>JAPSGF010000077.1:707348-825072 GCA_035772895.1 Perdix hodgsoniae
ATAGAATCATAGAATCATAGAATCATAGAATCATAGAATCATAGAATGGCTTGGGTTGAAAAAGACCACAATGATCATCTAGTTTCAACTCCCCTGCTATGTGCAGGGTCACCAACCACCAGACCAGGCTGCCCAGAGCAACATCCAGCCTGGCCTTGAATGCCTCCAGGGTGGGGGCATCCACAATCTCTCTGGGCAACCTGTTCCAGAGTCTCATTGCCCTCACAGTAAAGATTTTCCTCCTAATATGCAGTCTAAAGCTACCCTCTTCCAGTTTAAAGGCATCTCCCCTCATCTTCTTGCTACATGCACTTGTAAAAAGTCCCTCCTCAGCTTTTCTAAAGATCCCCTTCAGATACTGAACAGCCACTATAAGGTTCCCTCAGAGCTGAAGAGAGCCAACTTTCTCAGCCTGTCCTTGTAGGGGAAGTGCTCCTGCCCTCTGATCATCTTCACGACTCTCTTCTGGACCCACTCCAACAGTTCAGTGTCCCTCATGTGCTGTGGGCCCCAGGACTGAACACAATATTCCAGGTGGGATCTCATGAGAGCAGAAGGGCAGAATCACTTCCCTCAACCCACTGGTCACATTGATGAAATCCAGGATATGGTTGGCCTTCTAGACTGCAAGTGCATATTGTTGGCTTATGTTGAGTTTCTCATCAACCAACACACCAAATATTTCTCATCAGTGCTGCTCGTAAGCCTTTCTCCACCCATCCTGTACCTTCGCTTGGGTTTGCTCCAACCCACGTGCAGAACATCGCACTTGGCCTTGCTGAACTTCATGAGGTTGGCACGGGCCCACATCTCAAGCCTCTCCAGGTCCCTCTGGATGACATCCTTTCCCTCCATAAAGTCAATTGTACCACACAATCTACAGGGCAGGAAAGACCCAACCCTACCAAGAAAAGGAGTCTTGTGTGAGTAGGGCTGGCTTACCATTGCTGGCAACAGGGAACAACGTTTCTGCCATGCTGCTTAACGACGCCCAGGTATTTCACACATCTTCCATGCCCTTTAATAAGCAGCACTCTTTCAGTGCTGTGTGACCACTCCTTGGTCAGCAGGAGCTGCCCTATCACATTTTACAAAAATAAACAACAAAAACTGGATAGGCACACAGTGCAAGAAGAAGCCAACCAAAAGTACACGTATGATGCAGAGAAGCATTTCTTTCAATGGTAGTTCCTGAGTAGTTCAAACAACTCTCCAAGCAATGGGACAGCCAACTAGAAGATTCTGTAAATTGAAGGAAATGTAAAGCCTTCAAGATTTTGTTGTATGTAATGCACCTGATAAAATGCCTGGGGATGTCCACGATGTCACCCCATGAGGACACACCACAGGTAAACTGAACAGGTTTAAAACCTAAAACTGAAGAGAAGAGACACAGAGGTACAAAAAAACCAACCAAACAATAAACAACAACAACAACAAACAGAATATTCTACACTTGTTGAGGAGAAAGACAATGATAAAAAGGAAAAATAGTGCATAGGGAAAAAATACAAATGCCACATCAGAAGCAAACTCCAGTCACTCCTATGTTCTCCACTTCTGAGGCTTTCAAGGAGCTGCACCGGTACAGTAAAACCAAAACGCCTTTGTAACAGCGTCCTCCATCAGCAAATGGGTAGAAGGCTGTGAGAATGAATGTTTGACACAGAAGTGAGAAGGGACAAAAGCAAAGTGCAGAAGGCACTTAATGAGCCCCCAGCAAATGTTTTGCTAGAGGAGAAAGATCAGTGAACTCCTACATACTGCCCTGCCTGTTCCAAAGTGTTAAAGGAGGGGTTTGGAGCATGTAGGTATCTTTGAAGGATTTTAATCATTGTGCATCGTGGGAAGGGGAGTGCTGCTCAGCATGTGCCTTGTGCAGCGTGTAAAAGGTGGGAGGCTTTGTCTTGCAGGACACTGCATGTGGCATGCACTGTTTGAGTCGATCTCTGGTTGCACTTCCATTGCCACTGTGCACAGCAGCTCTGGAGCCCTTCTCCACAAGACTTTGTATTGTCAATGGGAATGGCACCACTGCAAGGAGGACCGCAGGGAGCTTTTTCTAAACAGTAATTTGCTGTGCTTTACAGCACATGGACCATGGGAACATACGGGCTTCTCTGCACAGTTTAGAAGTAAAGAGAACAACTCTTTGTAAGGAAGGAAATAGTATGGTATCAGCCAAGAGGCAGAGCAAATGCTGTGGTTAGATCCCAGAACAGAGCAATCGAATTAGGGATCTGCTGAATGAACTACAGCTACAGTGAAATGGGGAGAAAAAAAGACATAATCTCATCTGATACAGAATAAGGTAATAAAAATGGCTGTTAGTGGGGTGCAAATAAAAGCCACATCCAAAAGGAAATGAACTGCAATTAGATGAGGAGAATGAAAATGGAGCTACTCTTCCTGTTTCAATGTCTAAATGAGAGTGAGTGCGGACATCCATTTCCCATGGCCACCAGGAGTCAGCAGTGGCTCTCCACCGAAGGCACGGCAGCCAATCTGACTAGCAGGGTGGGAAAGGGGAGGTGTGCATGCTCAGCCTGATCACAGATGGAAGCAGCAGTGGTAAGGCAACTTCAGGCCGTCACTTGCATAACCCTTACATGGATCTCACAAAAGGCCAGATTTTTTTTTTTGCTGCCATGATTGAATGGGAGGTTGTGGTGAGCAGTTGGTCTCTGCTCCTGTGTGACTAGTGATAGGATTAGAGGGAGTGGCCTCAAGTTGTACCAGGAGGGATTCAGTCTGGATGCTAGGAAAAATTTATTCTCCAAGAAAAAATTTATTCTTTCTCCGAGAAAGTAGTTATGTGCTGGAATGGGCTGGCCAGGGAAGTGGTGGAGCCACCAACTCCAGAGGTGTTCAAGTAGTGTTTAGATGTTGAACTGCGTGATGTTTTGTAGTGGAAAATATTGGTGATAGGTGGATGGTTGGACTGGATGATCTTAGAGGTCCTTTCCAACCTAATCCAAACAACAACCTTCTGTGGTTCAAGAGGAAATGGTTTTAAGCTGAAGGAGGGAAGATTTAGGTTGAATATCAGGGGGAAGTTATTTAATATGAGAGTGATAAATTGCTGGAACAGGCTGCCCAGAGAGGTTGTGGATGCCCCATCCCTGGAGGTGTTCAAGGCCAGGTTGGATGGGGCCCTCAGCAGCCTGGTTTTGTATTAAGTGGGGAGGTTGGCAGCCATGCCTGCAGCAGGGGGGTTAGAGCTTGATGATCCTTGAGGTCCCTTCCAACTCAAGCCATTCTATGATTCTATGAAATGAACAAAACCAAAAGAAAGCTCTTTGGAGGGTCTTCATGGATTTCTGGCTGCTCTACCCATCTGCTGACAGGTGGCTGTAGTATCAGAAACATATTGTTCCCTGTTCATTGGGTTGCTAACGCAGCCAGCTTAATTTACTCTGCCAGAATCCAACCACATGTGTGGCATGCTAAGTGTGAACCACAAATCATTTATCTGTCTGAACCCCTTATTCTTATGTGAGCAGCTTAGATGAGGTCCCTAATATTATGAAGTTAAGTACATTTTTGCCAGCATTTCAGTTTTTGAATATTCAGTGTGGCACATGTGGAAGGTACCCAAACGGTCACTTTGATGTCCATTCACAGGTTAGACAGAGTGTGTGTACTGGCAGACTGCCCTGCCTCCTCATTTGGTGCCTTTGGTGGGTCCTGGAGAAACATTTTGTGGAGCTGTGCAAATCGTCCCAGCCTCAGCAACAGGGCAGTCCTCAACCTCCAGCTGCTTTGGTTGGCCATCTACCTCTCACATGCATTTACAGCCCTATCCTGCATGTCTGCTACTGCTCAGTGAAAATGCAAGGGAGACAAACATCAGACTGCAACAGCTAACGGTGGAGCCTTCAGAGGATTTCGCTGCTGTGTCAGCTATTGCTGCAGGTTAAAATGAACGCATTTCCACCAGCATAAGACTGGAGTTCCGACACAGCGTTCTCATCGCTCTTGCAGCTGGATTAAGGCAGTTACTGGGACTGAAGGAGATGGCCTGAGCAGAAGTGGCATGCACAGCACTCCTACAAGTCACTTGGTCTATGTACCCCTTGCTGATCTTGGGAAGAGTTTTCAGTCCATTCAGAGGTAACGGAGACAAAAAACACCTTCTAAAACCTCAATGTAAGGACAGAGCCTGGGAGGTATTTCTGCCACCTGATATATACATTTGTTGGAAAGAAAGTTGGATGTGAACTGAGGACTTAAAAGAAATTGGATTACTTGTGAGGCCACTGTAATTGAAAAGAAGAGAAACGCGTGTGCTTGAAACAAATTTATTTACTACCGTGGGAGAACTGTAATTGAAAAGAAGAGAAACTTGTAGAGCGGAGCATTTGAAATTGGCTGGAGAGGGAGAGAAAGTAGGGGCTCCCACTCTCTGAAATTAATTTCTTGCTTGATTTGTAGTACCAAACTTTAGAAACATCTATACCAATTAACTTGGAAGTGTAAGGCTTTCCTTAGGGAGCCAGGCCATAGTGCACAGGGATAGAGAAGTGAGATGCTTTAACCTTGTTCCTCAGTTCCTACACAAAGTGGAACAAGGCATTGACTAAGATGGCACTTGATAGCAGCGCTGGGTCCGGGTTTCTGGAGCCTGATGTGTGCACTACAGATCCTGCGAGGCACTGGAGGCCTTAACCAGCACCTCTGCAGCCCTGGGCCACAGCTATGGGCAGGTGGGACTGAGCGGCCCCATTTATAGGAACTATCAAACTAAGCAGCCAGGGATGTATGTGCTGCAGTGGGTGCCCCAAACAGCCTTCTGATCCTCACCATGGCTCTGCAGGGATCCAGGAACCAAGCGCAGTCACAGCTTCATCTCATCACAAGTCCCAGGTCAGCTGGAGGTTTTGGTGCTTCTTCTCATGTAATTGTGCTCTGAAATCTCTGAAATCCCTTTTTATCTTTGTTCTTTTTCTTTTCTCTCTCTCTCTCTCTCTCTATTTTTTTTTTTTTTCTGCCTACATTTATTTCTTCGTAAGAACTCAATAAAAAAGAAACACGATGAACTGAGTCTGGCTCAGGGACAGTCTTATCCAATTTCATATTTTCCCTGATAAAACCTTCTGACCTCTGACAATCTCACGCTAAAGGAATTAGGGTTTCCACTTCTACAACATCCTTTGACAATGAGCTCCACCATTTCAGCACATGCTGCGTGAAGAAGTGCTCATTTTTGTTTGTTTTAATCTTGTTCTCTGACTCTTTCATTCGGTGACCCCTGGTACTGTGAGAAACAGTGAATAAATTTTCTTATGCGGCACACAATTTTGTAGAGCTATCTCATATTTCTCCTCAATCATCTATTATCCAAGGAGAGGAATCGTATCCTGTTTAGTACTTTATATGAAGCAGACCTATACAGCAAATCCTGGTTATTCTCTGTATCTGTTTTTCATTTCCACCACAAACTTTTGAGATGAGATGACAGCACATGAAAAGAGGACACATCATAAATTCACAGCATAATGATGTACCTTATTTTATTCTCTGTTCCTTTCCTGGTAATTACCAACAGTTTCTTTACTGCTTAGCATTACGCCAATGTTTGCAAAGAACTGCTCAAAAACACAATAATATTCTTCTTATATAGTGACAGAAAACGGAGAGCTCATTGTTATGTCTGCTTGTGTTGTCAGGATCATTTTCCCCATGTGAATTACCCTGCCTGCTTCCGCCCAAATTCATTTTCCAGTTCCCAGTACTACAAGATCCTTCTGCTATTCTCTGCAGTTGGGTTTAGTTCAGATAACTCTGGGTAGTTTTGTGTGACCAACAAATCCTCTCACCTCATTATTTATGGTTTTTGTTGTTGTTGTTTTGGGGTTTTTTTTGTCCTACATCACTTACAAATATTTTGAAGAGCGTAAGTCACAACATTCATAGAGGCGATTTTCCTACTTGCATTAGAAGTAATGGTCCCACTAAGTGAAGATGATCCTCCCACTGTATTTCCCATTGGTGCAGCCTCACCTTGAATATGGCATAGTCTCACACCTGAAATCCATCATTCTCCCTGACAGAGCCCCAGCTATTCTAAATAACTGTTCCTACCAATTAGGTCCAATTTTCTTCTGCTGGCATGCTCGTTTGAGGCAGAACCATGGGCCTGTTATCTGCAAAGAAAGATTTGTGTGTGTGTGTGAGTGAGTGAGTGTGTGCGCATGAACACCAGCAAAAGCACCTGTAGTTTATGTGCCTTCCAATTCCAGGGCAGTTTGTTTAGGCCTGTCCTGCTGCAGTTTCCCTTTCGGTCTGCCAGAGTTCATCCTTTTTGTATCATTGTCACTGGAGATATCCTCGTTCTCTCATGGAATTTATTTACTTGACTTCTAATAGTCCTCTTTACTGTTTTAAAACACGAATGGGGCTTTTTTAGGTTCCTTTTAAGAATCTTTTAGAGTACATTTTTTCCTTTTATCCTCTGATGTAGTGTCCATAAAGCCTCTTTATTCCAGTGGAAATCATTCCATCCCTTTCGTAGTGCCTTTTAATGCGTGTACTTTTTTTATATATGATTTGTCTCCTTGAAGTTAAGCATTACTGCAATTGACTTTATTTTTTTTAACCTTTTTGTTCTTGTGATTAAACTGAGTATGACCTAGGCCTATTGCACAGGGTTACAGTGAAAATTGCATCTTGTGAGGGTCCTGGCAGCTTGCTGCAACTCCGTATCATGTGTTTTAGCTGTCCAGCTGTTTAGGCTCTGTACCGTGCTCCGTCATCATGGTTGCTTACCCACATGGGAATCATGGAAATGTATTGTGCTCTCTATCCTCTTATCCTCTCTGATCTCTACCTTTCAACATCCAGATGACTGCTGGCGAAGTCCCAGTGATAAGGCTTGGAATCATAGAACTGTAGAATTGTAGAATCATCAAGGCTGGAAAAGACCTCCAAGATCATCCAGTCCAACCATCCGCATACCACCAATATTCTCCGGTAAATCAGGGCCCTCAGTACCATGCCTAAATGTTCCTTGAACGACTCCAGGAATAGTGACTCCACCACCTCCCTGGGCAGCTCGTTCCAGTGTCTCACCACTCTTTTGGAGAAGAAATTTTCCCTTATATCCAACCTGAACCTCCCCTGGAGACATTCCTTCCCATCCTATCACTGTTACATAGGCGAAGTGACCAACCCCCACCTCGCCACACGCTCCCTTCAGACAGTTGTGGAGAGTGATAAGGTCTCCCTCAAGCCTCTTCTTCTCCAGACTGAACAATCCCATTTTCCTCAGCCACTCCCCATAAGACTTGTGCTCCAGACCCTTCACAGTTTTGTTGTCCTTCTCTGGACACATTCTAGGACCTCAATGTCTTTCTTGTAGGTAGATATGAAACTCGTCTCCACAGCAGTCCTGGCTGCCAGCTGAGACACCGCAACCTGGTTGCACTCTGGAATATTTCCTAATATTTCCAGCACTTGATGCGTCCCCTACAAATTGTGCACGTGGGCATTATCTGGCTGAGGAAACATGAGTGTCTATTTCATGCGCATCCTTTAGGATGAAAAACAGCAACAGTAAGCTAACAGCTGGAAATGGTACATGGAATGGGTGCTGAGATGAAGTTACTTTATTTTCAATTTTTTTTCTTTTTTTTTTTCTTTTTTTAATTGCTGCTGGAATTAATAATACAACAAGTGGTCTATCACAATCTGCTCTGCAGTGTTAGTGGAGTGTACAGGATTCTAGACACATTCTAGTCAGGGAAAAAGAGGTGCTGCTCCCTGCAGAGCAAAGCTGATTTCCTGCAGGATCTCCTGGGCAGCTGCTGCTGAAATGCCCTTTTCACAACTGTTACTCTGAGCAGCTTGCCAGGTGTTTGGTTACTGGTGCGGTAGTCTGACTGCACTGCAGTGTGGGCAAAACCTCCTTCATGGGCACATCAGTACTCTTCAAAGTCTTTTCCATAGGCAATAGGTGTCCTAAAAGCACAGGATGTCTGTCGGCCTGACCATCAGAAGATGGCTGACCCACATCAGAAGATGCCCATGCTACATCAGTTATCAGGTATAAAACTACATCATTTATTAGGAAATGACATACTTTTTTTCAAAAACAGAAGGCTTTTAACAAATGCCTTGTGCCAGGCTGTATTTCTGGGGCCTTGGCAGCGTGAGGTCCTTTGTGGGGAAAGAGAGGGTGCTGGCTCACTGGGTCTGCAATGAGGAATGGTCTGAGCCTGTGTGAGGGAGGAGTGCTCCTGCTGCTTTGTAGACAGCAGGCCGTGCGGTGCAGTGCTGACAGATGCTGCGGGAGCCTTATTGCTTTCCTCTCAAAACATACAGCTTCATTAGAGAAGAGAGAGGGCTACTCCTGGCTGCAGCAAGCCCAGTATTTTCCTGTAACCTGCCTGAAATGAAGATGGATCTGGTGTAAACGTGACACTTGTGTGCCTTTTGCTGTAACGTTTGAGTTATTATTATATATGTGAGGAGACACATCATTTTAACAGGGAGAGTCTGCAGCTTTTATTTGAAAACCAGCAAAAATCACTGAGGAAAGCCTGTAAACCACCCAGAGCAGTGGGTGGTTAGCTGTTCTGAAACACTCTGTGGACTCTCACTCTGCTGGGCAGTCCCTACTCACAGGTACAGCGGGGCATAGGGATGACTTGGTGGAGGGACTCTGAGTACATGGGGCTGAGGCCAGCTCTTGGCCTGGAAGTCCAGGCTTTAAGAGCCAGGACACCTCTCCGCTCCCAGGCCTGCTCACCCTGTCCTGAAAAGGCAACAAGCCTTCAGCAGCAACTTGGTACCTGTCAGCTGTAAAACTAAAGGGCATGCAGCTTCTACCTTCCTCTGTGCTGCTGTGTGCAGCTTGCTGGTGGCATTACACCTTGAATTGCTTGCTTGCCATGCAGGTTGGATGTGGCTCCCTGTGGCTTCCTCAAAAGCCTTGCAATAGCCTCATGGCCTCGCGCGCCAAGCCTAAGTGTTGCAATGGAGACTTTCCTCCAAATCATTGGCCTTCCCAACTTCTGCTCCAGCTTCAGGGACCAAGCTGGTGGGTACCCTGTCCCCTTCATGCAGTGAAACCCTCATGAGGTAACTCATCTCTCCCAGCCCTGCTGGAGGCTGAAGCAACAGCTCTGTAGTGGCACCAGTGCGTTCTGAACACTGATGTGCCATGGGAGTTCTCCGTCCTGCACGCAGGATATCAGCCCAGAAATGTCTGCTGTTTGCTCCTCACCCCAGCAGTGGGCTAAGAAAGGCCTGTAAGAATCACTCTGCCAAAGCTGAGAATGGCACATAGGAAATGGCCCCTGAGAAATGTCTACCACAGCAACGTCACCAGTCTGAGGACAACCTCTTTTGAGGTGAGATGAAATGTGAAGGAGCATGCTGGACACCTGCTGGACACCTGCCACCTCACAACTGGACTCGGCTGCAACCCCACCTGCTTCATATTTTCCCTGGGAAGCCAGAATGAAGGGAGAACCATGTGCTTCTTCATTCAGGACATGTGTTGGACACAGACACCAAAGGATCAGAAGAATGTTCCTATTTCTCCAGCTTCTCACTCAGCACAGGCCATGAAGGCCAACTCTTCACTTAGCAGAAGATCCGGGTGCCTCCAGCCCAAAGCAAGTCTACCTTTCCTGTTTCACACACATCATGTACTGCTTGCTCACTACTCCTGGAGCTGGCTGGTGTGCAGTGCACTAAGTACAGCTGTGGTCCACCCCTGGCCTCGCTTGAGCAGCATTGAAGGGAACACTTAGAGCACGGGAGGTTTCTTGAGGTACTTTCTGCTTGGATGAAGCTACTCAGAGAACACGGAAACTGTTTTTAACCCTGTGCCTTCCATCCAATAGACAGACCAGCTCATCTCCTCCTTTCCTTTCTTGCCTGTTGCTTCTCTCACAGCCTAATCCAAGGGCTACAAAACTTAACACCAAGCTGCAGTCTTGATATGACAGAGATCTGCTGCTTTATAAATTTTGATCCCTTAAGCAAGAATGATCAGTGTGCAAGGACAAAAAAATCTTTAAATTAAAAAAAATAGTTTTCCTTTTTTCTGTTTACTTACCTTATATTATGTTAGTATTGAATTTTAGAGATGAAGGCTGGAGTAATACCATCTATGCCTTTGCTAGCCCATAATTACACCAATTTCAGAAGGAGAAATCTGTAAAAATTGCCAAGGGAGAACAAGAGAAGGGAAAGGACAAAAAGCTGAAATGAAACCATGAGACTAATTGCAACGGTGACTGTCAGATGTTTCCCATTTCCTCCTGTACCACACTTATTCCACAAAATTTTAATGCTGGTGTGCTGTCAGTGAGCCCCGCTGGCACGTAGCCTGTGGGGTCAGGCACCTCTGTAGCAACAGTCATGTGTGGCCCTGAGATACTGAGGGCATCACATGGATGGTGGGAACAGTACCATATCAGAGGTCAGGCATTTTAGAGTGTGTAAGTTGCACATTTTTATGCAGCTTGGAGTAAATTTCCTGTTGCAAGCTATTGTCTCCAGAAAGAGAAACCAGAAAGTGATGTCCTCAAGGGCTCTTTGTGTGTGTGTGATGATGATGGCTGCAAAGTGCTTGGCCCTTGAGAGAAGGGGTAAACAGATGAGCAAAAACTGGCACATGAAGGTCTCCTTACTCAAACAGCTCACATTTAAAAATACCTTATTAGCATTCTCCCATGGACGTAAAAGCGGTGCAGGGAATGGTTAAACATCAGCGTGATACGAGGTGCTTACCTCTGTAGAGCTATGTGCTTTGACATTTCAAGAGCAACCAGAACATTTCCCAGTGCAAATGGAACAAGAAAGGTGGGAACAGGATTCCTTGCTAAAAGAAGTTACTAGAACTAATACCCTGCCAAGCAGGGAGGACAGCTAAGAGAAGAACAGTCTAAGACAGCCTGCTTTCTGACTTTCTTTGTAAGCATGATAACACTTTACACTTGCTTAATGCTTTGCTTTGATCAAATTAAGCTGCTTTACTCCCATGTTGAGTCTGGTCTGATAATGAGCTGATCTTGCAGTGAGCTGGGAGGTGGTGGTGTTCCTTTCAGAAAGAGCAAAGTGCAGGACGAGGGTTTGAGGCATGGGAGTACTGCGTGGCATTCAGCATGGGTGTTGGAGACCGTCAAGAGCAGCACACGTTTGTTACTTTCTAAGTGTAAGAGCTGGTAATGCCAGGTAATGAACAGAGGAGAAATATTTCATCTGACAAAAACCTTTTTCTTTTTTCTTTGCTGAGAAGAATACACTTGATGCTCAAAGGGAAAATAAATGGGTGCCTCTGCTGCTAGCAGTGGGAGTCCTAGGGGATGCTCAACTTGTCTGAGTGCATGTGTGTGCACTGCCTTCACTCGTAGGGTCTGTGCAGCTGCTGCTTGACTCTATCCAGCCAAAGTGGGCTGGAGGCAGCCTGCAACCCCTCCAGAAGTCTGATGGAGAGCGATGCACCAGGGACAGATCATTTATCCTCTCCTCAAATCTGAACAGGTTGGTTTTTACCACTGATGGATTTGGACCGTGCACATGTCTGAGAAGTGTTTGTAACACTCTCTGATGCGATGATGGTTAATGGTCTGACCTCACTGACATGGATATCCAATAATGACTGTGATGCATTCAAAGTATTTTCCTCAAGCATTTTTCTTTATCCTTGTTTGTAGCTGTATTTGAAGCCCTGGAGACAGCTAAAATACCACAGCTTTGGATTTTCCTGCCTTATGTCAGATAGCTTTTGCACGCTAGTGCTAACAAAATACTGCACTGTGACTTCTGAACCTCAGCTTTAGAAATGTGACTAATCAGACTGTCGTGGTTTTGCCTGGGATAGAGTTAGGTTTGGGATTTCTGTTGAAAACAGTGGTGCTAGCATGCCAGTGCTTTAGTTGTTGCAGAGAAGTGCACACACCAAGGACTTCTCTACTTCTTGTAGCAAGGTACCTTCCTTGCCAGCAAGGAGCTGAGGGCGCAAAGCAGCAGGTGACAAAGCCAGGGCAGCTGACCCAGGGTGGCCAACGGGATATTTCATACCGTACTGTGTTATACTCAGCAATAAGAAATGTAGGGGAAGAAGAAGGAAAGAAGGAAGTTGGGAATGTCAGCAATGATGGTGAAGAAACTGCTATTCATGATGTACCGTTTCTTTAGCAGTGGCTGAAGCAGTGAATTAATTCCTCGTTTGGCTTTGTTTGCATGCCCTGCTTTTGCTCTACTTGTAAACTGCCTTCCTCTCATCTCACAAGTTCTCATATTGCCTTTCTGTCTCTCTCCTCATCCCACCTGGGAGGTGAGCGAGGAGCTGCGAGGAGCTGAACGCTTGCAGACAAAACCCCAACTGTGTGGCTGCTCCTGGAGATGGACTCGTGTTACAATATTAGTGTCATGTAATTCTTTCTAGGTCAGCCTAGAATGGCATTTGTGCACTTGTAATGTAGGAATGGCTGACTGAAAATGAAGTCCTGGGCTTGTGCACGACTTGGCACAGCCTTCTGGACCTGAATGTCAAGTCTGGCTAAATAAGTCTTCAGGGATCAGAGCTGAGCTTTCAGTCATCAGAAACTTGTTCTAGTGTCAACATCCTGTAGAATTTCATTTCCTAGATATTTTTGAATGATTGTGCTTTGCTAACGTGATAATTCTCCTCCCAAGGGTTTCTGAACAGGTAATTCCATCACAACCAACATTGTGGGGTTTTTTAGTTTGATGACCTTTGACTCTCAAGCAGTGCTGGTTCACAGGTATGGGCCACACCACAAAGTTCTTCAGGATCCACTTAAAATCTAGCTCAAACGCCAACCTTGTAACTCCATCCAGCCTATTCAGACTACAAAATCTTATTAATTCCTTCTGGATTGCAAACTCTGAATACATTTGGATATATTATGGTATATGTGACCACTTCCTAGGGAACATTGGGATGGATGGCATTATCTGATTTACTCACTGGGAATTGTGAACATATTATGTCGCGTTCTTCCACATCACTGTTCATTTCAAAACGCTCTGAACTAGTGGCACTAGGAAGAGTAATTACTGTTCCGTGTTTCCAGGTGTGTTACATCAGTCTTAATAATTAGATGCTTGATTTAATATTAACATATTGTGAAACATGCTTGTATTAAGATACCATTTGCAGCAAATGAGCGATCAAATGTGACAACAATTCTCCCCACAGTGTTGGAAGGCCAATCTTTTTTCTTCTCCAACAAGGCTTGCTATATCACCATCTTCACCACTGCGGCACATTTTGGGCAATCCCTTGTGCAGCCAGGACTTGGATGCAATTATCTCTGTGGGTTCCTTCCAGTTTGGGAAATTCTGTGATTCTCTGATTCAGCACTGAAGTTTTCTGATATTGTTGAAGGGTTACATAAGGAAATGTGTAGGCTGAATGGAACAGATAGTAACAGGATGAGTAAAATCAGGTAGAATAACTCTTCCTATAAAAAGGGATATGCCAGTGCCTGCATAGGTTTAACTTGGATTAAAAATAAAATAGATGGGTTGGTCTCTCTTTTCAATGGGATCCCCAAGCACAAAGTTATTTTACTCGTAAGAATAAGTACTTTTCAAAGATGCAGAACAGATTACTTGCTCATTCTGTTTGGAGGAGAGTTTTCTATTTGCATGACTGAACTTGCAGCATCCAGAGAAGCCTGCCGATCCAAGGGTGCGACAGTTTTGAATGAGAGAGATGAGTACCTGCAAAAAGCAGAGAGCTGAACTGGAGGCTCGCACACAGCTGAACCAGCAGAGCTACCCACAGCTGGTTCTGGCTGCTGGTCATGCTGGCTCAGCGCTCGCCTTGTATGGTCAGTGCCTTTTGGACCCTCTCCCGTGCCCATTTACCTCCCGAAATGGCTCTGAGGAGCCCAGCATATGGGGTAGCCAGCAGAGGTGATGGAAGGAGATGGGGAGGGAGTTGGCCGTGCCTGGCAACAACTGGCTGTTATGCTGGCTCATGCCATCACATGAAACCTTACCCTAAGACAGCTGCAAGAGGAGGAACAGCACAAATGGGAACCTGGAAAGAAAAAGGCAAAGCAGCTCCTTCTGCCTCAGTATGATTTTTCTGATGTGGCAGTGGCAGTAGGAAGGCAGCTCTGGTGAGAGGACAGCAGGAAGAACAGCAGCACCACATGCTGGGTTGAGGAACAGAACAGAGGAAGCAGCAGAGTGACAGTCCGTGTGACATCTCTAGCAGTGTATCTTTTCAAGAAGAAGCTTCTTAAGCGGAGAAGGAAGCACGAATAAGTCCTCTGGGCCATCAGACAACTCACAAAAACAGCTTGCAGGATATCACAAGAGTTCTAGGGCAGGTTCCCAGCTGCTCTGCAGGAAGTAATGTTGCTTGCAAGCAATGCATGGGAACAACTTTTGGTAGCAAGGGGTGCCTTGAGGATGCCCAAGGAAGAGGCACCTTTTACCTCACTAAGTCATGTTTTTCATGGGAAGAGAGAAATGGGGCTCTCAAAGTAGCCTTTGACAAACTGCTTCACATCAGAAAGAGAACCACTTAGCAGTTTCTTTTAAGCAAAACAAGTTAAGCCTTTCTGTCTCTTTCCTCATCCCACCTGGGAGGTAAGCAAGGAGCTGCCTGGAGCTGAGCACTGGAAAAGGTGATGAAGAGAGAGAATTTGGCTCTTGTTTAAAAGCACCTGTGCTGAGTACAGCAGCATAGAATTCACCAGGGAGTTGAGGGCTGGCCAGTGACACTCTTAAAGTTGGGTTAGGGGACATAACCTTGGTCAGATCCAGAAATTCCTGACAGTTTGAGGCACAGTGATTCTCCATTGACTTCTTACACATTCACTCTTGGTCCCCATCCTCCTGGTATTTCTTCAGCTGATATTGATCTATTTAAGAGCATAAAGCAAAGAATTGTATTTAACAGCCTGGTTGTGAGCATTCAGTGAGCTCCTAAAAATCTCAGAATGTGAATCTACAATATTTACCCTCAGGCAGGAATCCCATTAACAGTTTAAGATGTCTGTATGCAATGGAAAAGTGAGGGTAATTTTCAGCTAGAAGGGATCAATCTAATGGTGTACTCTAGATCTCTGCACATTACAGAGATGGTTTTCCTCCAAGCAAATTCCAATTTATATACAGGGAGCTCTGAAAAATCTCAGCACTTTTTCTCTATGGCTCATTTAGAAAGTTTTCCTTAATCCTGGAAAGAGCCTTCATAATGTGACCCAGGGCTTGCACACCTATCACTTACTGTCAGAGTGCTGTTGGCTTGCCACATAGGCCTGAAGCTCCTCCAGTGCCAAAGGCCTCAGTGTATGGAAAATTCACCAAGTGTGGCTGGCACTAGAACAGCAAAAAGCAGCCTGACAGGTGAGGCTGATGGGGGAAAAAACACTTTTAACTGGATTTGTCTCAATGCAGCCTGCCTCAACAAAGATCATTACCGCTAAATAGGCAGAGCCCACTAACAGTTCTCACATTTGGAAACATGGTTACTCAGTGAAAGGGGAATTTAAATGGGACGCCATCAGAGAGCTTCAGATAAACAGAAAAGAGGGCAGTCCAAACCAGCAAGTTATCATCAGAGAATAGATTAGTAGATTAGGTAATTTTATTATCCACTAACAGAATATTAATAAATGTTACGTAGTTCTGTAGTTTGCACTTGCACTAGAAGTCTCTGATGTACCCTTCTTGAGGACCTGGCTTTCCTCTTGCTTCCAGCTCTGTCTTCACATGGGAGATGAGGGTCTGCAATTACACCAAACCCTTCCAGCCACCAGAGCTCCTCAGGTGATGCTGAAACACATAAAACCTCCTCAGAAATGTGTGAAGAGCAAGAGGAAGGATAGTAAGGAAGGAGGTGGGGGTCTTGTCAGCTGCAGTCCCTGTGGGAGGTGACAGTCTGGCTGGGGTTTATAGAACTGGGGTTTATAGAATTGTAGGGTCACAGAATATCCTGAGTTGGAAGAGACCCACAGAGAGCATTGAGTCCAATTCCTGGTTCAAACTCTGTGCCTGAGAGCACTGTCCAAACACTCCTTGAACTCCGGCACTGGGGGCCGTGCCCACAGCCCTGGGCATCCCATTCCATACCCACCGCCCTGTGGTGCAGCCCCTTTCCCTGACCCCCAGCTGCCCTCCCCTGACAGCTCCATGCCGTTCCCTCGGGCCCTGTCACTGTCACACAGAGCAAGCGTTGCATCTAGTGTCTAAAGACAACCTGAACACCCAGTGCCCAGGATTTTAAAGCATGGCAGGGTGCTTGAGCACAGCAAACTTAAGAGCAAACCATGGAGAGGAGGTACAAGATGGATCTGGTGATCAGGCACAGCTAAGGCCCTGGTGGCTGTGGCACAGTTGTTGGCAGTCTCCAGCAACTTGGAGCCACCCTGGCAACAGAGAGACATCTGAGCCAGCCCAGAGCTTTAGACTTGTGCTGCTTGGTCACTGGTAGCTCCAAGAGCTATGGTTGTACATATACTATCTATCTTGTGACCGTGGGGATGGAGGTATTTTGACACAGTTCTTCTCTACATCATCCTGCTGTACAAAAACTGAGAAGTGTGTTAAAAAGGGCTTTCTTGAGCGGACTGTACATTTTTATAACCCATTGTTGACAGGGCCCTCTGTAGACATTTTGAAGACAACCATAGTGAAAGTGAGTATCAGGCTACTTCAACAGCAGCAAGTGGCAATCAGTATTCACTTTACAGCCTTGGGCACCTGGGGTGTCTGGGCTCAAGCACTGAACATCTGCCCATTGCTGCTACCACAGAAAGCAGGGGATTGAAAAAAAAAAGCTGCTGATTACAGGTAATGCTGGGAGAAATCCCTCAGGTCACGAATTCCACACAGCTCAGCCTGAGGGATTTTACCAGCAGTGCTTGCTTCAAGTGATCCCACACAAAATTACTGCACGCTCTCCAGCACCCAGCTTTGAACAACCTTTCAGGCAGTGACTTTCTTTCTCCAGCTGGATGAAGGAACAAAGCCATAAACAGGTAGAAGAGAAAATAACTGCTCCAGCAATAGCCTCTCATCTAACTAAGCTGGTGGGAAGAAGTGAGGCAAAAAAAAATCTACCTGTAGTCGGAGATAACAGCTGCCAATAAAAGCTTCAGGCTTCTTTCATTTCAAGGCCCAGGACATCGAGTCTGCATACTGAGAATAATGATGTGGAATTGCAGAATGATTTGGGTTGGAAGAACTTTAAGAATGACCTGGTCCAACCCTTCTACCATGGGCAGGGACATCTTCCACCATATCTGGCTGCACAGGACCTCATCCAACCTGGCCTTGAATGTCTTCCTCATGTCTAAACCTGTCCTCTTTCAGTGGTATGACCCCTTGTCACACCTCTACATGCTCTGGTATGGTCCCTGCCCATCTTATCTGTGGGCCCCCTTTGTGCATCAGAAAACCTCCATGATGTCTCCCTGAAGCCTCTTCTTCTCCCGGCTACAGAATCCCACTTCTCTCAGCCTGTCTTTATAGGACAAATGCTCCATATGATCATCTTCATGGCCCTCCTCCGTACCTTTCCCAATAGCTCTGTGTCCTTTGTGTGCTGGGGGAACTTGCTCCATGATTTTCCAAGGCAGTAAATTGTGGCTGACCCACATGTAGTTCCCCAGATTGCCCTATTGGATTTTTAAAAATATTCTTGTATGTTACAACCTTTTCCAAACCATGCTACCTACAAGCAGTCATCTGCAATACCTGGCGTAGTCTACGTGCAGTCCTTCTACATCCGTCCTATGGTTACCTTCTTGATCATCCCAGTTCACCTAAAATTTGAGGGACAGGACGATAACTGTCTGTATCTCTGTGAAGGGCAATTCCATTCAGATGTCTGGCTGCTGGGAATCCCAGTTCTTCGCAAGTGTTGCAAAAACCAAGACCTGTTTCCAAAAACCTCTCCAGGTTCCAGCAACAATGATAAAAAAAAAGTGACTTTGTAGTTACTGTCATTGCCTTCTCCTGAAAATAAGTAGAGAATTTTTAAATCCTCGGTGTGAAAAAAATACTATTGGTTTTCTCATGGAAATTAATATTCATGGCGTTTTTTGGAGAAACATTGGGTTGAAGTGGAATGTAATTTCATCTGCTTCTGCTCTGACACAGTGAATGTATCCCTGCCTTGCCTCCAGCTTATGAAGACAAGGTTCTACAGCTTCCCTGCACACCTCTACAGACATGGATGGTATCACCCAGTCAGCAACACGTCCTGTAAAATACAGTCTGTAGGTGATATGACACCTTGGCGATCCACCTGTAGCAGTTCTTCAACACGGTCCTGCATGGCACGCCGTAGTTCTGGCTTTGCAGGGTGTTGCTGCTGTCTCTGCAGATAATAGCCTCCAGACCTTTTATCAAAACCAGCAGAAGTGCAAAAGTCTCATGTACTTTGTATTTATCTTTTCAGGAAATGTAATGTCCTATTTCTTTTGAACCTGTTTAGCTGTAACTCCTTTAAATATTTTATGGCCCAGAAAGGATTACTTCTAATACAGAAGTCCAGCTGTTTACTTTGCTGTTGTGCTCCAACTTCCACTCCTCACAAGGCTCTCTTTTCCCTTGGTAAAGGTTTCTTTGTGTTGATTCCAAAGGCTGAGCACAACAGAGCTCTCATGACATCTTCTGTATCTTCAAATATATGCACGTGTTTGTGTAGGTATGACAAAGACTGAGAGTAGTATCAGTAACTCCAGTTTAAAATATACTGCCTTTGCCGTCTTGAAGCTGTCTCCAGTCCAAGCAAAAGAGGTTCAGCAGATAAAAAGCTGAGACAAATTACAAAATAAATCAAATCCTGATAGAGCGTGGAAATCACTGCATCTAAGCAATCATATTTCTGTCCTGTAGTGACACTATGCCAAAAATGATATCATTGTGATCAAAGTTTTTAAGTAATTGTGACCACAGATTAGAATTGATTGAGGTTCAAGGTGTGCTACATTCATTTGGCACATTCCTTTCAATGGCCGTGCCCTCAGGGGACCTACAAACCAAAGCATTAGAACTCGGGGGACCTTCCTGAAAGAGTTACTCATTATCTTTGAGATGTTGAATAAAATCACCGTGTGGAACATGCGTCTAAAAACTCATCTTTCACTGATACGGCTCTCAATAAATTGTCTGCTCCCAGAGTTATAAGACTGAGGAAGTTATTATGAGAACGGAGCATTTTATTTCAGATGAGACCATGCAAATCTCAAGGAGAGGGGAGGCCGGCAGAAGGAGAAAGTCCCCTGATGTACATCTAATAATTAACACGGCAGAACATTCTTTCCCATGTGCAGGTAAATCACTTATGGCCAGTTCACTTGGGTTTCTCATCCTTATCTCCAAAACCCTTTTTTTTTTTTTTTTTTTAAAGTTTGATTTTTATTTTGGAAAGAAAAAAAGAATTGAATCAGTGAAGTGTATGATGTGGGAGTGCAGGATGTATAGCACTGGAGGGACAACAGTGAGTGAAACTGCATTAATTCTCCCACAAAGTGAGAGTGCAAGAGATGATGCCATCTGTCTCCATCAAGTTCTCCACTTGAAAGATCCAAGTTTATTTTAAGCATATATATGTGTTTACATATGCTGAGTTAGCAGCCCCTAGATGTGTTATCTCTTTGGGCCCTACCAGCCAAATGCAGCTGTCTTTGTATCACGATCCCTTTCCCAAAGCAGAAGTGAGAAGCGGAGATTCAAGTCCAGCTCATCTGGCACCCTTGTGGAGAACAGACATCTCACCAGCATGAAAACAGTGGTATCTGCATCTCCTGCAGCTCCACGAGTCAACTGCAAGCCTTCTGCCTCAGCTGATGACAGCATATGAAGGCTGAATTATTATCAGCTATTGAAAATTAAAAGCAACATCTCTTCCAGCAGAGCTTCAGTAAAGCCCTGTAAAGCTGCCTATAGGGTGACCATGGTCACGGGCTGAAGGAGCAGTGTGACACTCTCCAACAAGCAGAAGCCCTCCTGCTCTGGCCACCAACCCAGCTCCTCTGGCTCCAATGGGTATGTCAGCTCTTTTTGACTACCACCACCAATGAATGCTTACCAGGAAATGTAGCCACTCTGAGCTGATGAGAAAACCTCAGTTCTGCCTCTCAGCACTTCACAGAGATGCTTCATCTCTACTATGCCATTCCTTTTGCTTGCTAGATCTGGGACTTCAGAAATACCTGGGAAAATAAACTAAATAAAGAAGCCATGTGTAATGTTATGAGCTCACTTGGTTTTGATGTTGCACTGAATGCAGGAAATTCTTACCTCTTTTGGACTGTGGCCAGCACAAGGAGAGTTATTTCTAGAGACTGAATTAGCTGTGAAGCGGGTAAGTGGATGCCACATCCCTGGGAGCATTCAAGGCCAGGCTGGATGTGGCTCTGGGCAGCTTGGTCTAGTGATTGGTGACCATGCACATAGCAGGGGGGTTGAAACTCAATGATTGTCGAGGTCCTTTTCAACCCAGGCCATTCTGAGTCTATGTTTCTAAGTCTAACTCAAGTAACAGAATGGATCCCAGTAATATTTACATTTGCTTTGAAACACTCCTGCTACTGTGAACTTTTTCATATCATGAGCCATTTACAATATTTTTGCATATCTGTGACAATTCTAAAAGATTAAGTAAAAATACTCTATGAAAAGTAAGACCAGTGGAGTAGTCCAATTGTATTCATTCTGTACGAAGACGCAGTTAATAAGCAGCTGTGCTCAGTTAGTAAGAAACCTATTTAAACCTAATGATACGCATGGCCAGGGTTGGTGCTGCTTAATGGAGACAGTGCTTAACTGGGAGGCTTTCAGGTCACAGAACGTTGGAAGTGACGCGTTGCTCTGCCTCATGTTTCAGCCTGGTGGAGCCTATATCTGTCCCACTAGGAGCATTCTGCAGCTGGCACTGTGCATGAAGTGCACCCTCGCTGCCCGCCTTCACCTTCCAGCTGTGCCTTCAGCACCAGCCCTCCCGCAGAAGAAATCTGCTCCTCGAGGGTGGGGACAACTCAAGTGTGAGGTCTGCTGTCAGCTCCCTCTGCCGAAGTGTTGAAGCTGTGGTTTTCATTAGTCGGAAGGATATTATCACCAGCTCAAGTGCTCGGTAACACTATTTGGGCTTCCCTGAGACATCTATCCAGATCAGCAGTGGGTACAGCTGCCTGAATGCTTTCAGTGAGAAGTTTAAAAAGTTTAGGATTCCTACTGCTATGACTTCCCCTTCAACAAACAGCTGCTGTATTTTGTATATTAGAAATTAATGCTGTAATACTGGTAGCTGAGGCAGAAGCATCCTAGAAGTGACTGTCCCTCCTACTTGAGCCTTCTGCTCTCAGTCACAGTGAGAAATGGTCACGGAGAGCAGCCCCTGAATCGAACTACAGTAAGGAACTGTGCTCACAGATTGAAACCAGATCTCCAAATTGTACAGCGTGGGTCCTGTCAGCTGTCAAGATCAAGGCTGTGGATGCCCCATCCCTGAAGGCATTCAAGGCCAGGCTGGATGTGGCTCTGGACAGCCTTGTCTGGTGGTTGGTGACCCTGCACTTAGCAGGGGAGTTGAAACTGGATGGTCATTGTGGTCCTTTTCAACCCAGGCCATTCTATGACTCTATGAATGCAGCCTTTAATAAGGTCAGTCGTGGAGATGGGAGAAGGTTATCAGCAGATAACAGCAATCCCAAAGTGCACTGGGAACAGGAGATGGGCTGAGTGGTCGTTTGATGAATGCAAAGGTGACTGGGTCTGACAGCCTGTAGCGTCCTGAACCACGTATGTGTGCACACACCCCTAGTGTGCCTAGTGAGAAATACAACATGACTTCTGCTCATCACTACGAGTCTGCCTGCGTGCTGGGGAGCATCCACGCGAGGTGAACCGGTGGTGTCTTCTCTGAACATCTTCAGAAAACACTCAGCCTCATCGAATGCTTTATGTCCGCCTGCGTCCAAAACCCTCCTGCTTCCAATAGGAAGCTCAGCTCGAATACATAAGGGAAAAAAAAAAACACATTACTTTAGCATTATGGTCTCAGCATCCAGGAAGCAAAACGATGACGGATTTTAAGAGAGCACCGTGTTCCCGAAATCCCAACCCCAGCCTCTCACACCCTTACACAGCTGCACTATGACCCGGTGGATGTCGCAGCCTCTGTCCGCGTTTTGCTGCCAGTGCCTTTCCACCGCCGGCCCCTTCTGCACTTACAGCCAAGGCCCGCAGGGGGACGGAGAGCCGAGATCCTGCATAAAGGAAGCGGCGTGACAGCTCCGCCGCAAAGCTGCGGCACGCATCTGGGTACCCATCCCGCAGCATCGCACCTTTATTACAGCTGATGGATTTTCACCGTGAAAAATAAAAACACCTTCCCTGGCCCAGCTGCAACGCTATTTTGAAAACGCCGTAATGCAAAAGAACTTTCTGCCAATAACACAAGCATGGCATAATTTACATCCACCTTGTAAAGGCATGAAAACAACTGAGCAAGACCAGCTCTGTGCAATTGATTTTCAGATAAACGGCCAGGTCTGGGAGCGATTGCAATCACAAGAAAGAGTAGCTGGGCAGAAGGTTAAGTGCTGCTCTGACTCTCCAATGCTCTTGTTAGTCTGTAAAGATTGATTATCAGAACTGTAATTTGGTTACCACTACAACAGTTTCAGGTTTCCTAGCAGCAGCTTGCTGGAGCTGCTAAGGTTAAAGACAAATTATGTTTTTTTTATAAACTCTTGGAATGATCGTTAAACACGATTGCTAAGAAGCAAACTGTCAAAGTTGTTTCATTTATTTCTTAATATCACAGCTGTACAATTTTCATACATACAGCAGGAAATGCACATTGGTTACACAATGGCATTTGGCTGCATTTCCAAGTATAATACATTAAGTGCAATTCCACTTAAAAATGTACATTTATACAACTTAAACAAATTAAGGATTGCTACACTACTATCGGTGACAGTATAAAGCTTCATTTATGTTAAGTCATTACTAAACCACTTCCTGGTTAAATATAAAACATTCAATCATTTTAAAATTGTTCTCGTGGTACTCGGCCAGAATATAAAATATTTGCCATGTAAAATTTAACCACTGGCTTTTTTTTTTTCCTTCAATAATCCCCTAAGCCTATTAAAATGTTTGCTGTCGAACTGTTATACTGGCACTTTGTAGCAGGAACCAAATTGTACCCTCCTTCAGTTTGACCTTGCACTGCTCATCACCGAAAGAAATGACATGTGTAATATATTGCAGCTTTATTCAGATACAACCAGAGGGCTCAACTATTTTAACAATTCTGCTCAAACGTAAGTAACATTCTTCCATAAGGAAAAAGAAATTACATTTCAGAAATACTCGTCGTCAACACTTTAATGGTTGCTGTGCTACGAGCACTGGGAGAAAAAAAAAAAGTTATTTATCTTTTAAGACCCACCTGGATATTTAGTTTGAACTCTTATAACTTTACTTTTGGAATACATTGGTCCACGGACCATATTCTTGTTACAGCTTACCAAACGAAAAACAAAACTGCTTTTATTGCCGTCCCTGTAACAGGAATGGTTCAGTTTTAAACCTCCTTTAAAAATATACATTTTACAATCCTTTCACCTCAACAAAGGTGACACTGACAATAAATACACTGGTTTGGTGGTTTTCTTTTCCTTTTCCACAAAAAGTCTAGAAACTACCTGTTGTAGGCCCTTTCTTTTTTAGATTTCTCCAACGCCTTGTCCATAGTTTTCTCATTTTCTCCTCTACATTTGGGGCAGTACCATTTGCCCTTCGGTTTGTGATTGAGTCCCACACACGAAAAGTGAAACCACTCAATGGGGCACTCATCATTATCGCATCCTATCATTTCTCCGTAAGAGACTTGGTTGCATAAGCAGTATGTTGGCTCATTAGGATCAATGGGAAGGTCTGGGGGAGAAGCTTCCCGCTCTGCTTTAGCCTTGGATCGTTTCTTCTTCTTGGACGTTTTTGCTTTCTTTTCCTTTGGAGTTCCTGAAGTGATGTCATCGTGGTCATGATTATTTGAAGCATTTTCTCGATTCTCGTTATTTCTTTGCCTCCTTGACCTCTTATTGTTGGGCTTCTCAGACTGAGCGATTGTCTCATTCTTTGACTTCTCCTGGCTGGCTTTCCCACTGTTTCCAGTGCTGTCATTAGTCTCTTGGCAAGTCTCAAACAGTTCCACATGGCTGTCCACTTGCCTGGATCTGTTCTCGACCAGCTCCACCATCTGACTGACGATTTGGATCTTCTCATCTCCCAGCTCCTGACTCCGAATCAATGCCCTCTGAATGCAGTGCAGCATTCTTCTCTTCTGCACGGCGTCATTCTCTCGTTTGAATTTTTCATAGTAGTCATCCAGGTCCTTCAGAATCTCTGCAAAGAAAAAATAAAACCAGTAAGGATCTCAGATAAGATAAAGAGTATGATGAAACAAAGCCTTCTTGCATTCTTCCTCTCATGCAGCAACACCTTCTTGTAACACACAAAGCTGATCAGCTGAGAGCAGCCCTGCAGAGAAGGACCCGGAGGTCCTGATGGATGAAAAACTTAACATGAGCCATCATGAGCTTGGAAAGCAAAGGTATCCTGGGCTCCACCAGAAGAGGGGTGGCCAGCAGGGACAGGGAGGTGATTGCCCCCCTCTACTCTGCTCTTGTGAGGCCCCATCTGGAGTACTGTGTCCAGGTCTGGAGCCCCCAGTACAAAAAAGACAGGGAGTTGTTGGAGAGGGTCTGGAGGAGAACCACAAAGATGATCAGGGGACTGGAGCACCTCCCCTATGAAGACAGGCCGAGGGAGTTGGGCTTGTTCAGCCTGGAAAAAAAAAAAAGGCCGCGGGGTGACCTTATTTCAGTACCGTTCAGTACCTAAAGGGAGCCTACAGACAGGAGGGGAATCAACTATTTGAAAGGTAGATAAGAACAGGACAAGGGGAAATGGTTTTAAGTTGAGGGAGGGGAGATTCAGGTTGAATGTCAGGGGGAAGTTCTTTACAGAGGGAGGTGCTGGTGAGGCGCTGGCACAGGCTGCCCTGAGAGGCTGTGGATGCCCCGTCCCTGGAGGTGTTCAAGGCCAGACTGGATGGGGCCCTGGGCAGCCTGGTCTAGTATTAAATAGAGAGGTTGGTGGCCCTGGCTGTGGCAGGGAGGTTGGAGATTCATGATCCTTGAGGTCCCTTCCAACCCTGGCCATTCTGTGGTTCTGTGATCAATGACGAATTCCCTGAAGCTGAAATCTGCCCAGGGACTCATGACTGGTGGACTGCTTTTGTCCAGCAGGTCCCTCAGGAAGAGAACGCAAGTACAGATTTAAGGAAAAAAAAGAAAAAAAGATGAAGCAATCTCACGCATTTTGAAAATTCTTTTCTTTAAACTCATCAATAATTTAAGAAAATAATAACGACAACAGAAAGTATAGCACCAAAAGTTCTGACAACAGCCAAATGGAAGGGAGAAAGAACTTCCTAGGACATTCTCTGTATAATGACACAGATATTTGTTGTGAATGACTGAGAGTGGGAGAGAGAGAAAGCATAAACCAGCACTGAAGTAAGCCAGTGAGTTACTTAATAATCGCTATCTCACTCGACAGCTGATGCAGAGGAACTCCAAATGCACTGAGCGAGGCATTCAGTTACAGCAAGTGCCATCCAATACTGCTCTGTTACTGCTGAGCATATGAGGCCAATTAGGTCCTGATGACGGAGACACAACTACAGTAACCAAGAAGTCTAGGTTGTTTCACCCCTGTGTGTTCCACAAAACACCCGTAACTTACTTTTCCAAACACAGAAACATATCCTTCACTAAATATTTACGGTAAGAAAAGAGACAAGAGTCAGGAGATAACTGTGATAATTTCTAGGGTGCACCTAGAAACCTGCTTTAAAGCAGAGCTTTTGGAGTTTTGCTGTGCTACTCACACGCGCTCAGCCAGCCTAACTCACGAGGACTTGGCTTCACAGACACCTCTGTCATCGTTCTGCTGACAGCTTTCCTTTTCCCCAGCTGAGTCCATTCTGGCTTGGGTGAGCAAAACGCACACAGGAACCTGACCCCAACTCACCGAGTGCGAATTACCAACGCACACGCAAACGCCTTTGCTAAAGCTGCACAGAATTATTTCCTAAAGCGTTCTGCCGTTTGCTGGGGGTGGTGCTTTGGTTTGAGAGATCTCGATGCCGTCCATTTCCGCGCTGGCACCGCGGTTTTGCCGTCCCTGGGCACCTGAACAAATCCGTTCCGAAGATGCAACCCGGCGGCGCTAATCCCGGCGGCTGCGGCTCCCCCAACGCGTCCGTTCCCAGCGCCGGCCCCGCAGCGGCACCGCGGGACGCGCGGCAGTGCCGGCCGCGCCCCGGATGTGACGGAGCAGCCATTGTTCTCCGGCAGGAAACCGGCGGCGGTTCCCCGGTTCGCGGCTCAACAGCCGAAGCGGAGGAAGCGGGGTAGGAGGGGCCCGGAGAGGAGCGGAGGCGGCCCTCCCGCCCTTCCGCCTATCAGAGTGGGCGACGAAGAAAGCCCGCCCCTGCTGGCGCCCCGCGCCCAATCGGAAGCCGGAAGAACCGAAGAGTAAAAAAAAAGCACGGAGCCAATCACGGCGCGCGGAGCTACCTCGCGCCCGCCCCTCCAGCGCCGCCGCGCCACTCACGAGCGGGAGGAGGCGGGCCCAGCCGCTTCCCCCCTCCCGCGACGCCGCCGGCCTCCGGACGCCCAAGGTTGGCCTGCCCGCTGCTGGCGCTGCAGCCAATCGGAGCCCAGAGGCCGGGGCAGGTCGAGATATTCAAATCAACGCCACAGAAAAGTTGCTTCTCGAAACGTCACACGAGGGCGGGGCGAAGGGCGGGACGACCCGCCCCGCGGCCCAATCAGCGAGAGGAGGCGAGCCGCGGACGGCCCGTGGGGAAGGCGCCCACCAATCAGCACGCCTGGGGGCGGGGCGAGAGGCGCTATGCTAACGAGGGGTGGTTATAAAAGCCACGCCGACGCCAAATCCCCACCACAGCGCGGAGGCACCCGCTGGCCGTACGGTGTCGGAGCGCGGCACAACCGCGCCGATCGCCCTGCCCCGCCGCTGCCGTCTCCCCACCCGCTGCCCAGCCCCCGCGGAAGTTTCCCCCGTCCCTTTCCCTCCCGAGGGGCCGCCTGGCGATACGCCCGCCGAGCGCCGCACGGCTCGCTCCCCACCTCCCCGGGAGCCGCGAGCAGGGGGGCACGGGGGCTGAGCGAGTGGGGTGCTCCCCACCCCGCGCCCCGGCTGTCAGCGCTGCCGGCTACGGCCTCCCCTCCCCCTTCCCTTTCCCTTTCCGAGCGGACACCGGCGAACGAGTGACAAAGCTACCCCCGGCCCGGCCCGGCCCTGCCCTCCCTCCCTCCGCCCGCGGGGCAGGAGCACAACGTGCCCCAAGGGAAGGAGAGGGGTACCCCGGCGCTGGGCAAACCCATGAGCGCGGCCCCCCCCCCCCCCGTACAAACACCCACACACCCCCCCACCAAGCCCCCCCCCCCCCCCCCCCCGCCCGTCCCCCCCCCCCCCCCCCCCGCCCCGCTCAGCGGGGCCGCCTCACCGGGCGCAGCGAAGAAAGCACACCCTGCCCCCCGCTCTGCTTAACCCCCCTCCGCTCCCGCCCGCCCGCCCCCCCACGAGCCGCCTCTCTCCCCTACTCCAGCCATCATGAATACTGTACATTCCTCTATGTTGTGCTGTAATCTCTCCCTCGCCGTCCGCGCGGCACTTTCCGCCGTAGCCCCGAAGCCTCCCACCGACGCCCCGCGGCGGCGGAGGGGCCCCCCTTTGTGCCCCGCACGCCCCGCTCCCTGCCCCCGCCTTCTCGGCCGGCGATTCGCACGGCGAAGCGGAGTCCTCGCTCCGTACGAGGAGCCGGAGACCTTTTGTTCCGCCCCGTGACAAGAGGCAGCGCTGCGGCTCGGCCCCCCGGCACACGGCTGCCATCCCCGCGGCGCGGAGGGCACGAACAGCCGAAGCCCGGCTGCGGGGAGAAGAAAGGCAGAGACAACCCTCCCCCAGCCCCGCACCGCACACACGCACGCAGGGAGAGCGCTTACCTTGGTATTTGGCGTCGATTTCCCTCATCAAGGAGACATTTCTCTGCAGATCGAAGGGCAGAGACTCGATGGAGTCCAGATAATCCTCCACGTAGTTCACGAGGTGCAGCTGCTCTCCGTTTGCAGGACTCAACATTTTCATCCGGCAAAGAGGAGAAGAGAAAAAAAAAAAAAAAAGGGGGGGGGGGAACCCTCCTCCTCCTCCTCCTCCTCCTCCTTCCCCACGCCTCTCTCCGCCGCTGTCCGTGCCCCGTTCCCCCGGCAGCTACATGGGAGCCCGCTGCCAGGCACGGCCGAGCTCGCAGCTCCCGCCGGTCCCTACAGCCCGAGCAGCTGACTGAATGGCTGTCGCGGTGGGGAACTCACGGAGGAGGTGGTAGGAACAATCAGCGGGATTTGTGCGTGCGGAGGGAGGGGGGGGGGAGGAGGGGAAGGAGGAGGAGGAGGAGGGAGGGAGGGGGCTCGGGCCAGCCCCTCCGAAACAAGCCGCCAGCAGAATGTGCCCCGCCGGGCGCTGTCAGAGCCGGCCCGGCCCGGCCCCCCGTTCCGCCGCCCGAACGCAGCTTCCCCGCCGCCGCACGCCGCGCTCGATCCAACGTGGAGGAGCCGAATCCCAGTTTCAAACACTTGGGAAACACTCAGCCCCGCCACGCACGGCGCATGCGCGGCCCTCCCCGCGCTGTGTACACACACGGACGGACGGACACACGGACGCGGGCACACACGCCGCGCGCGCACGCTCCCCTCCCCCGCCCGGAACCGCGGCGGGGCCCGGCGCCGCCCCGCGCTCCTCGTCCCTCCGCCTCCTCCTCCGCCCCTTACTCACGTTTGGGGGGGAGGAAGGCGGTGTGGGCGCGGGGAGAGGGAGGCGGAGGCTCCGGAGAAGTCGCGCCCGGAGGAGAGCGGCTCTGAGGGCACGCGGGGCCGGAGGGGAGCGGGGTGCTTTGGGGAACGGGCGGCGAGGACGGGCCGAGGAGCGGCTCCGGCCGCTCGCCGCCGGGGCGCCGAGAACCACGCGGCGCCGCCGCCCCGCTCCGGGGGCAGGGCCGGGCCGGGCCCGGCCGAGGGCAGCGCGGCCTCCCGCCTCTCAGCGGGCGGGCGCATCGATCACCCCCGCGGCCGCGCCGGCCAATCGCGCGCTCCCTCGTGGCCCGCCCCGCGGCTGCTCGGCCAATCGGATTCGGACGGGAGGGAGGGAGCAGCGGTGACGACGCCGCCCTCCCGGGATACCGGAGGGGCGGGAACACGCGCCGAGGGGTGGGGGGGGGGGGGGAAGAAAAAAAAAGGAAGGGGGTGGAGTGCGCATGCGCAATGCTCGCCGCGCGAGCAGAAAATGGAGCCCCGTTCTGGCGGGGCAGGACTATGTTTCCCGGCAGGCTCAGCGGCGAGGGAGGGCTCAGCGACGGGCGGCGGCGTTCCGCTCCTCCCCGGGGCTGAGGCGCTGCCGCACTGCTGCCGCGTTCCACAGCCCTAGAGGGCCGAAGCGGCGGGAAGAGCCGGGAGCGAAGCGCTCTCCGGACCGGCGCGTCCCCGCCCTCTCCGACCGAGGCGGCCGAAAAGAGCCGCGGGTGGCCGCGCGCATCCGGCGCCGCCCCTTCGGGGTGGTGCTCCGAAGCACGGGGGCCGCGCCTCGGCGCTCCCGCCCTGTGAAATGCAGCGGCGCGGGGCCGTGCGCGTTGCTCTCGGCTACGGACGGAGCGCGGCGCGCTTTTCTCCCTGCGCGTGCCGCGGGAAGACGTCACCGCCGCTGCGGAGCGCTTGAATCTCCTTTTTATTTCAGTGGTCGCGGCCCGTTCGTTGCCACGACGACGGCCCGGGCTGCGGGCGCTGAAGGGATGGCTGGGAGGCGGCTGCGTCTCGGCTCTCGGGGGGGAACGTGCTCGTGTTTACCCGGGGCTTCCTCTCGCGGCGTGCCCGCGGTCGCCCCGCGATCTCCGGTTTCTGTGAGGAGAGGCGGGGGTGGGTCTGGAAAAACGAGCCCGTCTCTCGCGAAGCGGAACAAACGCTCGCCGTCTTGTTTTCCTTAAAACGTCACCGGCGATCCCCTAATTGAGGGGACTGACTCATGGTTTCTAAGCCCAGACCTGCTGGTGCGGTTGTGCGTGAGGCGCTGCCGTTCTGCTGGCTGCCCTATGGGGCACGGGAAGGACCTCCGCGCCCGGCCGGCGGTTCTGCGGCTGCCGTCGGCGCGGTGCCCGAGGATCGCGTTTGTGAGGTGTCCGTGAGGATTGCAGGCCCCTTCCCGCTGGCGGCCCTGCCCCGGCAGAGGTTGGAGCAGGATGGTCTTAAGGTCCCTCCCAACCCAAGAGCGCTCTGATTCCATTATTTCCCAGGGCGGCTTCTTGTTTCCTCAAGATACGTTTAAGTTCTGGGTTCTTCCCCCGGTTTTTCTGTTTCTGTGAATCGCTGCGCTTGCTGAAGCAGACGTTGCTCATCTGAGCTCTTACGTAAGTTACTATGAGTACTACAGCATCCAGGCAGCGCTCCAAGCCGGCGCTCCTGGCCCCGCGCGTTCCGAGTTACAGCGGCACTGAGAGAGTTGTGCAGCGGCAGCGGCAGCCTGCAGGCAAAACGACCGAATCGCTGGCTCCACCTGGGCAGTCGCAGCCTCCTTCACTCTTGCCTTGAAGAAGCTGAGCTGCTGTCAGCGATTAAAGGTGGTTCACAGACCCCCGGTAACAGAACCAGAGCCGATAGCTGTAACGTGGTAGAAACCAGGCGTTTAACAAGAATATAGGTGAATTCCAAGGAGAGCCATTCTTACAAGAAAGGCCACAGCCGTCCTAAACACACCGGAGTAATTATACGTGGGGTAGCTCTGAAAGTAATGTCTCCTGTTTATTTCCATGGAAACTACAACAGGTGCAAAGAGCACAATAATGTTATTTGATAGAGCAAATACTCAGCTACAAATCACCGTTTGGTTTTAACAGTCACCACTGTTAGCTGTGCACTTTTACCATACAAATAAGAGATCAGTTCCTAAACGTACCTGTTCATTTGCTAAACAAGAAATTCTATCCCTTATTATAGGGAGGTGTGACTTCCAAGTGTAGCTGTGGTCTGCCACGCTTCAGTGACGTGCTCAAAAGCAGACAGGTGTGGATGCGTTGAGGATGGAGAACTGTCACCTGCTGCAGGGGTGCTGTTTGCTCGGCCTTCTTCCATTTGCCCTTGGGTGTAGGCCAATAGAGTGACAGAAAAAGCATCGCTGGGCTTTGCACCGGTCTTGCAGCAAGGGTAGGGCTGAGTTCTGAGAGTGTTTGGTAATTCTTTTCACAGTTCCTTCTCTACATTTTACGTTGGCCTTTTCCCTCTGACCTGATGAGATGGAAGACTTTAAGTGGAGTTTCAGTTCTTCTTTATTAGAGGCATGCTCCTTACAGTGACAGAGCATGCACAAGCGTGGGGAATGACTGCCGTGTGTCAGAGAAGGGAGAGTTGTGGGCTTTTGTGTTCTTCCTATTTTCTGTACTTCATAGGAGGGTGGTGTATCTAATGCTCCTCCTCCTGCTCCCAGGCTCCTTTGCTCTGTTTGTACCAAGGCTTTTCCTATTTAGAAACCCAATTTTAAGGTTTTTGGAAGTTTAAGGAGCTGTGACCTTGCTGAAAATCTGAACTCTTTGAAATGAGAATCAGAGGAACCTGTAACCAGATCAACAGCTCATACAGCTACTGTGTAACATGCTTTGTGTATGTAATAGATGATTTGTGTAACATGAGTATTCCAGAAATTGTCTCCAGATCATCAGCATAACATTCTGAATTCTTAATATAACCAGCATGAAATCCCAAACATTCAAACATGAATGCAGATATTGAAGACGTATAAGGACTTCTGCCTTTCTCTGCCTTAGTTGAGTATTATTGCATGAAGTACTGTGCAATTGCTACAGCTGTGTCCCTATTATTAGAGAACAGTGTCTTCTGATCATTGGTTGTCATACTTCATAGGCGCAGACAACTCGGATGAATTATTCCTTCTGATGAACTGCTGTTTTTTCTCCATTTAATAGCTTTATCCCTCTCTTCTACAGTTACATATCGGTGGTTTTTGTTGCTTCATTTTTCTTTGCTTGTCCGTTTTTCTAGGAGACTGAATTCATACTCACCTTGGAGATTATAATGGCATTTTACAACTCTTTTATTTTTGCTTACAGCTGAAGGTTTGGAAACAAAACAACAGAAGTTCAACATGCAAGATGAGCAGGGTTGAGTTTTGCAAGCATTAAGACCAACAGAGAAGTCACGCTTCAGACTGTCATCCAATAGGTGCTGCCTGTGAGAGATCGGCTTGTGTCAACAAGTGGTGTGGGATTCATGGAGCTGTAACATCTGGGTCACTGAGTCAGTCTCTCTGCTGCTTCCCAGGAAGAACTGACCTAGCGTAGGCCTTTTGTTCTTTAAAAAGTATTGTAATAGAAGGACAAGGATTGAGCTCTGCATAAGAAGAAAGGTATTTCACTGGGTACAGTGCTCATCTCTGCTTGCCCTGGGACTGTCAGTCTGACTGCCTCACGTGTGTTTTCTGGCTGCTGCCATTCACATCTGCTGTGCTTTGTGAGCTTAAACAGCACCGCAAGTTCTGACTACGACCAGCGACAGTGTGCTGCAAGGCCAGGGCAGAAGAAAATTCAGATACAACAAGAATCCCACTGTGATTTCCAGAGATGTATCTCAGCAGCTGGAAACATCAGACAGACACCACTCTGGCCTCTGGCTGAGCTCATACACGCTGTTGGAATGTGGTGACTGCAGTTTACTACAGAGCTCTCAGAAGCAGCTCAGCCCACTGCACTGGTTTTAACTCATCTTCCCCTACGGTTTGTAGTTTGTCTTCACAGTCTTTTTCCTCCCTTTATCTTCTCAGGATCGGTTTTCTCACTAGGTTTCTGGGCTAGAGTCATTCTAGAGGGGCCACAGATACCAGCAGTGTGTTCCTGTGAACACATGCCAGAGAAACACATGTTTGTTAGTATTGATTTGGGCTCTCTGAAAGTGCTCAGCACAGTACAGAACAAAGCAGGCAATGGAGTTAATGACAAGACGTGTGCTGAACGGTGAAGACATCTAAACCAGCTTGCTATGGAAACTGAAATAACGGGCTTGTGAAGCTGCTTGTGAAACGTACCAAACAAACATTTACAAGGTTCCTCTGAGCTTCGTCCTCCAAGCTGCAAAACAGTAAGGTAGGTTTCTTACTTGATCAAGAAATTAGGATTGTTCAGTGAGAAGTATTGTGGAAATAGCTGCATGTTAAGAGGAGAAACCGTCTGTCAGTGGTAGGGCTCCGTATGTGGTACTGTGTAATTAAGTGAGGTATAGGTGGACTGTATGAGGAGAGAAATTACTATGATAATAAAAAAAATCACAGAATACTCTTGAGTTGTAAGGAATGTAGAAGGATCACGGAATCCAACCCCTGGCTCCACACAGGGCCACCCAGCAATCAGGCCACATGCACGAGAGGTGTCCATGCACCAATTCCAGCACTGGGGGCCGTGCCCACAGCCTTGGGCAGCCCGTTCCGTGCCCACCGCCCTCCGGTGCAGAATCTTCTAACCCCCCAGCCGCCCCCCCGACAGCTCCGCGCCGTTCCCTCGGGAAAGCAGCCATCTGAATGCCGTCGTTAAACACGAGAAGCACCCGTGAAAGCCGTCCCCGACAGATTCGAGGGGACGCGACGACGTCTGCGAGGCAGGCAGCTCACCAGAGCCAGCGCGCAGCGTCTTCATGCTGCTGGCGGGCCCGCAGGACGCTTCGGCAGGGGGGGAGGCCAGCTTCCAGGCTCAGCACAGACCGCCAGGACTCCTCCTGAAAGCGGCAGCAGCCGACGCGGCTCAGGGGCTGGGGAGCGGCAGGCGAAATGCGGCACCCCGTTGCGAAGTTCTCCCTTGTCTCCCTGGCACGTGCGCGGCTAAAACGAGCGGTAGCTTAAAGAGGCTTCGAGCAACGGCGCGTGCGTTCCATCGAACTTTTCTCCGCTCCGGTTCCGCGGTTCAGAACTTCCAGAGCGGCGCGACCTCGGCTTCCCCTCGGCGCCCCGGCCCGCGGACGCCGGCAGCGGGACCGCCCCGGGAGGCGCGGCGCTGCGGGCTCCTCCTCTTCCTGCGCCGCGGCTGTAGCTACCCCGCTCGCCGGCTGTCTCCGCGCGCAGGCGGCGCGGCTGTAGCGGCGGGCTGGTCGTCGCCGTCTCCTCTGGCCCCCTCCCTCCCCTCGGAGAGGCGGGGCCGGCGGTGCGGCCATGCTGCTCGGCGCGGCGGTCCGGAGGTGCCGGGTCGGCGGCGTCGTGGCGCGGCGTTGGCGGAGCGGGGAGGCGCGGCGGAGGGAGTGGGTGCCGCCGGAGGGCCGGGCGTGCGGCGTGGTGGCGTACAACGGCCGGAGCCGCAGCAAAGAGCCGCTGGTGCTGGCCAAGGACGGCGTGGCCACCTGGTAACGGGGCGCCCGGGGGCTGCGGGGCGCCGCCTTCGGCCCGGCGCGGGGTGACGGGCGCCGTGTGTGCTCTCTCGGCAGGTACAGCTGCGGGCCCACCGTGTACGACAGCGCGCACCTCGGGCACGCCTGGTGAGTGCGGGGGCCGAGGGTGTCCTGGGCGGGTAGTGGAGGAGACCCCCCCTTTGTGTCGGCGCGATTTTGGCAGAGTGCGTTGTTCCGAGTCTCGGTGTGGCAGCTGTTCATCTTTGTCTTACTCTCTTCTGCTCTGGCGTGTGTGTGATGCTCCTTTAACGGAGTGTCACTAATGAAACTTTGTTCTGAGGAAGGAGAGCTTGCACAGCAGGACGGTAGAGCAGCTAAGAATCATAGAATCGCTCAGGTTGGAAAAGCCCTTAAAGATCAGCGAGTCCAACCACCACCTCACCATACTGCCCTAACTCTAACAGCCCTCCGCTAAATCGTGTCCCTGAGCACCACATCCAAGTGGTTTTTAAACACATCCAGGATGGTGACTCAACCACCTCCCTGGGGAGCCCATTCACTTATCAGGGCAGAGGACTGCACCTTTTGGTCTCACATCATTCTGCATCTCTTGAGGGTCCGTTTTGGTTGGCAGTTCTCTGTTTTATTCTGATTGAAAGGAAGCCTCACATGCTCTGCTTGCTCTGGTACCCATATCTTTTTATCCTGTGCCCGAATGACCACTTCCAAGCTTCAGTTACTGTTGTATGAAAGCATAGTTGGGGCTGAATGTCACACCCAGAGCAGCGTGTCATGCAGATAAGCAGCAGCATTACCACTCTGCTGCTGACTCTTCAGTGCCTACGTGGGTTGTTTCCTATAGTAGTGCGAGATGCCTGCACTGAAGATCATCCTCTGTTTTGGTCAGGTGAACCCTTCAATGAGAGAGGCATTAACCATTCCTTCCAGTGTTTGTGGTCATGTGTATGTCAGTTTTGGCATTTTGTTGCTCAGCTGCTTTGTTCTGGATGGCAGAACATACTTTATTATTACTATTATTATTGCTGCTATTGTTATTATCAGAGGGGCAGCTCTGCTCTTTGTGACAGCCCCAGGGCCCAAGGGAACGGCATGGAGCTGTCAGGGGAGGGGCAGCTGGGGGTTAGGAAAGCGTTCTTCACCAGAGAGTGGTGGGCATGGAACGTGGTCTGATTGTTGGGTGGTCCTATGTGAAGCCAGGCTTGATGATCCTTGTGGGTTCCTTACAACTCAGAATGTTCTATGATTCTATATTATATATATATATATTTTTTTTCCCAGTTGCTAGGCCCACCTGTAGAGCTGTTAGGATATTGCTTTGGTTGGCACAGCTGAGAGGAATGCTGCTGCTGGGAGCCTGCAGGCCAGGAAGCAAACTGGGAATAAATATGAAGTGAAGTGGAGCGATGGCTCTTGCTGTGGTGTCCTTCCTATAGAAGTCCCTCATTGTGCTGCACCTTTGCAGCATCTGATCTCATCATAAGAATTCTAAAAGTGAAGGCATGATGTCATCTGGACTGCTCTAAGGCCTTTGACGAGGTCCCCTCCATATCCTTATTTCTAAATTGGAGAGAAATTGATTTGACGAGTGAACTACTTGATGAATGAGGAACTGGTTGGAAGATCACAGCCAGGGGATTGTGGTCAGTGGCTCTGTTTCTGAGTCAAGGCTGGTAACAAACAGTGTTCCCCAGGGATCTGTCCTGGGTCTGGTACTGTTTATTTCTTTATCAGTGACATAGATAATGGCATCAAGTGCACCCTCGGCAAGTGTGCTGATCACACCAAGCTGAGCTGTGCAGTTGGTACAGCAGAAGGAAGGGGTGGCATCCAGAAGGAACTTGCTAAACTCAAAAGATGAGCCCCTTGAACCTCATGAGGTTTAACAAAGCGAAGTGCAGGTTTTGCACTTGGGTTGAGGTAATCCCACGTATGTGTACGAGCTGGGAGAAGAACTCCTTAAGAATAGCCTTGCTGAGAAGAACTTAAAGGTTTGGTTGATGAAAAACTGAACATGAGCTGGTAGTGTGTGCTTGCAGCCTGGAAGGCCAATGGTGTTCTGGGTTTTATCAGAAGAGGAGTGGTCAGCAGGGACAGGGAGGTGATTGTCCTCATGAGGCCTCAGCTGGAGTACCCCAAGTCTGGGACCCCCAACACAGGAAAGATATGGAACTTTTGGAGAGGGTCCAGAGGAGGGCCATGAGGTTGATCCAAGGGCTGGAGCACCTCTCCTGTGAAGACAGGCTGAAGGAACCGGGCTTGTTCAACCTGGAAAAGAGAAGGCTGAAGGGAAACATCATTGTGACCTTCCAATTTTTAAAGGGAGTTTATGAACAGGAGGGAAATCAACTTTTTACACGGGTAGGTAGTGATAGGACAAGGGGGAATGGTTTTTAAACTAAAGGGAGGTTTAGGAGATTTAGATTAGATGTCAGGAGAAAGTTCTTTACTGAGAGAGTGGTGAGGTGCAGGAACAGGTTTTCCAGACAGATTGTGGGTACCCCATTCCTGGAAGCATTTAAGGCCAGGTTGGATGGAGGGGCCCTGGGCAGTCTGATGTGCACTTGGTCGAGTGGCTGGCAGCCCTGCCCGTGGCAGGGGTTTGGAACTCAGTAATCCTTGAGGTGCCTTCCAACCATTGCCATTGTATGATTCTGTGATAAATCCTGCATGCAGTTCTTCCTGGTGTGGCACCCCCAAAAAAATCACAGGGAGTTGGAAGGGACTTGTAAGGTCATCTAGTCCAATTGATCAGGATGCTCAGAGCTCCCTTTGGCCTGACCTAGAGTGTCTCCAGGGATGGGGTATCCACTATATTTCTGGCCAACCTGTGCCAGTGCCTTACCACCCTTACTGTGAAAAACTTCTTCCTTATGTCCCCTCTTTTATTTTGAAACTCTTTCCCTGCATCCTGTCGTAACAGACCCCACTATCAAGTCTGTCCCTTACTTCCTTTTAGCCTCCCTTTAGATACTGAATATCCGCCATTACATCTTCCCGGAGCCTTTTCTTCCCCAGCTCTCTCATCCCGTCCTCATAGGGAAGGTGTTCCATCCCTTAGATCATTTTTGTGGCCTTCCTCTGCACACACTCCAACAGGTCCACATCTGTCTTGTATTGAACTCCACATCTGGATACAGTATTCCAGGCGAGGTCTCACCAGTGCAGAGTAGAGATGCAGGATCACCTCCCTCGACCTGCTCACCATGCTGCTTCTGATGCAGCCCACGGTGTAGTTAGCTTTCTGGGCTGCTCAAGCACCCACTTCATTTGAACTGCTTTCTTCTTTGTGGTTTAATACTGAAGTTGTAAGGAGCCTGCTTTCTGAGATTTACTTGGGCTATTGCAGTGCTTCTTCCATCGATTAAGTTAGAAGATCAGAGGGGAGAGAGCAGACCAGAGATTGTATATGCTCTGGAAATTAAATCTGCAGCACTGTTAAATCTGATTTTAAGCTTTTTGATGCTGCTGTTGTCCCTTTGAAAGGGATCCAAAGAATAATTTAATATTCTTCTGGAATAGTGTCATGACATGAGATGAATATTGCTCCCAGTGAGCTGGTATTCATTATTGCCAGCTGTCTCCCTGGTAGTATGTGGCACATTCCAAAAGGCCTTTTTCAAACATGGACACAGCTCAAACAACATCAGAAATGTATCAGAAAAGATACTGCACGTGCTGAAATCATCACAGAATTGTTTGGGTTGGAAGGGATCTTAAAAGCCCATCCCGTTCCAACCCCCTGCCATTAGCAGAGACACCTCCCCATTCAACTCTATGGCTTGAACACCTCTGGGGATGGGGTATCCACAGCTTCTCTGTGTAGGCTGTTCTGGGCCTCATAACCCTAGTCTTGGAGGGTTTCTTCCTTATATCTACTCTAAGCCTACTCTCTGTTAGTTAAAGCTACTACTCCTTGTCCTATCATTACTCTCCCTGATGCTCCCTCCCCATCTTTCCTGTAGGCCTTTGCAGGCCTACACTTCAGTGAAGTCTCCCTGGAGTCTTCTTCAGGCTGATCAACCCCAGCTCCCTCAATCTCTCTTTGTAGGAGAGGTGGTGCAGCCCTCTGATCATTTTTTGCGCTCCTCTGGACCCACTCCAGCAGCTCCACGTCTCTTAATGCTAACTGATATCTGCATCTGAGGAAAAGGGTACAGATCCACTGAGGGTGTTTTCCTACATGTATTTGCTTTGACAGATGCTGTGGGTGCATCCCGGACAGGGCAGTGGGTGCCATGGAGAGCTGCAGGTCTTGAGGTTTCCTTTACTCCATCCTGCAGGTGCAGTGCACTCTGGGTTTCTTCAAAGCCAGAGGAGGCTGAGATATCTCCTGCTCTCACAGAATGGACTGAGAGCCTGCAGTCACCTTTTGTTATTTCTCACAGAAGCTGGGCTTTACCCAGATGAAGCGTGTTTTGAGAATTCAGAGTGCAGAGCCCATGACAGCAGAAGGCACCACTTGTATGTGGGTCTGTCTGTCCACACTGAATGTTCGGTGTTGTCATGTAGAGCCTGGATGATGCTGAAAATTTGTTCTTGAGTCTAAATAAAACAAAATAACCCCCCTAGAGCAGCTCTTCTTTGCTGTCAGAAAAGATCTGAGGTGATGTATTAATGAAACGTAGCTGTCCTTGTATCTGTGGCTACCACTCATCTGTGAGCAGTGTTGAAGTGAGCTGGTTTGTTTCTCCATGTTCTGGGCTGTGGGCTTTGAGAACCTGCTAGCATACAGACTAGGGTGGTTTTCTTTTTAGGATCAGTTCATGTGCCATGTTGTGTTCTTTGGAAGAGTCTTTTGCTTAAGGGGCAGTTTCAAAAGCACCCCAGTGCTATGATAAAGAGATGCAAGAGAATGAAGAAAATTTGCTGTAATGTGTCACTAATGCCAGAAGAGGGTAGAGCAGTTCAACTGAAATTTACTTCTGTGCAGATCGAAACTAATTTTGGAAAAAGCATTTTATGTACTTGAGACCTTCTTTTGCAAGTATTTGGGTATTTGGGGGTGTCTGCACAGCTGACATTTTTGTCAGTTTTATTCATATTTATTGCATCTCTAAGAGCTCGTCTTTCTCTTTTCCAGCTCCTATGTTAGGTTTGATATAATCCGAAGGATATTGACTCGTTTTTTTGAAACTGAAGTTATCATGGTGATGGGGATTACAGACATAGATGACAAGATCATAAAAAGAGCCAATGAGGTAAGTATATAAAGCTACAGCTTTAGACCCAAACGTTTGGTATGTCCTACTGCTAGTTATGTAGGGAAATATTCTACATTTGTTTGGTGGTTGTTTTAGTGCTATATATTTTTTAAATTTAGGTAAGAAATTTTGAGATTTCTAGCCCTCTATCTGCACCTGAGGCAGTAGTCCTCATAGCCTCATGTCTTGTCTGGAAGGAAAGTAAAAAGCCATGATGTCCCTTTACTAGAATTGAAACGAACTGAAACTTTCAGCCAGCAGAGTTCTGTTTGTTTTCTATGTCACTGATTGTTAAAGACAGCATGTAAGTGATGATACACAAAGTTGAGGGCAGTTCCTAAAAGGTGCTGAGCACCATCTAGCTTCAAAGGCAGCACCTTCAGAAGTGTCCTCAACCTTGTCTGAGATCATGGCCTGCTTAAATGCTGACACAGTGTATGGGTAAGCATTGACAAGGCTGGGGCTCAGTGGCAAGATCGATACAAAAATTGTGAATTAAAAAAATAAATCATCACAATCCAACTTTTCACTGAATTCTCATAGTTATTGGCCTAATTAAAGGCTTTATGGCTGTAAGTAGCCCCTAGTTGGTTTTTAATCAGACCTTTTGTAACAGCTGAGCTGGTGAATGACTATTCCAATTTCTTTTTTTAATGTTTTTTGGACTGTAAAATGCCGCAAATGTATTCTGCTTTATAGACTTCTTTTAAATAAACATTACATTGCTTTTTGAAATCTAGATTGTGAATGAAATGAGCTGCAATTACAGTTTCAAGCCTTATGCTTGAGCCAGATAATTTGACAGGTATCATTTTATTTAATCCTTACGTAAATGATTACTCTTGCAGTACTGCATTGAAAAGAATGCTAGCACTGCTCTCTTTAAGAAATATATTTGTTCCCTTAGAAACTTCACTTGCAGGTTTTATTTTTAAGGCCAGCACTTTCTAACAACAACAAAAAGCCACAACTGTTTTAAATCTGTATGCATGTGTTTTATGTTTTTTCTTCATCACAACCCTATGGGGATTTTATTTTGAGAGTAAGGTGTTCAGTTATTCCATTCTTTGGTTCTATGAAGAAATCTTCTTTGTGGCATATTTTTTCTTTTTGAAATACTTGCCCTTCTGTTCACATTTTGTTGGGGATCCCTATATCTTAAACGCTACAACACCAGATCAGTGTATCTGTCTTTGTTGTCCATCCTTTGGTGGGACTCATCTATACAGAATCTGAAAGTTGGGCATCTGCTCTGTGAGGAGAGTGCTCTGTTCTGCCCGTGGTCCTTTGAGGAAGAGATACATTGGATGCCCATCTGGATGGGAGGGATTTCCTTGTCTCCCAGTGGATGTCTTTCTGTTGATCAAAGAAGCATCTGAGTTGCTTGTTGAGATGAACTGCATCACAGGAAGAGCCCTCTGTCTGGGCTGCGGGCAGAAGCATGGCTTTGCCTCATTGCTGAGCATCTTCCTCCTTCCATTGCTGGATGAGCATCATGTCTGCCTTTTACCACAACTCCCACCTAGATCAGCTTGTTCAGATATGATATCCACCCCTTAAAGATCCTCTAGTAAAAAATGTGGATTTCTTGTGTTAATGATTCCTCAGAGAAGATGTAAAATCTTGGATTTGAGATGCTCTCATATAGAATCATAGAATGGTTTGGATTGGAAGGGACCTTTAAGATCACCTAGTTCCAACTCCCTGCTATAGGCAGGGACACCTCCCACTAGACCAGGTTGCTCAAAGCCCCATCCAGCCTGGCCTTGAATGCTTCCAGGGAGGGGCATCCACAACCTCACTGTCCCAGTGTCTCACCACCCACCCAGTAAAGGATTTCTTCCTAATATCTACTCTAAATTCACCCTCTTCCAGTTTAAGCCATTTCCTCTGTTTTTTTTTACTACATGCCCTTACAAAAAGTCCCTCCCCAGCCTTCCTGTAGGCCCCTTCAGGTACTGGGAGTCTGCTGTAAGGTTCCACCCAGAGCCTTCTCATCTCTAGGCTGAAGAGCCCCAACTCTCTTGGCCTGTCCTTATAGGTGAGGTGCTCCAACCCTCTGATCATCTTCATGGCTCTCCTTTGGACCTGCTCCAACAGCTCCCTTTCTTTCTGGTGTTGGGGGTTCCAGAACTGGATGCAGTACTCCAGGTGGTGTCTCACAAGAGCATATGTTCTACCGTATCATGTTTTTGCTTGCTGGGACAGGATTTGCCATCACGTGTCTTTCAAGTCCTGGCCTATTCTGAGTATTTGAGACAGTTATCTTGTCGTGTGTAAACTGCCTCTTTTCTTTTGGATTGCATTTCTGTGAGTGCTCCTGTTCCTGTCAGTCAGTCCGTGAATGAGAAATGTGAAGATGTTTGAGAAGTACTGCACCTGGAAAAATGTGGAGCTGGCTCTCAGTTAATTTTACTGATTGTACCGAAATATGTGAATAATGATCAGCTGAAATATCTTCTTTTTCTTAATTGCTGCAAATTAATATCTTGACTCATCCTACAAGTCTCTGGTCTTTCTGACATGTTGGTGGTATTGGTGTCCCTTGCCAATAGCTGGAATGCATTTGCTATCCATGTGCTGTAGTATATCTTGTCACTGGAAATGAAGATGACCCTCTTAGGAGGAAAAAAAAGGAGGAGGGAAGGAATTAATTATTTTAATATTTGGTTACTTTCTCTTAAAAGATATCATAATATTTTGGCAATTCAGAAGCCTAGATGAAATACTGCTCTTAAGTTATAAATAGCTGGCATCGCTTCCCCATGAATGTTGGTTAGATTAATAAGACTCTCTGCCTCATTATCTTGGGGGCTCTGTAAGTCCTCCAATTAGCTGTTAACTGTCTGATAAAAGATTGTGGTACTTTATGTTATTACTTTGATTTACTAATCTTTTTTTTCAGATGAATATATCACCAGTAGCTCTTGCTCGTATGTATGAAGAAGACTTTAAACAAGATATGGCATCATTAAAGGTACTTGAGCTTCTGCATTTTAGAGTCTTTCCAAGCAGTTATTTTGGTCAGGAATCTGAATTTGACAGTTTGATCTGAGGGGAAAAAAAAAACAAAAAAACATGATTGGTTGCTTGTCTTATGAAGTGTTGTTCAGTGGCTGGGTAGTGTTTAGTTTTTCATTCTTCTGAAAAGACAAAAGCTCTGTATTGTACATCTTTTGTGTTAAGAGTGGGAAAGGAAGCAAACTTTGTCTATTCAGAGAGGGTGAGTGAACAAGTTAAATTTGTAAAGGAACACAGACTTTCTGCCCTGTGTTATAAGGTCTTGATTCATAGATAATATGTGTTTGTTATCATGCAGAAATATCCAGACCTAAAGTATATAAAACATCTAATATTCGTTCTTTGATTGCAGATGACTTTGCTTCTTGTCCAGAAGCAGGGAGTAAGCCTCTGGTTAAAGCTAGTAGATTTATTTATTTATTATATCTGTGTCTTCCTCAATTTCATTTTAATATTATCTGCATGTTAAATACTGCTTGTAACCTTCTTATGGGATATGCAGGGTTGGTTGGTTGTTTTTTTTTTTGCTAAGATAAGAATTGGGACTGATGTTCTTTAAAGTCAGTTTCTTAATTTGGAGTGGCTTGTCAGCAGTGCATTACGTGTGGGTTGATGAACTGTTACCATTTCTTTACTTAAGGTCCTTCCTCCGACAGTGTATATGAGAGTGACTGAAAACATTCCTCAGATAATTTCCTTCATAAAGACAATAATTGCTAACGGACAGGCCTATGCAACTTCACAAGGTAAGACTTGTAGCAAGGCAACTCCTTGTTATGTTATGGAAAACGAGAACTCAAAGGGATCCCTGTTTTGGGGTCAAGTTTAATATGCTGTACCAGATTTTCCTTATGTTGATTATCGTGGTGTGAGCAACTTGCTTGTTACCATGCAACTGTGCAGAACAACTCTTGAGATATCTAAACAAGAAGTAATTCAGTACTGAACATAAATGTTTATTGTAATAAGCTCTGAACAGGAGTTGGTCAACATCTCATATGTACTGTAAAAGTCATACCTGCAAACAGCATGTGGGAAATTTTTAGTAGAGCTGATGCTTATAGAAGAGTGTTAAGTGTAGTGTAACTGGAACAGTATAGCTAATGCTTCAGTTGTGGGATGGATCACTTGTCCTGGGGAGGACACGAGGAGATCTCCCTAAAACAACATTATCTTCAGTGCAGAATGAGTAAATTAGGTTACTGGAAGGCTGGTAATGGGGAAATGTGGGCTGCTACTGCTGTAGCATTTCTGAATTTCAAATGGAAGTCCAAGGGTGTTTTATTTTGCTTTTGTGGAAATATTGTCTCCACTGTATCAACAGAGTAAACGTTCCCCATCTTTACTGTGAAGCTGAATATTTCTTTTCTATTAGGCAATGTTTATTTTGATGTCAAGTCTTGGGGAGAAAGGTATGGAGTATTAACTGCTGTTTCTGCTGATACACAAAGTGAAGCAGGTAAGTTACTGGTAGCAATTTGTGTGTGTTAATGCTTTGTCTGAACTCATGATGAATTGATATGTAAACCTTCATTCAACAGTCTGAAGCAGTTTTTTCACTTGTATATAGACAGCTTTTTTTAGTTAATAAGAACATCATTGTTTTAGTAGTTACTTATTGAGGTGTTGCCAGTGCAAGAGGAAGCTTGGTGGTGTCTTTTTCTGCTTGTTTTTCTCTCCGCTTTTGTTCCAGTACCTTAGAACAATTGTGGTTCTTAATTTTACTTAAATCCTTGGAGCAATACATGCAGACTGAATAGTGAAGTGATGCTCTCAGCCCACACACAAGGCAACATTGAGGGTTGACAGGGAGAAACATCACCTGCCTTGTTATAGTTGGGCAGTTGCACCCTACTGGTACGCACTAACCAGATGCATTTACATCTTTCATTGGTTACCACCAGACTACTGTCTAGAAAAGTGGTTGTGTGAGCTCTCTTAGTGGGCTGTGGTAACACACCTGTACCCTTGGTTGTATTCTATTTTTGCTGCAGTTTTGCTGAGCAGGATTGCTGATCCTCTCCGTAGTTTCTGTAAATCAGCTATGATCAAGTCTCTGTGTAGGAGTTTAAAACAGATCTCCTGCACGCTTTGTGTGCTGAAGTTCACTGTGTCTTCGTTGAAAATGTTCTGTTTGCAATTCCTGAAAATGCCCAGGAGGTGATATTCAGGTGAGTTGCAGCCAGAAGCTTTTTACAGCTTTGCTCTGGAGTTGTATCATTAAAGCCCACAAAGGGAATGTGTTACAGAGGCAGTTCCTGACAGGCTGAAACCATCTCCCTGACTAGCTGCAGGCACCTAGTAGCATGGGGGTCTCCACTGAGTACGGCTAGGGATGTGCTGTGTTTCACTGCACTGTTAAACCTGCTGCCTTCACAGGGCTTCTGCATACAGTACGAAACAAGAATGTAGTTGGGCAGAGGATACTAGCACTAGGCTGTGGAGTCTCTTCCCTTGAGGGTGCTCACAGTTCCACAGGATGTGGCTCTAAGCCTCCTGCACTGAGCAGGTGGTTGCACAAGACGTTCTCCAGAGGTGCCCCTGAGCCTCAACCACTCATGTTTTACCTTGTTTCCTTTCAATTCACTTACTGCTAAATTTACTCTAATCTCTGAAGATTCCGTGACTGTGTTATTGAGTTTATAACCAAGTAGACAAAGGGTGATTTGTTTTTTTTTTGGTAGAAATATACTGAAAAAAATCAAGAGAGACGTGGAGTCAACAGGCACAAGTCAGCCAGGGCTTGGTAAAATAGTGAAAGAGCCAAGGTGAAGATTCAGTAGATAAAACTTGGGCTGTGTTTCTCTCCTTTATTTCTTATCAATTTTGAATGACGAAGCAGGTGCAATGGGTTTTTGTAAACTTTACTTAACATAGCATGACATTCTGAATTAAAACTGATTCTGTATTATGTCAATAAAGTACAATTAGAACAGATTGAGAAATCTGAGCTCCAAAAATGTATTGGTACTGGAACACTAGGGGGATGAGATGAGACCCAGTCATGCACACTGTTTTTGTTGATCTGGTAGATCCAGTGATCTGGTAGAAGCAGAGGAAAGAAATAAATCTAACTTTTATGTGCTGATAAAACAGATGAAAATGTTGCGTATTGAAGGATTTTTATTAATTCTGCTGCTGCAGTGCAACCTGTTTGTCCTAGGAAACTGGTTGATAGGTAAGCAAATGGAAGATATAAGACTGGAGAAGGCCAAAGTGATTGGTAGGATACGATGTATTAAAGAATCTTAAATCCAGATGCTTATCCATCTTCTTAGCCTGCAGAAATCTGATTCAACATGTATATAATATTTTTTAAACAGAATGAGAAAACTGGAAACGCAGCATCAGCTGGAAAAGAAAAAAGATGGAGGAAAATTTGGGCAAAGAGAATAAAATCTGAGTACTTCGCTAAGCATGCATTTCTGCTTTCTTTCATTTGTTCACTTTGTCTTTTGGAGGCATGTCCCATTAATGACTCTCTTTTCTGTAGCAGTTGATACCGATAAGCGGCATGGTAGAGATTTTGCCCTGTGGAAAGCTGCCAAACCTCAAGAGTTATCGTGGAGTTCTCCCTGGGGAAAGGGAAGACCTGGGTGGCACATTGAATGCTCCACGATATCAAGGTCAGACTTTTTGTATTTTAAATCCATTGCTGTTTCTTGTTTTCAGTCACAGTACAATGGTAGCAGCAGTGCTGCTTTTTTCTTCTCATCAGTAGAAAGAACCTATTTGCTGCAGTTTGGAGGTTTTGAGTGTGGCACAGATTCTCCTCCTCCACCTTAATGGAGCAGCATCTGCTTTTATTTTGTCACTTTTCTCCTTTGAGAGAAAAGTGAGCATTTAAAATAAGCCATGCAGGATCACATAGTTGATTAGGGAGTCTTTTAGCTTCAGCTGAGCAACCAGCATTTTCATAAAAGTTACAGTATGTCTTTCATCTGTCTTCCGCTTTGTGCAATCCATACTGAACCTGGTCAAGTCTGTGGTGCAGTATGAGGAGCACAGGGCATAGAATTCCATCCCAGCTCCAGTGACCATAGGAGATTTTGCTGGCCTCATCTTAGCAGCAGTTGTGGATGTGTGTGCTAATTACATCTCTCATTACACAGCTTTCTTTGAAAGTCAGCTGCAGTTTTACAGATTCTGTTTTCTCTGTGGCAGTATATTCTGTGAGCATGATGCAAATTGTGCATGGTAGCAGTTTGTTTAGATCTGGTTTAAATTAATTTGCTCTTAATTTGGAATTTTGTTTTATTTACTCCATAGAATAGTAGTACTTTGTTTTGTGTAGTTCTAATTTATGACCGATTAATTTGTGTTTAGAAAAGACTCTTTAACTCTTTTCATCCTGAAAGATTGATGATGGTACTTAGTTTTCATTAGTCTCAAGTCTTCTTTGGAAGCTAATAAGAAATTATTGAGACCTGAGCTGGTTTCTTTTGAGCGTTTGGAACCTAAGCTGAAAACATGTGGAACAACTGCTTTAGTTTTCTCTTCCGCAGGCTGTGCTGGTATACCTAAGGGTGTTAGTAATTACTGCCTGATAGTGAAAAACATTTAGAAAAAGAAATTTTATGTCACTAAATAATTTCTGCACTATGGAACAGTGCTTAAACCAACTGAAGTACACAAAAGCATGCTATATTTGAAGTGCAGCCTATGACAGAAGTGCACTCCAGATAAGAAATAACAACCCTTTACAAAATTGCATATCTGCTATTGTAATGCTGCCTAAAGTATCTGTCTCTTCCTGTAAAAACTTACTTTACTGTGTCTGGATGAGGCTCTCGCCATGCAAATAGATGTTGACTCATGCAGAGAGTGTAAGTGTAGTAATCTGGGACTGTGAAAAATGGGAAACTTAGACTTTTAAGTTATGTAAAGTGTTTTGCTGTCACAGTCAGCTGTCAGGTACCCATTTTAAGCAATAACTACTTGTCTGTTTTGCCAAAGATCTCCAAGCACTTGGAGCTAAGTGAATTAATTTTGAAATATCTTTGAAGTGCATGTGTAGGAAGGTGACAGAGGAGCAATGGTCACTGGTGTAGTCCTGCAGGAGGGAACCATCTGATATGACTTTGATCTGGTCTCTTTTTTGGAGCTTCACTTACAATGGGATGCACTGTGCTTCCACAGGCAAGATGAGGTCTCCAGAGGTCTGTGCTTTATCCGATTTTCGAGCAGGCAGAAAGAAGCAGAGGGGCACAGGCTTTCCAGATGGCCACAGACACATGACACTGTCTTCCTCTTCTGATTTTCTTCTCTTCTTCTGCCCCAACTGAGGTGGTTAAAAAACGTATCAATCAGTACAGATTTATTTCTATAAATCCCCGAAAGAACAGTGCATGGAGGACACAGCCAGACTCCTTTCAGTGAGAACCAGTGCCAGGACAAGAGGCCATGGACACAAACTGGAATGTAGAGGCTCCCTCTGAACACCAGGAGCACTTCTGCACTGTGCAGGTGATGAAGTGCTGCATAGGCTGCTCGGAGGCTGTGGTGTCTTCTCCCTGGAGGTCTCCAGCAGCTGCCTGGCCTCGGCCCTGAGCATCCTGCTCTGGGTGGCCTGACAGGTACAAAATAAAAGAATGGTAATACCAAATCTGAAGAAGCAGTCGTCACTGAAGTTGTTTTGCCTGCAGATGAGGGCAGCTGTCTGATACTGTAGCAGGACAAGGAAAGGAGATGTCCTGCCTGCCATTCTTTAATCAAAATCAGAAAAAATAATCATTCATACCGTAGTTCTGCTGCAATTTTGTTATCCAGGATCTGCGAAAAGTTCTTTCTTGACGTTACATTGCAGTCATTAAATAATATATTTATATTGCTTCATCTTTTTTTTTTTTTTTTCTTTTTTACTAAAAGTTTTTGTAGTGTTCTACTTACCGATCAGGAAAATATTGTTACAGTGCAGTGTTTGGAAAGCAGCTGGACATCCATACCGGTGGAATAGATCTTGCATTTCCTCATCATGAAAATGAAATTGCGCAGTGCGAGGTGTATCATCAGTGTGAGCAGTGGGGGAATTATTTTTTGCATTCCGGTAAGTAAAATATTCATCACCTGATGATATGTAGATGAGGCATGTAGAGCTGTAGGGAATTTTATTTATTTACTTATTTATTAGTTTTGCCCTTTCTGTGGCATGAAATATGAGGGAAACTTGACAACTAGATGCTGTGCTACAGTGGCCAGGTTCTGTCCTCACTAAATAAAGAAACGTAAATGAGAATGAATCTTGAAATTGTACAATGAATGCCTTTATTTATGAAATGGTTACAGTGAAATACTAAATATCATCTGAATCAATCTCCAAATAATAAGTGTGTGCATTACCCACGTACAGAGTTTACTACTCCTAATGGAAAGTGTGGAAAGAAGAGTTCTTCCTGTAGAGTCTCTTTCCCTTTCATTTGAATGTCTCCAAAATTTTTATGCTTATGATAGAGTTTCTTTTCAAATTTTATTTTGGTTATAACAGTCCTGCAGGAAGAGAGTGGAAATAATTGATCTTTTCTATATGTTCTTCTGAAAGTGGAAATTCCAGTTGACTAAGAGATAGAACCTTCAGTATCTGGAATGAAGGTAGGCAGGTAGCTGATCATAATATTTTAAAAGCTTTGAAACTGGAATAAACCACTCCAGTTCTCCAATCTGTCTCAGTACCAGTTGCTTGTGGGCTTGAAAGGAAGTTTTAAGTAGAGTGCTGAGCTAAATAGTACGTATGGTAAAAGGCTTTAATCATGATAGGCAAAAGATACCGTGCTACTGGATGATTAGAATAGAGTGGATGCAGAGCTGCATGAACCAATGAACCAACTGAGCTCACTGCAGAGAAGCACCTCAGTTAAGATGTTTTGCATGGTTTGAAATGTGGGGAAAACCTAACAAACATATTCTCTAGTGACTAATAACTGCAAGTTTTGAACGTGTGATTCACGTATCTGTAACTATGTAAATTATCCTGAGAAGCTTTTATAAATATATTCTTTTCCTTTAAATACTCCAGTAGCGCTGTATTGAGTGATGAGTAGGAGGCGCAGAATTAATGCTGAGGACTGAGTGAGCAGGCACTTTGGTCGAGTCTGCTCAGGCACAGTTGAAGAAGTTGCTGCTGGGAAAGTAGAAGGAAGTCTGTTACACCTATGGGCTACATCTAGACCAAGTCACTCACCCCTCCCGGAATCACAGAATGGCCCAGGTTAGAAGGGACCTCAAGGGTCACGAGTCTCCAACCCCCCCACCACAGGCAGGGTCACCAACCTCCATCCACATTTATTACTAGACCAGGCTGTCCAGGGCCCCACCCAACCCAACCCATCCAGCCCTCAGTGCTGTGGAAGAGCAGAGGCAGTGAGGCATGTCACTGTAGTCTCGTAACCCTCCTCACTGGTGCCCAGCCTGTCTCTGCCTATCCTACAGAGAGTGACTGACTCAACTTGACCTTGGTGTATGCTCTACATATCTGTCTTCTTCCCCCAGAAGTGACCTTACTGCTCACGCCTGACTAAATTATGACAAATTGTCTTTTACTCACTCAGTCTTATGGTATTGCTTGGTGTTGTGTAGAACTGTTCCCTGCTGCCTTGTACGGTGGTCCTTTAGCGAAGATCCTGCTGCAAAGTGCTCTGAACTACATCATTTTATGACCATACTGGTGGTGGTGTTATGCTAGAAACCTTGAAGTTCATACTTCCTGTTGTAGTGGTTCTGGATGGTTTTCAAAGTACTGAAGGCAATAGAAAGTCAGCTGCAGTCTGTGTTTTCTCTTCTTACTGAGCAATGCTTTGTGCGAGATCTCTTGTTGAACTCTTTCAGTTACTCATCTGAGCAAGAGTCGGACAGCCTGTGGTACACACTGGGAATTAGTCTGGCTTTTGTGTGTGTGTGTGTAAATATGTATCTGTTTGTACAGTTTGGGTTGCATTTTAAATTCTAGTTTCAGTTCCCAGTGCAGAGGCTGTTACAAGTCAACAGAAATTGTCCAGAGGCTGGTGCTTCCTCCAGGGTGTGCTTTACTCCTGCAGTGCTGGGGATCTCTCTGCACTTCTACTGAGATGCACGGTTATTGCCAGCTGAAGCCTTCTGCTAAATAAAACAGTCAGTCTGAGTTTTTTGGGCTTGGACTCGTAACTAGAGGGGGGTATTCTTCGAAACAAAGTGAAGAGGATTGAAGATTTCTCAGGAAAGAAAACAAAAAACATTGATTGCGAGAGTAATTTGAATGCTGAGGTTCTCTAGGAGCTGACAGATTGCGTTCATTAATTGGAAAACATTTTTGCTGGAGGACGATAGCATGAATTATTTAGGGCAAACGAATCAGCTTCAGAAACAATTTATTCTGGTAACAGACTTCAAAATTTTAGCAGGCTCAGAATTGGAGGAGCAATCCCCATTAGAGGAAGAAAATCCCCTGCACCGGGGATAAATCTTCTTATAAGGACTTTATTTTTAGACTGCTTGTACTCTGGGAAGAGCGCCAAGCCAAAGTTATGAAAATCCCTATATTTTGTGATTCTTTAATGAAATCATTCTCTTTAAGTACTGAAACTCTTGAAGAGGAGTATTATTTCAAATTCAGATGTTACTGATACTTTCCTAGGAAAAATCACGGCCAGGTTGTTTGAAATTTGGCTGCCAGAAGTAAAGTGAGTCAATATTTAGGCAGCTTTAGAAAAGAAAAAAATAAAATTAAAAAAAAAAAATCACACCTAAGCTATTCCTTTTCCTTTCACAAAAGTGTCTGTTGATTTTACTGGAGTCATTACAGCTGCAGGTGTGCAGTATTTCTGGCAGTCTGCATGTTTTTGCTTAGGGCCCTAAATTGAACTGTGTAATGAAAGTGCCCTCGCCTGGTAGTGGTCAGGGCAAACACAGTGGAAATGAGGTTTTGATTGACTTGTGCATTTTTCTTGTAGCTGGTTCTGGATCTATGGATCCCCTGATCCTTTGCTACCCTTGACAGAGGGTATATTTCTCTTCTGTCTGATGAACTCCCCAAGGCAGCAGACGAAGAGTTGGTTCTGATGGAAGGCCTTCATGGGGGCTGGTCAGAGTCATGCCTACATGAAGGTGCTGTGTGGTGAGCAGCATTAGCATGCAGCCCTTGTTGCCACGCAGACATGCTCCTTGTGCCTGGAGTGCTCCGGAGACGCCAGGCCTTGGAGGCTGTGGCTCACAGCCCTGTGTCCTCGGTGGGGCAGAGCTGAGAGCTGAACAGGAGAACACAGTTTAAGGGTTGAAGATCTGGATGGCCACCTTGTGTTGCCGGGGTGTTCCCCACAGCCTTCACTAGCTCCTCTGAGCAGACTCCCAGATAACATCTGTGACTTTATTTCCTAAATACAGTATTCCTCACTCAGGCTTTTTTCGTTTGTCTGCAAGCTCCTGGCAGATTTTTAGATTTTTAGTAAGTATTCAAAGGAACACTTTGTTTTTCAGAAAGTAGCTTCTGAGAAACAACTTGCAAAAACTACCCTTTGCTTTTCAAAAACTTGCTCTGTGGTGTCGTATTAAATCGAACTTTAGGAAACACAGACCTGAGTGTCTTCCTTATCCTGTCTAATCCATTCTGACGAACAGCAATTTCCACAGTTTTGGTAGATTAAGTTTTGGAATTGGCAAAGTGCAGAGAATTTTACACATAATGTATTTTGTATCAATGCAATACGGTTTTGGAATTAAAAAAAAAAAAAAGTGTAGTGTGACAGCCACCAGCAATTTGTATATATAGAAAAGCCTCTGGGTTTCCAGGATATTGTGCTATTACTGGACTACCTTTGAAAGTGTTAAAGTATTTCTGGAAAGTCAAGGGTGAGGTACTTTTTGGTGAAGAATGAAGGATGCTTCCTTGTTTGTTTTTTGTTTTTAATTTTTTTTAATCTGTTATCAATTTAGTTAATGGGGACTTTGTTATTTCTTTATTAATGTTTCTATTCGTACCCTGGTTCTTCATTGAATAACATTTCCTGCTGTTTTACAGTTCGCCCAGCCAGAGCTGAGGGTGGGGAGGTGTGCAGGACTGCTAGCAACAGTTATGAACAGTAACTTGTGCATTGCATTGAGATGGCTGGCATGCATCTGCTGCCTCCTGTGACTCCAGTGTCTCAGTGCAGAGTTTTTTCTTGTTCAGTGCCCATTCAGAAGCACACTAACTTATCCTGATGCATTTGTTTTGTTCTAGGGCATTTGCACGTTAAAGGAAGTCAAGAAAAAATGTCTAAGTCATTAAAAAACTACATAACAATCAAGGTAATCTATATCTGTGTGTTGAAGAAATGTGTATACATAATATGTAAATACTAACCACAGTCTTCTTTTGAGAAGGGATGTGAGCATGTGCTTATGCTGCAGGGAAAGTGAAGCAGAGTGTTTTTTTTTCTAGTGCTAGCATACCTATTTGAATGCAGTAGCGTACCTATTTGAATGCAGGAAGCTTGCTCTCACTCAGAGATTGTGCCTAACTAGGGTCTGGCTGAGCTGAGAGCGCGTGTGGGACCATAAATACTGGTCTCCTGTCCTCTTTATTATATTTTTCTTATTGTCACTTTCTTGCTGATGCACAGAGAGCTTTAATTACTACCAGGCCGCATGACTATGTCCTCTTTTGGCGTGTCAGAGAACCCTTAACCAGAGAGAGTTCAGTGATTCAGCACCTACTGGGTTATCTTTTTCTCCATGAAGGTCCATGAAGAAGTTGAGCTTGAGTTTGTGGTGCAGCACAGGGCAGGATTTCTGTGTCAGCACATCTGTGATGCACTGTACGTAACACCAACATGGCTGCAGTGATAGCTGGCACCTATTGTTAGAAGCAGGTAATTTTCTTCCTTGAGACAAAGCTTTAGAGTTAGTTTCAGCACATATGCTCCCCTCTGCCCCTTGGAAAACTAGTGACAATCCTTTTAAATCGACGTGAGCTGCTTTATTCTTAATTCTCCCCATCTTGTCTTGTCTGCATACAGTTAAGCCCTGTCTCCCCCAGGAATATTATCCATCGCTCAGTTTTCACAGCAGTTTCCTGAGTCTGAACAGATGTAGTAGACAGGACAGAGAAGTGACCATTAATGCAACACGTGCAATGAAAACAAATAAACAAACAAAACTATGGAAACGTTCCCCTCTATTTTTGCAGTGGCGCTTCTTTGCACATAGGAAAGTGCTGCGCAGGAGGCAATTGTAGCAGTGTTAGCAGCGTGCTTAACAACAAAAAATTCAAGGCCAGCTCTCTTCCCATGCTGGTCTCGTCTTTTAATTTCACAATTAGACATGGTTAGCAAGTATTAATCCTCTCCCTCAAGTAACTTGCAGCCCAGCGAACCGCATTTCTTCCCATGCGGCCTTCCTGCATCCTGGGCATTAAGCTCTGTGTGGAACTTCGTGAGTGTGCTCTGAACAATTCACGGCCTCCGATGGTGCCGCCGGCTTTTCCTTTGTCTGGGGTGGCAGAGGAGCACAGAGCACATTCCTGGCAGGCACTGAGGCATGGCTCGCCTTTCCTGCTGCCGTGCTGGATGCTCTCTGTCCAGCTGTGCTATTTTTCTTCCCCCTTCTTCCTTTCTCAGTGTTTCTTTCTTGTGTTTTAGTCTTATTTTCTTTAATGGCTGTTAATTCTGACCTCCAAAATCAAGTGCTTAGTGGTGATATGCTGCCAAGCTACCCAGTTTGGGAGATGTACGGTACTTTCTCCGTGTTCTGTTTTTAGTGAAATACAGAACTGATTTCTGGAAATTCCCTCCTGAATTCAAAGCTTTCCTCATTAGAATTCATTTCCTTGTTTTAGTATTATTACATATTAGCATGAAGGACATTGAGGTGCTGGAGCAGGTCCAAAGAAGGGCAACAAGCCTTGAGAAGGGCTTGGAGAATATGGCCTACGAGGAGAGACTGAAGGAGCTGGGGCTGTTCAGGCTGGGGAAAAGGAGGCTGAGGGGAGACCTTATTAGAAGAGAGCAAAATCTGAAAGGTGCTTACAGTGAGAGCGGGGTTGGTCTCTTCTCACTGGTGACAGGACGAGGGGAAATGGCCTCAAGTTGTGCCAAGGTAAGGTTTAGGTTGGATATCCGGAAAAACTTCTTTACAGAAAAGGTTGTTAAGCACTGGAATGGGCTCCCCAGGGAGGTGGTTGAGTCACCATCCCTGGATGTGTTTAAAAACCACTTGGATGTGGTGCTCAGGGACACGATTTAGCAGAGGGATGTTAGAGTTAGGGCAGTATGGTGAGGTGGTGGTTGGACTCGATGATCTTTAAGGGCTTTTCCAACCTGAGCGATTCAGTGATTCTGTGATAAAGCTTCTGAGAGTGCTGAGCACATAAAGTTACACAGAGTTGATTTTAAAAACAGCCATTTAGTATTACAATCTGTTTCTTGATTTAGCTTGCCCCTATTGCCTCTGTTGCTTCGATTTCCACTTGAGAGACTGCACAGTGCTGATGTCTGCTGCCCTCCATGCTCAGGCTCTTCCATGTTTGGGCTGCTAGCAGAAGCTAAACTTCAAAAAGTACACCTTTAAGCAAATGACATTTCCACATTTTCTTATTTGCGCTGACTTTACCCTATGATTTTGTATTGGCAGAGGTGCTTCACTGGTACAAACTTCCTATCACCCATTTTCAAATTAAAAATCAGGAAAGCAGAGGCAGTTAATCGTCCACCTTGTCCAACCTTCTTGCTGAGAGCAGAGCTGCCGAGTGATTGAATGTCTTATCAGTGTACCTTCCACGCATTTAAATAGTTCTTTGTAGGGGTAATAAATTATTTTTAGAGCTAGATAAGTAGTAGGGTGAAATTAATGAGGTTTTGCAGCCAGCATAGATAAATTCCAGCAATATATATATATATATATATATTAAAAAAGAGTTATTTTTATTCACTCAGTTTTCTTTCACATGCTCCAGAAAAGTTGCCCTCTTGTTCCAGTCTTTCATAAGCTTTGCAAAACTTGGTAGAGGAAGGCAGACCTTCCTGCAAGGTCACATCCTAGTTTTGGTCTGATAGCTTTGGTTTGTTTTCTGAGTAAGTCTTTATTCAATGCACAGTTGATCATAATTACAAAATATTTATCAGTGCCTCGTATTCATGATTGACGTTTCATATATATTGATGTCTTCTATCTATCTATACCCATCTATCTTACATGTACGTGACATTAGACTTCAGTTTAGACGCTAGACCAGATCTCTAATTTCCATTTTTAATCCTATCTTCAAGTATGATTGTGGGCTTTTTGTAAAATCTGTCTGCCTGAAATACACTGAAATACACTGTAAAACTAGTTGTGAGAAGATTGAGTAGCAGATTTGATATGATGCTAATGATACGATCTTTTTGGGGGCTGGGTTTAGGATTTTCTGAAGAAATTTTCCTCGGATCAGTTCAGGATGTTCTGTTTGCGCAGCAGGTACAGCTCAGGTAAGAGGAAGGTGCGTGTGGCTCATCGCATTCCTCCCAGCCTGGATTTCCAGGGGTGCCTTGGAGCTCTCACTCTGTGGGTGGAAATGTTCCCTGCCCAGAGAAGCTGTGGCAGCACCGTCTGTGGAAGAGTTCAAGGCCAGGTTGGGCGGGCCCATGGGCAGCCTGATCTTGTGCCTCATTCAGTGGTTGGCTGCCCTGCCTGGGGCAGGGGATTGGAAGTGGATGATCTTTGATGCTCCTTCCAACCCAAGCCGTTCTGTGATTGGGATTGGGAGTGATTGGGAGTAGGACTGCTCTCAAGCCAACATTTAGAAAAGCATCTTTACCAAGGGCAGCGTTTAACTGTTTGTCTAAATACCTTCTTTCCTCGCGGGAGGAAATAAATTGTGCGTGCTCCAGTGGTGCTGGGCTGCAGCTGGGGGCACGTGGGAGTCTCATGTGAGTGTGTTACTGAAACAAAGGATGAAGGAAAGAGGCTTAGGACCTACAGCACTGTCACACATTTGTTTATTCTGTAAGCAGGAGCTGATGGCTGGGTTGCCTCCAAGGTGAAGAATGACACTGAGCCCGTGAGTGCCTGTACATCCTTCTCTGCTGCTCCTGAACTGGTTGCATCTGGACGCATATGAGAAGGATGTGACAATTCTAAGTGGTTAAATGTCTTCCTGCGATAAAAGCAGAGGGCTACCTTGTAAATCCAGGCAGATTTGATAACAGGAAGTTGGGGTGTATTGGAATACAGTGCCAGTAAGCTGCTCGGTAGATAAGAATTGCTGGAAGGTCTGCAGTGCTTGTCAGGATGTGATGCTGATGGCAGGACCTATGTCAGATAAGCAGACAGAGTCAGGTACTTGTTATGCAGTCCGTCAGCACATGTCCATGCCATCAGCTCATTTCTGCTCAAAGATAAATTTACTTCATTCCTCCTTGTCTTGCTGTCTGCTTCCAAAGTGATTTTATCAGAAATGAGATCCCAAGCACCTCCTCTTTGTTCCTAAAAATGTTTCTGTAGCCTAAACCTATTTGTGATGTTTCCTGCCATCCCAGACTTTGAAGGAGAATGTGTTGTCCTTACTTGAGTATGGGCCTGGGGAGCTGGGTGCTAATAATGGTCTTATCAGGGTGAGCTCATGAAAGGCTTTTAGGAGCACTCTGGTGAGGCCAGTGTCTGAGAGCACTTCTCTTCTGGAACGTGGACATGGTGTCCACCAGAATAAAGCTCCTCTGTGCAGATCGGGCTGTGTTCCTTGGGGCTGGGCAGGCACCTACAGGGCGTCACTTCTGGCTGCAGACATTGGCACTACTGAGCAGTAAAAGGACACAGCTTAGAGATGTGGCCGATGAAAATGGTTTGACATTGACGTGGCCTGCGGAAAGAGATGTGCTGCATTCGGTATTGCAGCAGGGAGAGGCTGGGGTTGGCTCCTCCTCTCAGGGAAGCAGATAGGAAATGCTGGGTGGCTCTTCCACGTGTGCTTCTTCCACGTGTGCTCCCTGCCTCCATCTCACCCTGTGTATCGATTTCTGCAGCGTGTCGGGGAGAAACAAGATGCTTACAGAAGAGCGAATGCGCTCAGCTGCTGATGCTGCTTTTGTGTCAATGATTTCTGGCCTCTGTGCTGTACTTACTGATTTATTCGTTCTGAGGGCATCAGTCGCACGCTCAGCACCCTGTGTTGTGGCAGCACGAAGCTGGATGCCTCACCTGTGCAGGAAAGCTGGAAAAGTCAGATGGAAAGGGGTGCCTGTGGGTGTCCCCTTCTTGGCATCAATCGCAGCTGGGTCCACGTAGGGCTGTTGGGAGATGGCCTTTCCTGAATGCAGCACAGTAAAAGCATGTGGTGCCCTCTCGGCTGCTGCTGGGTGCAGCTGGTGGGGAGAGGTGCTGTCCCTGCAACCCTCAGTCACTGGGTTTCCTCTTGCATTCCGTCACGTGTGGCTTTGCTCTCACTGTTGCTCGTAGGCTGTGAAGCTGCTGTAGGCATGGGGGTTTGACCTCTGAAACCCTCTGCTGCTCTCTGGAACAGGCTTAAGAGATTTTCTGAGCTTGAATGGTGGTGTGCAGTGCGTGGCGGTTCAGGAGAATGCTCCGAATCAGCGGAGAAGAATGGATTTAATCAAAGCTTCATCAGAATAAACTTCCATCAAGTATTCCCCTCAGAGCCCTGTAACCAGGGCGATGGGTTGAGTAATCATAGCGGATATCAATGATCTCTTTCAGTACCTCACCGTTCTCTGAAAGTCAGTACCTCGGCTTTTTAAAAAGCTTCATAAAGCTTAATTTTAAGACCAGCGTTAGTGGGGCAGTAATGCAGATTTTTAATTGCACACAAGTGGAAAATCTGACAAACGCAGCCCAGGGTTATGTCTCAGCTCCTGGACTGAATCCCACGGGAAGTCTGTTCAAATACCTAGGCCTCCCCAGGTATGGAGAATTGAAGTGATGTTACACCGACTGTTTATGGCCCCTCATGGAAGTGACTGACGCTGACGTGGTACCGTTGGAAGGAGCACACTTAGCAGACTCGGCTCCCACCAAGCCTGCTGAGCTGACTGGCATCAGGCAGTGCGCTAGCAATCCAGGTCAGCAGGGCTTAAGGAGGGTCGGTGTGTGAGCTGGGTGTGATGGATCCCAGCACAGGTGGGCCCTCATGAGTGCCACCAGTCTGTATTTTCTTTGGGAGTCACTTTAGCAAATGGGTATGGCTGGCTCAGCTTTGGTAGTGTAGTTGGATTCTGCTCTAGATGTATGATCCAGATTGCCAAGTCCTAGATTTGTTGGTGCTGGTGAAGCAGTCCTCTAACTGTGAGTGCCTGTATCCCTCACAGGGTCTGTGGCTGAGGGTTAGGTGCCCTTGGAGATCTCCAAAGACAGGTCTTTGCCTAAATTAGAACAGGAATGGAGTTCGGGGGGAAATCAAAGCTGTGTCCTCCTGGCTTAAATCTGGGGGGGACAATCAGAAATACATCCCATCCTGCACTTCAGTACAGAAAAACCCTTTAAATCAGGTAGCTGTTGCCTCAGTGAGCTTCCAAACAGTCTTCAAAACAGTCTGATTCTTTTCCACTAGGTTATACGTTGTCATATATAGGAATTGTCTTTTATGTTGATCTACATAATTCACTTAGTGCAACTTAAGGGCAGTGTCTAATTAGAAGTGCAAGTCATTTTAAGAAAAGCTTGCTGTGACAAAGAGTAACAAGCATTTTTGCTGGAATGACTGTGTCAGAATACTGTGCCTAGGTGTGACAGCCACATCCTCTGTATCATAATGCTCAGATATTTTGTTTTTCTTGTCTTAGCTGTAGAATTTAGCGACGAGACCATGAATGATGCCAAGAACATTCTCCAAGCAATCTCCTCATTTATTAGAGATGCAAATGCTTATATAAAAGGACAGCTGGTGTGTGACCCTATTAGAGAAGACGTACTGTGGGAAAGGTAAGTGTGCTTCCTTTAACTAAAGACTGATTATTTGCAATGATTTGCAAATTGCTGGCAGGCTTAGAGGGCTGAACTCTGTAGCTTACTGAGTTCTATCAAAGAAGCAGAACAAGATGAAGGACTGAAAAGCAATCTTCCCTGACACCCCTCATCTGGCTTTTTTCCTTCTTTTTCTTGCCAGCTGTTTTTGCTCCTAGTTTGCTATGCTTGCTTTATTGTATCTGTGAAATCCTTGTTACTTATCTAGTATGCCTGACCTAATGTAGGTGTTTTTGCACCTCCTGACTGATGTAGAAGGAAAATCTGTGACTGAAGTTTTGAGGCTACTCAGGATGTCAGAAGGAATGTGAGTTAGCGACTGGACAGCTGGGAAGTAATGTGCCTTGGGCATGTGAGCTTGTAGTCAGACGTGCTGACAGCTTGGTGTGGGGCGGAGGGCAGAAGGATTGCTCAGAAACTGGCCAAGACAGATGTTGTAAGGAAAGAAGTTGTGGTTGTTGGGGCCCTGACAATGACAAGGAGAATATCTTTGGAGTCCCTTATGAAAACTGGGTTATCTTCCAGAGTAGAGAGATGTGGTTTCTGCTGGGTGTGAAACTGAGGAGTGTGGTGCTCTGGAAGCAGAGTAGGAGAGGCAGTGAATGCTCTGAAGTGACAATATACGGGCAGCTCTGAGGCATGTGGTGAGAGGGGAGGGTGGTCTGTGCTGTAGAAGGGAGAGAGCTTCTTGGTGGTGCATGCATGTAGTTATTGAAGACCTTGTGGCTGTACTGTGGCTCGTGGGAAGCACTGAAGCATGCTGCAGGAAGGAAAGGCTGAATTAACTGCTTGTAGTGTTTGACAGCTTCAGCTGGACGCTGTGGGACGCTTGGTGGGGGATAAGGCTTTGTGAGGTGTGAGACATGTAAGAAAATCAAAGTAGATTGTCAGTGGAAAACATAAGAGGGCAACGCTTGTGTATTGTTAAATATAAAGACAACCAAGGTGGTACGAAGTTCTTATTTTTGGTAAGTGGTTGGTACTAAACAGAGAAGGGCAAAATCACAGGGAAGAGCTTAGGGTGGGATGGGTTTAGGATAACAGCAATCTGATACCTGAGAGAGGCAGGCACTCCAGTCAAAACCACCCTGCAACAGGCAAAACAGAAAAGAGGAGTCCCAGAAGAGCTGGAGTAGCTGGAGGTCCCCAGGTAACCTTGCTCCTTGGGCACTGTTGTGAAACGGCCCCTGGGGTCGATGCCTATCAGTGTGCAGTTCATCTGGCTTCCTACCAGAGAAAGCAAGCTGCCAGCACTGTTTGCAGCCCTGGTTAAGCTCTCCTGTCAAGTGCTGGAGCGAGGCGTGGGACAGAAATGTGCCACTAGCACAGAAAGTGGGCTGCTGGGGGAAAAAAGGGCTTAGCAAATAGTTGATGTGCTTAATATCAAGTGAATTTTCCATGTGGTTTTAAATGATTAGGCAAGCATTGCTCTACTGTTGCTGGTTCCTCTGGTTAGTGATGTGTTTATTGAGCAGGTCTAGCACTTTGGATTTTGACAAGCGTCAAGTTTCTCCCTTTGCAGATGCAGAATGTGCTCTTTCCTGACCGGTGCAGAATCTCTCAGAGCAGCTAAGAAGGAAATGGCAGTGTCCTTTCAGTGACTCCATCTGGCTGAATAGCTGATGAATTCAGCATACTGCTGGCATTTTGTTTGTCTCATCTTAAATGTTGCCTCTCCTCCTTGCAGGCTGGCCAGCACAAAGGTAAACGTGAAGGCTGCCTTTGCAGATGACTTTGACACCTCCAGGGCTGTTGCAGCAATTATGGACCTCATTCACCATGGCAACAGACAGCTTAAGGCTGTTACTAAGGTAACCCATTAGGATACAGAGATCAGAAAATGACAGCTGTCCACTGTCCCACTGTTTAACGCAGACAGATTAGTTTATTGTTCACCTAAGAAAACGGCAGAAACAAAGCTCCATAAATTGTTGACCTTAATGGTACCCATTTGTCCTGACCGTGTAGCAGGAATTGTATATGGCTGTCGTTTATGCCTCGCCGTGGACAAAGTGTGTCTCTTTTGCTGCCCTCTATTATTTATACCTGAGGTTTTTGAAAGGCCTGAAGCCATGGTGCCATGCTGCTAATTGTAATGCAGGCTTTATGGGCTTACCACACTTCTTTGCTTACTGTCCATGCATAGAAATTGACCTAAGGGGGGAGCAGGAGGTGGCTGTTCTGGGGGGCTGTGGCAGGTAGGCACAGCGAGCTGCAGGTGCGTGCTGGTGCCTGAGCTCAGCTCTGAGCCCTCTGGAATGTGTCTGGGAGCAGCCCCACTCCTGAGGCTTCAACTCCTAGGCAAGGGGTGTGCACTTTTCCTCCTTAACAACTGTGAGTGAACTCATGTGAACGTGGCTCGTTCCTCTTTAATCTTCTCATAATCCTTATCTCAGTTGGTACATTCCTGCCCCTTTTCCTCAGTGCTTCACATCAGCTCCTTCCAGTTCAGATCCTTTGCGATTTTCAGTTTGTGGTTTATCTCAGATCCTACTGGAGATACTGGATAAAGCCTGGTATCAGCTACTAATTTGGTTGTTTGTGTCTCTATTCTTTTTCTAGGCAAGCATTCTCTTCTCTTCTCTCTTCTCAATCTGTCGCTTAATCTTGATATTTTTTTTTTCTTTAAAACTGAAATAAATGTGGAGGTAATAAAGACCTTTGTTCTTAAATACACTGCTGGTGCTAGCAGGGTATGGCATAACACCAAAGCAATCTCAGAGCAGTCTTGTTTAGATCAGTAAGACACTCAGTGAAGGTGGTGTGGGTTTTTTGGGGTTTTTTTGGTCATTTATTTTAAGAATGCCCTTGAACCTGTAGTTTTGTCTTCATTTGGTTCTCACGCATGGAGTCCTTCCATGCACAGAGCGCAGTTTTCTGGCCTCATTCACTGTGCCCACACAACATGCCGTGGTTTCATGCATCCCTTCCTCACTGTGCCTGCTGGTAACAGCCCCTCTCCATGCACGTCCATCTTTCCCCTTGGTGTTGTGAGGGGAGGTGGCTGAAGGTGCTTTCAGGGCCGTGTCATTCCCTGTCTGGGTGGGTTTTACTGGTAGGGGTGGGACTGTGCCATTAGTAGTGGTTTTCCTTGTGGGCTGGGCTGTCGAGAGCTGAGTTCTGTCATGAGTATTGACCAGGCAATCTCTTCTGAGTGTTTCTTAACAGGATGTTGGATCTCCCAGAAGCTCGGTTGTATACGGGAGCATTACTTCCTATATAGAAAGCTTCTTTAATGACCTTGGGATGTCCTTTGAAGAAAGGCAGGTACGAAACTCCTCTTTGGGATGAGCTGGTGTGTAGTAACAGTGTCAGCATTATGCTCTGTGGAGCACGTGCTAAAAACATCAGAGGTAACAGAATTGTTTATGGCTTCAGTAAACCTTCCTGCCTTGCTTGTGGTTTCTTCTGTGGTGTGTTAGGAAAGCATCTGAGCAGGCAGAAAAGGATGAAGCCCTGTGGGAGCCTGTTTCTTCCTGTGGGTGTCCCTGTATGACTTCTGCAGCTGCCGTGTGGTAGTAACACACGTTGGAGGAATGAAATGAGAAAGCCAGCACTTTTTCAAGTGCCTTTACATTGGTACTGTTATGTATGTGTTATGTATGTGCGTTTTTGCACTTACAATGGATTTGACCAGACAGAAGTCTCAGAAGATGTTTCTCTTAGGCAGCCCTCCCAGTTACTGCTGGGGTTCTGGCCCAGGCATGGAAGGCATCATTGCCTGTTTGGAGCTTGTGAGCAAAGAATCATAGAACCATAGAATATCCTGAGTTGATATCTTTGAGTCTGACTCCTGGTTCCATGCAGGTCCACCCAAAAATCCAGGGTGAGGCCTAAGTTCTCCCAGGGAGTTCAGTGTTCCAGGAGTAACAGCAGGAATCATCCTGGGGACAGGCAAGGACCATGTTTCCTTCAAAAACTCCATATGGGCCCTTTGAATTGATTGGTACTACAGAAGAAGTAAATTAAGCTCAGCTCTCAGAGCCCGTATGGTGTTTTACATGGAAGATGAACTGAGCTGATATTCAGAACTGTCCTCCTTGGGGAGGATCCTGCCTTTGTGCCATGGATCAGTGCTTCCATGAATGCTGGCAGTAGTGCCTGTGGAAGCATGCTGCTCAGCCCCACTCACCATCGTTACTCTCCTTGCCTTCTGCATTCAGGCATTTACTGTGCTCCACTCCCTGCCCTAGGTTCGTGGCTCTTAAATTTATTACTTTCAGTCCCATAAATTTCTTCAGAATGTTTATCAGGAAGAAATTCTTTACTCTGAGAGTGGTGAGACACTGGAACAGGCTGCCCAGAGAGGTTGTGGATGCCCTCCCTGGAAGCATTCAAGGCCAGGCTGCATGGGGCTTTGAGCAACCTGGTCTAGAGGAAGGTGTCCCTGCCTACAGCAGGGGGTTGGAACTAGGTGATCTTAAAGGTCCCTTCTGACCCAAATCACTCTATGATTCTATGTTTATTCCTTTTGAAAGTTTGCTGTCTTTCACAACAGTACAGAGTGCTGAACATCTCAAGCTCCAGCCCTCAAAAAGCTCTCTTCTATTCCTCCCCTCCAGTTGTTCCCAGCCTCTGTAGCACCTCCTCCTCATCTCACCCTGCTGCTCTGTGATGACATGCTGTCCCCTCTGGCTTTAATTACTCAGCTGCAGTCCTGCTCCCAGCCAAGTATCACTGCAGCCACCTTGCCCTCCAGCACTGCTGTGCTTTAATAAGAGTAGAAGTAAAATGTAATAAAAAAATGTGACGGCAAAAGAGGGGAGATTTAGATGGGTTATAAGGAAATTTCTTTACAATAAAGGTGATGAGGCACTGGCACAGGTTGCTCAGAGAGATGGTGGATGGCCCGTCATTGGACATTCATAGTCAGGCTGGACCAGGCCCCACACACCCTGATTGAGCTGTAGGTGTCCCTGTTCACTGTAGGGAGTTGGGCTGGATGGCCTTTAAGGGTCCCTTCCAACTCAAGTGATTCTATGATTCTTTGATTAAAAAATGCCTCATTTTCCTTGGTTCTATTCCTTGAGGAGAGCTGGGGTTCATATGCAGGGTGGGAGGCTGGTGTGTGTCCTCGCTCCTGGGGAGCTCATAGGTGTGGGGCTGAGCTTCTGTTGTGCTGAGAGTTGCTGCCAGGCCCTGCTGCTGTTCATTTGTCCAATCTCCTGTAAATGACAATGCTTTGGGCAGCGAAAATTCCTGTGGCGATGAGTTTTACAGCTGGGTTATGCAGCATGCTGCATTTAAACGGGTACCCCTGCACCAAGAGGAACTCGTGCATGTTTGAGAACACATGGAGCTACTTGAAAGTATGACCATACCATAACTTTGGGTGGTGAGGCGCTGACGCAGCTGCCCAGAGAAGCTGTGGTGCCCCATCCCTGGAGGCGCTGAAGGCCAGGTTGGATGGGGCCCTGGGTAGCTGAGCTGGTGGGGGGCAGCCCTGCCCACAGCACGGGATGGGGTGGGTGGGCTGTGAGGTCCCTTCTAGCCCAAAGTGTAGGGCAACTCTGTGATTCCTTGCCCTTCTGTCCAGTGTGAGGAATGGGCTGCGATGTTTCGGTGACATCAGTGTAATGGAAGGCACACATCCAAGGGGGGTGGTGAGGCTGCTGAATTGTGATCGACTTTGAAATCGTTCTCAGATGTTTTGGTTTTTTGTGTTTGGTTTGTAGGTTGCAGTGGGAGGAGGAAATACAGCTCTGCTCTCAAATGTGATGGATGAGCTTGTGAGCTTCCGCACAAAGGTTCGTAACTACGCTCTTGTGCTGCCAGAAGCCACAGAGGCTGTGCACATGGAGGAAGGTGCCGTGGGAGCCAAAGGACAAAAACAAGAACAGAAAGAGAAGAGACGGCAGTTGATGCAGGAGAGAAAACCCCTCCTGGAGGCCTGTGACAGCCTGCGTGGGGACCTGGCTGCCTTCGGAATCCACATCAAGGTAGAAGACAGCTGCTCCCCACGTGAGAGGGCCATGGTTTGTCAGGCAGCATCCAGTTGTGCCCTTTCACAGCTCCCATTGCTGTGCCCTCTCCCCGTACAACAGCAGTAGCAGGAGGCAGCTAATGGCCTGTCCTTCTGATCCTCTGCCTCGTGTCCCCATGCAAGCTGTAGCTCCTTCTGCAGCTGCCAAGGCAGTGTTGTTTTGCCACTGAAAGTCCCACTGTGTCCAGAAATCCTGAAATGGTCCCAGTTCAGTACAGAAGAAGGGCTAGGAGCGATGTGTGCTGTATTAAAAAGACCGGAGGAACAGGAAAGTAAACTGAGGTGACTAGTGGAAATATTGCTTTCCCTCTACCTACACACCCATACCAAAAGGGTAGGTCCTCACATGAGGGTCTGTTCCTCACTCTTTGAGTTGTACATCATTTCCCTGGTTCCTGTACCACTTCTCTCTCCATGGTGCGTTCTGTTTTTAGTCCGCTCCTAATGTCAGTCTTCTCCTTTTGCATTACCCCGACTGTGCTCAAGTCCCCTCATTGGGTTGCTATCATCTCCTCCTGGTTTCGAGATGCCGCAGTGCTGCTCCAGGAGGTGCTGCTGCTTCCAGCTCTGCGTTCTTGTCTCAGCTTCAGCACTCAGTTCCGTCTTGCTTCTTATATGCAGAATCGTTGCTGCTTTGCTCAGCAGTTCACGCCGCTCCTTGCACAGGAGCCATGCTGTGTCCTTGCATCGTTTTACCGCTGGGCAGATACAGAGCAGGATCACGTGAGGGGGTGGCCACAGGCATCCCTGTTAATTGCTGAGCGTGAGAGGCATTGTCAGTGCTGCCATTAAAAGCAGGCGGGAGCTGCGGTCAGCTCAGGATGTCAGATGGAAGCCAGCGTGCTGCTAAGTGCTGGGCTGAGGGACGGAGCACCGCGATGCTGAACTGCAGCTGTGAAAGCAGAGGGAGCCGTGGGAAGCTGGAACCTTTGCTTCCTTGTGTGTACACATCTGCCTTTGGCCTTCTGCTGATCCTCCCTTCTGTGGTGCTGTTCTGAGACTGCTGGAGGTGCAGCACGAGGGGTTCCTCTCTGTGCTGTGATGAAACTGACCCAGCACCCCTTGAGGGGTTTGGGCAGGGAGGACTTGGCTGCTGTAGGCTGTAGCAGCAGCTCAGGGGGTGCTTACAAGTGAATTCAGTAAAAGAAGTCAGATTTGAAGAAAGGGCAATTTGTTCAATTGATTGAATGTATGACTTCTGCATGCTGTCTTGTGTCGCTCAGTGCATGTGAGGTTTGTCTGAATTACAGAGCTTCAAGCAACCTGATGGAAGTATCCATCAACCTACTGCTATCACGGGCGTTCCTGGGGGATGGCATCACCACCTCTGTTCCCCGTTTGATTAATGGCTTTGCTGCACAAAGCCGATGTAGTAAAATAAATAAGGAAATAAATTTGAACCCTCTCAGAACTGCACACGGTGCATTATGGGGCACCCAGACCGAGTGTGAGTCAGATGCAGACCCTTTGTGATCCCAGCTGCTGGGCCTGACCCACTGCTTGTTCTTGCAGGACAGAAGCACAGCTTCAACGTGGGAAATGGTAGAAGGCGGGCGAGCAGAGCAGCAGGCTGAGGAAGAAAGCTGAGCCTTCAGTGCTGGACTTATAGTTTAATTGCTGCATTGTAAATACTGCTACTAACCTAATAAAGGTGTAATCTTTTCAGTTTGCTTTTGCAGAGTGCGATTTCAGGGGCTCGGGGTGTGTCTGTCAGCACTGGAATGAGGGAGGTGGTGCATGCAGTGCACTACTGGTCCCGTTACTGAGCCCCCACGAAGCAAGCAGCTGGCATACAGCGCAGGGCTGAGTGGGAAGGGCTGTGCCAGCCTCACCCAGGGCTGCAGGGTGGCTCTGTACAGGGCAGCTTGGATCAGCATTCAGTACTGAAACCCAAAGGGCTGTCAGGTGTCGTTTGACGACAGCCATAGAGACGATTGCAGTGTAGGTGAGATCAAATGCCTCTTCGCTTTGGCCACGTGTGCTTTAAAGATAGGGGTGAGGCAATGTGCTGCGTGTGCTGCTACTGTAGATCTGTGCTGCCGTGAGCTGGAAACAGCAGCAGTTTTCACGCAGCCCAGCTTTTGGGGGGGGCAAAGGTGCTCAGAACACAGGGAAGTACACGGTGTTAAGTTGCTATATTTTTATTTCCTACTGAAAGGAATTGCTACATTTCCAGAATGTTTAAAAATTGTAACAATTGTTATTTGAGTACATTGGTGAATAACAAAGTTACAGCTCTTGTGTAGACTTAAAAACCAACATGGCAGGTTGAGGTCTGTACTGATGGACATCCATTGGCTTGGCCTACAAACACCATTCTGCTATAATGCCATTTTGATACCCTGCCACTGATGTTCTAGATACAAAACCTTTTGCTCAGTGTTCTGCAGGAAATCCAGTAGTTGTTTTAAATCAGTTTGCTGATTCTTTATTTTTTTTAAAGGAGTTGGGCTTCTCCAATGAAGGGAAAAAATCATGGTACCTTGGTTTCCCCCAGCATGTTGGGAGGGTAGAAAACTGCTTAAAGTAAACACCAGAAATCCATCACTTATGAGTAGACAGGCTCTAATTTAAGAAATCTGTGAACCCTCATAGACCAAAAAGAGCAAACATTTAAAAACTCATTTTACAAAATAGGTAACTGGGTTAAAAAGAAAAACAAAACGCGTTGGGGTGAGGTAGTAGTCACAGTGCATACAGAAGTAGTAATGCTAAGGGCCAGAGGGGCGATAGGCAGAGCAGCCAGGTGCTTTCTGTGGGAAGCTATTGCAAGCTATGAGGACACGATCTGCCTCGTGTGCGTGTCACTGTGCTCCACTCCAGAGTTGGAAAACAGTGGTTGCGATGAATATTTAACACCTGTTTTAACTACAAGGCACACCATTGTGTGCTTGTTCCTGCGTTTCAATGAGTATATACAGCTGGAGCTAGAGCGTAGGTTCAGTGGTAGCACCACTTACCTCCAGCTCTCTACGAGTGCTCAGAATGAACATGCTCCTCTCTCCATATTGGGTCAATCCTCACGAGCTTTGACTAAATTTCCAAAAATATAAAAAATGATTGTTATGCAGAATCCCATTCAACTTCCCCTTTATTTCCAACACTGAATAGCTCAAATCGGAAGGAACCCACAGGAATCATCTAGTCCAACTCCAGGCTCCACGCAGGAGTATCCAGCATTCAAACCCTATGTCAGAGCAGAGCTGTTCTGCCACTGAGCCAGCCAGGTCTGTCCCTAACAAACAGGGGCAAACCCGTCTCGGTCATGTCTCTGCACAGCTGCTCCACAAAGAGCTTTGGCCCCTGCCAGCATTTTTCTGTTCCTGTGGCTCACAGTGCACACAGCTGCCTCCCTTAGCTCTGACTGTACAGGTACGGGCTGTTGCCTGCTGTTAGTTCCTCCAGTTCATATTCCTGTTGGCTAACAGATACCGACCTACACACGTATGTGCTCATGTTCTCAGAGCCCCAGTCCAGGAGCACTTTATGTTCTAAAACACTTTGCCATTACACCCAAGAACCTGAGCAGGTCGGTTCAGTGGCATGGCGTTCCTACCCTGCGTAGCACCTCTCTGAATGAGAACGTGACACAATTCATCGTGTCCAGTTCCAGATGACTGAGACCAGCTAAAGGACTAGAAAAGAGTTCTTCTCTCAGGTAAGCATAAATGCTGTTTAATACTAATATACCTACAGTATATCCTTATTGTGCAATGGGGGAATCTTCCCAAAGCCGAGAGCTTGAAGGAAGGATGTCCAGTCAAAATGAATGCTGCCTCTGGGACTGGGAATGGAAAAGGCAACTAGTTACATTCAACATCTAAAGCAACGCTCATGCATTCCCTTTCCAAGGAGGCTGACTTTCTGCTTCTTAAAGTGACTATACTACATGGCAAAACATGAAGTGCAATCATTAGATTCTAGACAGAGGGTCTAAGGATGAACTCAGGACAACCGTGGTGCAATCTAGGAAATTCGGTTGAGCTGGTGGAAGAATTTTATTCTTACCTAAGTCTCAAGTGCATTGTTTTGCTGTTCATATTTCAGTTATTGCTCAATAACTATCAAAAAGAACAGAGGAATACTTTCAGCTTAGTTTTATTATATTATAACAGATCTGCAACTACAGCTTATTTCAGCCAAAACATTTCTGTATTCCAAACTCTTAAAAAATATCTACATTAATCATATTTATCTATTCTTAAAAATAAAAAAAAAATCTACCTAGCATACCGATGCTGCTACAGCACTTGAAGGGTGCATTACTTAAATTCTACTGTAAATGCAATGATTCTTGCAGTCGTCGGTCTTCCTTCTCTTCTCAGCTGCTTTGACTTCAGGTTTCAAAAAGTTTGCTAAAAGCTGTTCCAACTTCTGAAACCATGTCAGAGGCTGTCATTGAACGTCCGAATTTTTGGAAGGCCTGGTTGTTGCACTGCCTCGTCAGAGAGCAAGCTCCAAATGCAGCCACGAGGAAGGGATTTTGACTAAAAGGAAAAAAATAAAATTATAAACCACAGCTGAATGTTCTGTATCTAAAGCAGTCTTGTGTAAGACTGATCCAGCCAGCGCAAGTAACCCTATAATGAACCAGGGAGCTCCTCAGTGATGGAGCTGGAGCACACCACCAAGCCCTTATGCAGCCACACTGGTGTAACAAAAAGTGATTAAAAATGGGATGGCTCAGGCAACCAGCCCTCACCTCAGCTGGCATAAAAAATACCTTTTTTTTTCTTTTATTTCTCGCCCTTGGGTGTTCCTTTCCCCATAAGCAACAGAGGGAACTCTGCTCTCAGAGACAGTGTTGGGGTTATGGACAACCAGGTGGCAGTCAGTGAGAAGATGTATAAATACCTCATGAACTGCACAGAAGGTCATTATGTATCATTAAATCAGCTTAACAAGAGCACTGTAACACCTGAAGGCCACAACAGAAACTCTCTTGAAGCTCCCTACCTTGATGAACTACCTAACAGTCCATCTGTGCCTGGTATTCAAGCACTGATCCTCCCCCGGAGAAGGCAGCACAGACGTGAGGCCCAGCAGCCTGCACACAGTTCTTATGTTCCCTAGCACCAGGTTCATGCCTATGGTATTCCAAAGCCATTACCTCAGCATCCTTCTTACTTACTAGGAGAACCCTGTGTGCTGTACCAGAGTGTCTGTAGAACATGTGCTGGGTTTGCTGATCTCTCTGGTGTATGCCACACACACAAATGAACTCACCCTTTACATTATGTAAAATGAAGTTACTCTTCTAGTGATAGCTGCAACTTCAGATACACCAACAACCCTGGTTTCATTTTCCATTCAGGATACGTTATGATTTATGTGATGGAAACAAGGAGATGATGCTCATTACATTCGATATTTAGCACACTAACTAGAGAAAGATCAAAAGTGGAGCAGGGATCTGGCATTTGCTGCAGTCAGCCATGCTCAGTGGGGCACCCAGCAAGGCAGAATTCAGCCTTAAGCTTCAAAACTGTGCTCAGCCCTGGATACCCTTTCTCCAAATATCCGAGAATGAAAGAATACAGAAAGAATTGGAAAGATACCTAGAAAATGAGAGAGACTGCCGTGTGAGGAAATGCTGAAATCTTTGGAAGAGACAGTAAGTGGTAATACCAACATTTGCTCAGCAAATTAAATGAAACGCCCCACATCTTTTTCTCATGTAAGCTACCATTTCATATACTACCAAAGGGTCTATTACTACTACTGCTACAACACCAGATGGGACATGCAATCACATTAACGACATTTGAGAAGTACTTGGGGAAATCTTTTTGTTAGTGGATTAACAGACACAATAAATCATTGAAAAAAAGGGCGAACTAAGTGTATTTTTTTTAAATGAGTATTTAGACTAAGAAAAAGCCTGATGCTTCATTGCTTCAGACTGCAGTCTATATTCTATAGCTCACTACATTCTGGGAAGAAGCACTGTTGTTCCCTAACAACTGCTTGTCATCCTTTCCATTTCACTTCTTTCACAGACCACAAAACTCTACAGACCAAGCAATCAGATGGGAATTGATGTAACTCAGCAGAAGAGCCAGCAGCCAGGCTGCAGGTGAACGTCTGCTTTACGTATGAGCAAACAGGGCAGCTGCTTGGTCTTAAAACTGTCACCCTCTTGGAACCTGTATTTTGTTTTCGAGTTTCAACCCAACTGCCCCACTACATTGCTTAGGTGCAACACGAGGTAGTTCACCAAGTTACAAAAGCAAAACGCCATCAACCTCGGCTCTGAGTTACACAGATGTTACTGACAGTGATCACCACTTGCTTACCCTTCCCACTCCCTGTTTACATTCAGCTGTTTTGGAAACACACACTCCGTACGTAAGTGTCCGTGGGAACGGAGCCAAGATCACACTCTTCTTCTGCCTCAAACTTGGGAAATGTTTGTCTTGTGATGCACCCTAGCTCCAGAGCACACCTGCAAAACTGCATGGATGCTTCAGCCCCAGTGACTCCTCCGATTTTATTTGGACACGTCTAGTGCAGGACTACAACACTGCCACAGGGGAACACAGACTCACAACAATTAAGGAATTATTAATAATAATCATACCCGTTTGTTTTTTCTGCTCCAGCCAGAAATGCCCAGTGTGCTAAGACTCCAAGGGAACCAGAAAGGAGATCTCCTTGTCCTCCACATCTCCGGCTGCTTCCTTCGTGACTGCATACAAGCACTGTGAATGAGCAAACCAAAACCAGTCAGGTGCATTTCTTCTTCAATACACCGTGATACTGCTGCAGCTGTGGGAGCAAAGCTCTGAGGGAACTCACAGGCAACAGTGTATGCTGAAATACGCTATTTGTTAACAACAACAACATTAAATTGTGTTAATATTTTAAAAAAAACACCACTTTCCAGTTACTTTGCAATCCTTTGTAGGTAACGTGGCACAACGCATGGACCTCGCTGTTTCCATTCCACTCAGCCTGCAGGCAACACTGCTGCCCAGCAGTTCAGTGCTTCACGTTTCCATAAATCATCAATGCTGCCATTATACGCACACACACCCCACAGTGGCCCAGATCTCCCCACCAAGCCATTGCATGAGTGCAACTCTGCAGAGCCTCAGCCCTTCAGGGTTTACAACAGTAAACCAACGTGTTTTACAGGGAGCAAGTGCAAAATGGAACTCAATTCTGAAGCCGCCTGCACACATCAGAAAGTTTACTGCACACAGTCTTTTCTTCAGGCTTTGTAGAAATCAGAGGCAAAAAGAGATCTCTGCCAGTCAGCGGTGTCCTGAGAGTCCATGCATGTCTCTGTCAGCACTGTGGGTAGGCTCTGTCAGATAGCAGCTGCTGCCTTTCTGGTTTTGATACACCAAGGTCCTCGGTCAAACTGATCTCTGTGGAGCTTTAACTACGAGGGACATGCAGATGGTTTCACCGAATGTAAGACCCGTGCTCTCCACTCTCAGCAAGTCCAAAAGTAGGAAGCTGGTTATTAGAGTGCTCCAGGGCAAGCAAGGCACACAAGGCAGTACGAAGCATGGCACTGCTTGTGCCAACAGCTTTTACCTTGGGATTCCCCAAGGTGTGTGACAGAGCAGCCCAGGATTTTTAAAGGGATTACCATTCATATTTTTTAGAGTAACCGTGTCTTACAGATAATGGGAAAAATCTGTTTGCGCACAAATTGAAGGCCTTGCAGGTAAGCCTTCTTAAATAGCAAGATTTAAAAAAACCTGCTTAACACAAGCAAACCCTTTCCAGTTCATTTGCATAGTTCATTTCTTTGTTGCTCAGTGCAGCGGAGAATTGTACTTCCCTTCCATTGCCTCCCAACTCTGCCAGCGGTAATTGCTGGGCTCACAAGGCTGGGCAGCTGTGCGTTTTTGCTGCCACTGGGAGGGCAAAGATTCATTAGTCACTACCAACACAGCAGACACCGCTGCAGTGCTCCCAGCACTTAATTTTCCCAATTGCTCTTCTCCCTCCCTTCCCCCGGCCCCAAATTAAGATTCCGGAGGTGTTTCTCAGTGAGCAGTAGTTAATGTCAAATTTCACCAGTGTAATACTCTTCTGAGGGTGGTATTTGAAAAAGGTATGCCCTCTTAGGTGGATTTATTATTTTTTATTTTTTATTTAATACAGTGCTTTGGAGAAATTACCTCTAATTCTGTTACTTTGAAGATGGTATCTCACAGGATTTTCACTTTGAGGTCTTGAACTCCTGGCAGGAGGCAGGATGGAAATCCTCTGTTCAAAAGCTTTGAGGCCTTCTGACTGACAGCTGAGCACAAGCCCCTGCTTATTAGCTGTATGTCACCATCTGCCACTATTCTGCAGCCCCACAACCTTACAGTCAGTTTTGAGCTGTGCAGGGATGTAAGATCTCCTCAAACTAGGCCAATTATAATACCCCGCTACAAAAAAAAAAGTGCTCTTTTGTTTGTAAGTCTCAAATATGTGCAGAGTACCTCACAGGCAGCAACAAAGGCAGACCTTTGTACTCTGCACAGGGATGGTGGAAAACAAATCCAAGCAATAGCTTCAAAGAAGCAGAATTACAGGAAATTTCACTGAATGAGGTTGGAAAGGTATAACGCCCGGCCAGTTCTCGCACAGAAGCTCCATTCCTCAAAGAGCATCTCTAAATGATGAACATTACAACAGGCAGTGTGAAAAGGAATGAAAAGCTCCTCTGAACAACAGTCGCCGTTGAGAGCTTTTAAAACAAAAGAAGGAATCCCACAGCAGCAGTTGTGACAGCCTGGCGTGCTGCCCAACCCACACAGGACAAAGTCTTCCAGATGCTTTTCCCAACCTTCTCTTACAACAATAAGAACAAGCTGCAGCCTTCCCCACCCGTGCCAAGCCAACACCCCAACTGAATGCGCCCCACTGCCTGCACAGAGCAGCTCTGAAGCCACCACTGACACCGCCGCACCGAGCAGTGCCAACCGGTGGTGACGCTACCAGAGCTCTATTAGATCATAGCATCAAGGAGTGGCGTGGGTTGGAAGGGAGCTTTAAGATCACCTAGTTCCAACCCCACTGTTGTAGGCAGGGACGCTTCCCACTAGACTGGGTCGCTCAAAGCCCCATCCAGCCTGGATGGACACGAGTGGATGAGGTAAATAGAGAAACAAGACCTTCAGAGGCAAAAACAGGCAGCCGATGCCAGCTGGGCTGATGTGCCCCGTTCTGTTTTTTAATAGTTCCTGGCAACCAGATCTGATGTCATTATTTCACAGGGTGATGAACTGAAAAACTAACTCAGTATAATTAATGGCAGACTTTTAATGAAAACCAATTTATGCTAGGCAACCTTCTGAAAAAAATAATCAACCTGACTATGGAGCACACAGACTGTAGTAAGCAGCTAGCTGAAATAAAAATGCTGTAACTGAAGAAATCACTGAACTAAATAAGGCAAGAAAGATCTGCTAGAGTCAGAGCAACCACAGCCCTGTTTCAACAATTTCAACACCATTTCAGCAATTAAACAGCACGTAAATATTGCCAAAGCTGTATGCAGCAAATACAACACCTGGCACACAGAGTCACACAGGTTTCTTGCTTACAAAAGTCCATTAAAACAATTTGTAACAACAGGAAGAAGAAATGAAGGCTGTCACACTGACAGAATATTGGAAAGTAGAAATTCACAAGCTTTATGTACGAAACAATTCAATATTGAGCCCCACATTTCCTGGATAACTATGGGCAAATTATTTAGTGGCTCTCTGCCTAACACATATCAGGCCATAGAGTAAGTTACCACCAGTCCCTTTCCAGCATGCCTTGAAGATAAGATTAACATTAGCATTTGGGGAAGCATTCAGACCATGGCCTCATGCTATCCTTTATCTCTACCAGAAAGCTTGGAGCTAAAGGAGCTCGCAGCCCAAGCTGTGCAGGCAGATCAAAACCCAAAAGCATGACACGCTTATTGCTATTCTATGTTTAATTCAAAACAAAACAATAAACAAACAAACAAACAAACAAACAAACAGTCTGTGATGTAAATGAAAATAGCTGTCGTGACACTCTAAAAAAATACCTAGAATTTAGTAGCTTTGCTGATATCAAGCACTGCAAGCTGACTGGGAGGCATGGATTTTGATACAGCTATCTATACACAGGCAGCTTCTACTTCCCTCCAGGGATGGGGCATCTAAAGCATCTCCACAATCTGTGCCAGCACCTTACTGCCCTCTGAGCAAAATATTTCTTCCTAACATCTAAACTAAAACTCCCTTCTTCTAGTTTAAAGCCATTCCTCCTTATCCTATCACTATCAGACCATGCAAAAGTTGGTTCCCCCTCCTGCTTGTAAGCTCCCTTAAACCCCTCAACTGATGTGGAAAAATGTAAGTTGGCTTTTATATAAAGGGTGCTTATACTTTTATATTCACTAATCACACTTCTAAAACTTAGCTAGGTCCTTGAGTGTGAGATATTAGGTAATATAGGTAATGTAAGTTAAAAAGAAAACAGATTTTGTATTTCTTTCCTTGGACAGGTGCGGAAGCCAGGGGATGGATGTTATAATAGATGAGTAATGACAGGGAGACAACAGGCTGAGCTGTGCACGTAGTGCACAACAGTGTGGGATGGTGGATGGTAACCAAGAGCTCTGTTTTGCCTGGACTACAGATGCACAGGAGTGGAGTTGAAGGAAGTGCCTTTCAGTTACAATCTCGGCAGAGTCTACTGGGCAGCTGGATACCATAACAGCTTTCAGCTAAGCAAGCCAGAGACTGACAGGCACTGAATAGCTTCTTTTCTAGCCATGTAGGGAATAAATGGCAGAAACCCTTAAATACTGTTTGGGGATTCAGGGCAAGAGATGCTTTTTACCCTATCTCAGTAAACCTTACTCCCTTTTGCATGCTCTGCTTTTTTTGTCCATGCAGTTGGGTAACAGGAGAGAAATGCTGTGCTATTGGTTCCAGGTAGAAGAAGACAAGATACAGCAACTGGCTGGTTACCATGAGCTCTGCTTTGGGAAAGGAGAAGAGGACAAATGCAGGTGCTGGCAAAAGTATAGGAAAAACTCATCATAGCATTAAAAACAAAATGAAACAAAAACTAAAAACCCCAATCAATCAACAAAATGAATTCTCTACTTCAAGGACCCAGCCAAATTTTAAACTTGCTAGGAACTAAGATGGGTATAACCACACTTTATTATTGACCAGTTCTCCAGTGAATAATAAAAAGAAAGCCTTAGAGAGCTGTGCCATAGTGAATAAAAGCTGACTTACCTTTTCCCCATAGGCTGAGTACTCATTCCTACCCTGGTCAGTGATGGCACTGATATCACCTACTAAGAGCATGGTGAAGCTCATCTTTGTAGAGCAGGGAATCAACAAGTGTAGACCAAGCTATAATGTGAAATTGCAAAAGGAAAGAGAAAAAGAGTATATAAAACTTAATTTAAAATCTTGCCAATTATGTTTACAGGGCAGTTGGCAGCTCATAACTGAAACAGACATTTTAGGAGAGCCTCATTTGTAGTGGAGGATCGTTACTGATTTCACAGAGGCCACGTATGTGATTCAGTTCTGATTTTAAGGCTTCAAAGAACCACTTGAATCATCTGATGTGATTTGTATAAAACAACCTTAAAGGTGTCCTGACATTTTACAGTTTGGGAATCTATCAGCATTCTTGGTATGTTATTCTCATAGCTAGTTTCTTTGACTCTTAATAAGATCTGCCTTACTTGTGATGTGAGTTTGTTTAAACTTCAGCTTCCAATCAGAGCTTATTGTGCTGGTTTGTTCTGATTACAATTATCTGCTAACAGCAACCCTTCAGCAACAACGCCTGTACTTCCAGCTCACTATCAAAGCACTTTATAACAAAAGTAAATTGTCAAATGTATTTCCTACAGACAGATGAGTAAAAGTACACTGAAAATAGCCACTACAATCAGTCCTAAGCCAAAAGTATTCACCAAGCCATTGTTTTCCCTGCTGCAAAGCCCTGTATCCTCAAAAAGCTTGCTTTCCACACCAGCCAAGCACTGCACACCACAGCTACATGGCTAAGTTTGCAATTTCCACTTTTTCTGGAGAGCAGTGACACTTAATCCTTCAGAAAGTACGCATGCATTATCTGCCAAAGGAGGATGTTTAAAAGTGATGCTAGACATCACAATATTGGTGTGCTAGGCACAGGAGCTCAAGCAGGAAAGGCCTAAAAACAGATAAGGCTAAAGCACAATAGACAGATGATGATGTGAAAAATAAAAGGCAAAAGGAGAACACAGATGTTTTCATAATATTTGGTTGTGCTCAGGGGACACTGCCTGATCCAGTGATCTGCATTTCCCTCACACTGGAATCACCACGTATGTTGTCACAGCTGAAAAATAACGACATCAGATCAAAAGAACAGACAGATGAAAAAAGCAGTAAGTTAAGAATGGAAAACCTGGGAGAGAATTCCAAGGTCAGCGACACAACAGCATGTTCTGTGCTGCATTGGAGGAGCCCTTCAGAAACTGACCGACGGTATTTTCAGACCCAGAGAATGTTATTGTTAAATGGAAGCTGAAGTCTTTTCTGCAAAATTCTCAGGAGCTCTTTACCAGCAACACAAAACTTAAACACAGTATTTGTAGTAGACACTATAATCTGTATTAAACTTGACAACTGCTTCCTCGTGGGTCAGTAATGCTACCTGTAACGTCTGCAATTCAGGAGAGAGAAAGCCATCAATCATATAACCAATGTAAGAACACGAACATAGCCCATAGCTATATCAAACAATTGCTACAGAGGCACGGAGTTGTTTTTACTTCAAATTAAAAAGCTGCTTTGCTAAGAGAAATAAAATCAGAAGGTAAGACAAAGGAAAGGGTGGGGGGGAAAAATAACAGTGAAAGCCCCAAAAATACATGAGACAGACACCAGATTTGTGCCTTGTATGACCATTCAAAATTGAAATTGCAAAGACTTTTAGTTGCTTTCTCCCTTTTTTGAACCTTGCATGACAAGAGACAACAGGTACTGAGTTTCTCCTCTCTCCAGCAAGCACTGAGAATATACTTATCTCAAGAAGAGCAACTCAAAAGAACAGAGATATACCAGGCAATGTGCTCAGTCAAAAGTGTCACCCAGTTTCCCCAGCATTTATCACAAAAGCAACAAGCCTGCACAAAAATAACATGGTTGACTGAAAAACCCCAGGAAGATTTGCTACAGTACTCTAAAGGTCTCTAACTGATGTAAACCGGAGCCATGGTATTTCTTCCTCTGGCATAGATCATTCTCCCTTAAGCATGAACTGATAGTCCAAGGCTACAAATCAAGTCTGCCGTTGGTACAAATATGGCAGCAGACCTTATGTAAGGCAATTTGGGTGCTGCTGCATGACCCAAAGTCTTTCACCACACAGCCATAACTGCACCGTTTCCAATCTCAGCTTGCTTCGCAGTCTGCACGGTATCTGTACTAATGGAGCGACATGGAAAGTGGCTCTGCACAAACCAATTGTGCTACTACACGTGTTTTTCTGTTATAAAAGAACTCCCATTGCTTCTGATAATAAAAAAGGATATGCAAAAAGATTCTGAAAACATCAGTAATTAGCAGAGTTCAGCATTTCAAGCAATTAGGGGCAGGGCTGCTGCTTGTTATGTATGTGAAATAATGCCATGTAGTCAAAATGGGATGAAGACACTCACAAATTCATTTTATACTTAACACAGCAAACATTATTAACAAAAGACAAGCAGGTAATTTCATTAAGTATACTTCAACTATATTAGCAAGTGACAGTTTTAAAAAGTTGTAATGATGATGTAGAGCTAAACTAAAGAAAAGTTGTCAGGGCTAGTATATGTCATATAGGTACATACTAATCTACAACCCCATCGAGGACAATAACAAGCAACTAAGCAGTCCATGAACCTCAAGACATCTTCTTTTCAGAGACATCAATACATGGTGTAACAACAGCATTATTCTGCATGGATTTAGCAGTGACACCTGCACGTAAACCATTTCAGTGAAGGACTTTTAAACAGCTTACAAAAATAATGAATGGGGGTTGAAACTTGATGATCCTTGGGGTCCTTTCCAACCCAAGCCACTCTGTGATTTTGTGAATGAGTTTCTTAACATGCATTTAATATAAGACATCTGTTACAGCCATTTACATTCAAAATAAAATCAGTAACTTATTTTCAGCCAGTAAATTGCCCTTTTTTAAAATACCAACTGACATAAGGCACCTACAGGTGATCTGCAAAGACAGCCTTTCCTCCCCCTTCTCAATTGTCAGAACACGGCCAACCAGTCATTATACAGTCAGCCACTGGACTTCAACTGAAAACAAACAAATCACATTGCTAAGAGCAAAAGGTTTCACTTACCTTTCTCTCCATCTGAAATAAGATCTCGTTCTCCCTTTTGAACAACTGTCAAATTCCCCAAGGCTTGGCTGAGTCTTAAAACACATCCATGATGATCACTACTGTCTACGGGGTCTCTAAGCTATAACACAAGAATTCCACACACAGTACGTATTTTATTACTAGAACAAAATATTCTAACACAGGCTACATCAGCATGTGTACGGAAAAGGCATCATCATCAGCCTTTCCAGGTATTTTTACTCCATACCCATTGCAGTGCCAGAAATACCTAAGAAAGGGTCTTCCATAAAGGAGAGCTCTATTTAAGAATATGTATTGCTGAGGCAATTATGCCCCAGAATGAAAACCCAGACAATGCTTATCTTGTATATAAGAAGCAGCACGTGATGTTTAGCCTAGAAATAGGGTGTTTAAAAACTACAAGACTAAACTTGTGTGTATTTAAGTATCAAAAAAGGGAAATAGCTCACCATGGCCTCATATAGTCTGCTGAACTCCATATAGTTCGGAGTAAGAATAGCTCGCTGGTACCCTTGAATAAGAGAAGGTTGCTGGGAAATAAGCCACAGTCCATCCTGCAAGAAACAGCAAGAAAAAACATTTTCTGAATAGATTCTTAAATGTCGAGCCACTGAATCAATCAAAGATCTACTTACAGCATCGATAATGATAGGAATTCCTTTCAGTTTTGATTTTTCTATAATAGCCTGCAAAAAAAAAAAAAAACAGATTACTTTAAGACACTTGCATTTTCTTCCTGTCTAAAAGGTAGGTCTGTACTCTAAGCCTGGTCATATAACATGCTTTTTCACAATAAAATAAATTCTATTATGTTCTTTAAAGTAAAAGAAGACATTTTCATATCCATTGGTAATTTTATGGTGGCATCACTCCCTCCCTAGTTCAAGCAGTGACAAGAAGGCTCCTATATGCAGTTGATACAGTGGAATTGATAAGCAAAGAAGAAAACAATGCCTAACTCACTGCTGTGATGTAGGAGACTTGTGATGCCAACTAAGTCACGTATAGGAAACGTACATCTCCAAGTAACAAAGAGAAAAATCCAAATGAATAACATCAATTAATTAATTTCCAGGGTACTGAATGTACTTCTGTTTTCTTGCAGTCAAAATTAACACAGCTCACGATGCTTCCTGTAAATTACTAATGATGGAATGCACATATCCTCATTCACTCCTACACGATTCTAATTTTTCCAGTTGCAGTAGCAATGTTTCCCTTCTGTTTTTAAATAGATGACCAGAACACAGCAGTGTGCTTCAAACCAACATTACTTTTGCTCGTTTGGGCACTGTTTTCATGTAAGCGTGAGACTGAAACACAACCCACTGCAACGTGCCTGAGGGCTTCTCTCAGTACACAGGAGCCACTGCAGAATATAAAGCTCTCCATTACATGTACACACTTGCACAGGTCTCAGCTTGGGCTGCGTTTCACAGACTACCAGGTGCAATCCCCTCCTGGGATTCCAGGGAAATGCCACAGGTCCTCTTTTATATTCAGCTGCTTATATGACTCTGAATAGCAAATTTCATACAACTCATACCATTCAGCTATTACAAAAGTATTCAGATTTACAATTAAGTATATTCAGCAGCTGTGTGAGGACGGAATCCTAGAACGTAGCTAGCTGTGGCATACTGAACACTAAGTAGCCTCTCTTTGAAAGATTTTAAGAAACTTATGAGATAACAGAACCGTAGAATGGCCTGGGCTGAAAAGGACCACAATGATCATCTAGTCTCAACCCCCAAGCATGGGCAGGGTCACCAACCACCAGACCAGGCTGCCCAGAGCCACATCCAGCCTGGCCTTGAATTCCTCCAGGGATGGGGCATCCACAACCCCCTTGGGCATTCAAGGCCAGGCTGCATTGGATTTTGAGCAACCTGGAGCGGGAGGTGTCTGCCTATAGCAGGGGGTTGGAACTAGGTCATCTTTAAGGTCCCTTCCAACCTAAACCATTCTATGATTCTTTATTCATTAAAATTATTCCACACAGATGTGCACATTTCCATCACAGAAACTGTACTGCTTTGTGCCTGCTGTTTTAACTTAATTCAAATTACATCTGATTTGACTCAATGGTTACAGTAAGACAATACTGCGGATCTAGCACCCAGGTTTGTATTTTCTTCTGTATAAATGAATGGTACACATCCAGAAGTCCAATTACCTTTGAACTGTACTATGCTATTCTTAGTAGGTATCGTATAGCACTGAACTCCAAGAGGTTAACAAGACAATGTGTAAGAAGAAACATCCCCTAGAATTTTTGATGATACGAATACCATCCACTGCAACCTCGTTTTATAATCGGCTTTAATTAGAAAGAATATTTTTTGTTCATTACCAGCTTCCTCAAATTCCTTCAGTACACTTAAAATGACTAGTGTCCCACTTTAATTAAGATGAAACCTCAGTTTATTCTGGTCTCAGTACACCAATCTTTCATGGCACTTCATTTTTCAGAACAGAATAAGCATTTCTCCTAACCAAGTCTGATGCAAGACATCACACCTGAGAAGTCAATATCTTTACAAACAATTCCTTTAAGTTTATTTTAATCAATCCAGTGAATTAATTTTGCCAAAGTGCTTTCTGTTTCTGAAACAATGAAGGTTTGGCTGTTGCTGTTACTGTCTGGCCCCACAGCTACTAGCTAGAATTTCTCTTTACATATACATATAACAACAGGTTAAATCAGTGAATTCTCAAGGTCCACTGTTCACCTCAAGAATTTATGCTTAAAGGAAAAAAGAAAGGGTGGAATTTACAAGCACAGGAGGATATGTACAGGTAAATAGCTTCTGAAAGGCTAGGTCACTGGCACACCCCTGAGAAATAAGACATTTCTTCCTAATAACATTTTGAATTCCCACTTTTCTAACATGCTCTCCACAATCTAAGTGAGGCATTTGACCTCTGCTCTGAAGAAAAATTTCATCTTGTTAAGTAAAATCTACTGGCCAAGCAACTTTTGTTGTGTACTGAGTCTCTGAGGTATCAATTTCTAATCTCACATTGAAGCGATCTTTGTTTTCTCTTTCTCCCTTTATAAAACAATCAGGCGATACAAAGTCCATTCCCTTATTTAGAAAGCTTTTTTTAATTAAAAGAAAAAAAAAATAAAAATCCCAAAGTAATTATTTTCCTTTCTTCCTGTTCCATAAATCCAGACAGAAGCTGCCTGTTGAAAGACACGGAACCTCACAGAGGAAGTTGTGGGGAGAAAGGGGATAATGTGGTAACCATAAAAGTCAGAAATAAGAGAGCCCTCAGAACATAATCACCTCCTGAAGGGCACAATATTCATTGGAGAACCTCTGCTTCTTATTGACTGTGGACAGGATTCATCCCACCTGCTGCCATTTAAAGGTCAAAAAGCTCAGTACAGGAGTGCATCTGGCTTAGGGATTGCATTTAGGGTGGCACGGATCACCTGCAGATATATTTGTCCCTCCCCAGTTCTCATACGGAGAGCAGAGAAAACTTACTGCTGTATCTTCAGACATCAAGAATTAGGTGAGATGGACCCCCTCCCCGCCCTCCCCCTTTTAAACACTCTGTTACTGCAAATACAGCATACAAGAGTTATTTTAATAAGACGTGCTTACAGCAACAATGCCTACATCCTCTATGGGGAGTGTTTCATTGCTGGAAGCAGAAAAATGAATTTTCATCTGAAAATGCACCTCCCTGTTCAGCACGGGCTTTCCTGTGTTCATACTTAGAGTATTTAGAAGAACCTTCATTGTGATTATATAATAAATACAGCTCAGAATAACTTCACTTTCACACCAAAATCTATTTAATGTTGTCTACTAGGACTCCTCCTAAGAGCAAGAACTGGCTGCTCACTTCTGTCCCAAGCAATAATCACTTACATGGGAAAGGACTTAGAATATTGCTAATTAAAACCACTAAGAAATTTTGCTAATAAAACACCCAAATTCCAAAGTTAAGGTAGGTTTGCACACAATTAAACACCAGCACATACAGCTATCAATGATGAAACTAAACATTGCCTTTTGAAATGACCCGAGATTCACACACCTCCTGAAGGTGCTATAAGGGATAACCTCCCACACGGTTATCATTTGCTAGTGGCCAGAAATACCTGACATTTAGGAATGCCCAAAATAGTGTTCTTTGGTGAGTACCATTTTTAATTGAGGTCCTAAAAGGAGGGGAACCAGAGAGGATAAAATTAACCTGAATCTACTCCCACTCTACTCTTGAAACACACAATTCCCTGAAAAATCTTTCTCCTATGACTGGCCATCTGGGACTTGTATGCCAGCAACCTACTCAATAAGAACTGAGAAACAAGCTGTGTCACAGTAGGAGCTAGTGTTCTATCTGGATAAAGGTAACCCTTAACTGTAATTGGGAAAATTTACACAGTAAGGGCAAAGAATCTCTATGTTTGTTCTCTGAAATGAAATGCATTAATTTCAGTAATAAATTTAAATCGCTGTTCTCTGTTCCAGCTTTCAAATAGCAATTATAAAATAGATTGCCAAAGCCAAATTTCAATTCTTTGTTGAAAAACAAAACAAAACTCACTGAAACAGGAGAAGGAGAAACGGTTTTAAGTTGGAAGATGGTAGATTTAGACTAGATATTAGGAAGAAATTCTTTACTGTGAGAGTGATAACGCACTGGAACAGGTTGCTCAGAGAAGCTGTGGATGCCTCCACCCTGGAGGTGTTCAGTGCCAGGCTGGATGGGGCTTTCAGCAACCTGGTCTAGTGGGAGGTGTCCCTGCCTATAGCAGGAGGTTAGAACTAGGTGATCTTAAAGGTCTCTTCCAACCAAATCATTCCATGATTCTATGAAAACCAGAACCAAAAATAGATGAAATCGAGATCATCCATGCTGGAAAGGACCTGACAAGGAAGAAGCTTAGAGAAACAAATGGGTGGAATGCTACTGAAAGAAGGTAAATGCAAAAAACCCACCCCACTAAATGGTTTTTCCAGCCTGCAGCCTGTGACCTTTGCCTCGAAACACGATGGTCACCAATGCCTCAGCTACAGAGACATGCAGGACTCTTGCACAGATTCACCATTCTAAACTAAGGGAGTGGACTGATATGAGTAAGACACTGTCTGCAAGAAACAAGAACTGGGAGGGGAATGGGGGGAACATTTCAGGGAAAACTAAACTGCTGTGGAGCTCCTGGGTACAACTGGAGGATCAGACAGCCAAGGAAGTCTTCACAGAGCATAAGGCATGGATCCTAAGGCACAAGGAGCAGACACCAGGCAGCATGCTCCAAGGGAACATCCACAGCTTCTTACAGCCAGTCAGAGCTCCTCCCATCTATTGCATGGATCAGCAATAGCACATGTATCCTATTGACTCTGCCTTTGTTCAACAGTATACAACCTGGCCCTCAATGGGATCTCAGACAAGACCATTACGTACAGTTCTGACCATATCTGACTTAAGTGTACTTTTCAGCTTTTAAAATCAGATGTGCACGGGCAGAAAGAATATCTGCAATGATATTTGAAATATTATTAGTAGTAAACTTCTGGTTTTCCTGATGAACTGGTTTAGCTACATAATAACCTTGCTATTCAGTATTTGAAAGGGAAAAATAAGGAAATTGGAGTCAATGGTTTCAATAAGATTGAAACTTAATGAAACAAACAGAAAATCACTGTAGCAGCATACGAAGCAGCAACATTTATCTCACAATAGTAATTAATTTTCTCTAAAGATACATCATACTCTTATCGTTTTACCTTGCAAAGTAAAGATACTGTGGGCAAGGTTTCCTTTACTGACACCAGCAATAAACAATGCATTTCCTAGGTCCCTTAATAAGAGACATGTCCTGGACCATTCTTGGCAAAATTCCTTAACCTGTGTGTTTGAAGACAGTTCAAAACTCGGCATACCATAACACTGGATAGCACTGACCACAAAATCATCCCAACACCCCAATAAGCACGGCGCCCACATATACCCTTACTATAAACCTCTAGTAAAAATGTATTCTACTTCAATCTGAAAATGCCAAGAATGCAGCTAAATTTTCTGCTAGATATTCCAAAGTAAAGACAAAATATCTTCAGTGGGCTACTGAGCAGGCGAGGTCTTCTAAACAACAGTTTGCATGTCTACAACTTGCCAATAACCAGACTTCTGTGAATGTCTTCACTTGTCTAAATAGGTAACTGCAAGATTCCCTCGGCATCTGGGCACTACGTACCTTGCGACTGAGTCTATGTTCAGGTACCTGGAACTCCAGTCAGCTGAGGCCTGTGAAGTTCATCAGCACTACAGAATTGAGTTGGATGGGACCTTTAAAACTCATCTAATCCAACTCTCTTGCAATAAGCAAGGGCATTTACACACCCACAGCTCAAACAGGTTGCTCAGGGCCCTGCCCAGCCTGACCTCGGATGTCTCAAGGATGGGGCATCCACATTTCTGGGCAACCTGTTCCAGTGCCTCACCAACCTTATTGTAATAAACCTTTTTCTCATACCCAGTTTAAACATCCTTTCTTTTAGTTGGAAACCATTTTCTCTTGTCCTATCACTAGAGACCCTGCTAAAGAGTCCCCTTCCTTCTTATAGCCCCCGTCTAGATACTGAAAGGCAATTATCAGGTCTCCCTGGAGCTTTCTCCAGCCTGAGCAGCCCCAGCTCTCTCAGCCTGTCCTCATAGGAGAGGTGTTCCACTCCACGGATCATTTCTGTGGCCCTCCTCTGGATGTGCTCCAACAGGTCTGTGTCTTTCCTGTGCTGAGGACTCCACATCCAGACGCAGTACTCCAGGTGAGGTGTCATCAGCACAGAGGAGCAGGATCACCTCCCCTGTCCTGCTGGCCATGCTGCTTTTGTATATGGTTGGCTTTCTGGGCTGTGAGGGCACATTGCTGGCTTGCGTCCACCAGTATCCCTAAGATCTTTTCAGCAGGGCTGTGCTGTACCCTTACATCTCCCAGCTTTCACTGATTTGGAGATTGGGGGTGAGTTCCCACAATCCAGGTGCAAGACCTTGCACTTGGATTTGTTGAAACTCATGAAGTTCTCCTTGGCTTACTGCTCAAGCCTGTCTAGGTCTCTCTGGATGGCATCCCATCCCTCAGGCATGTCGACTGCCCTGCAGAGCTTGGTGTCATCTGGGAACTCGATTCCCACTGTCGATGTCATTGATGAAAATATTAAAAAGTATTGGTCCCAGTACTGACCCGAGGGTCAGTTATCCTACCCTGCAGTCCTCTGGCAGGGTAATCAAAGAGGCTGACAGGATCGTTCTCTAAAAGCACAGACACTAGTTCAGAAATATTGGCAACACAGAGGCGACTGACATTACAGTTTATCTCCATTGTTCATCATGTGCTACTAACCCAAAAACACTGGGCTGACCTGGGCTCTCGTCTGACTAAGCTGGAATAGCCAGACTCGAGGCAGCACACTCCCTAGCACACTGCATACCTGCTCCTACAGATGGGCACTAAAACCCCTAGGAAGTATTTCTGTGTTCCTTGCTTCGAGCCTGGAAAAATGCAGAGTTAGCATGGACTCAGCTTCATAGAGGTCAGGAGGCAGCTCTGTGGCAGAGACGCTTGGAAAACAGGCTTAGCAAGCACAAGTTTGTCATCTTGCACAGCTTGAGGCAGGCAAATATTCCAAGTCCAGGCTGTGCTCAAGGGCTACAGCCACAGCTGCTGGGGATGGCGGGGTGGGCAGGGAAAGGAACATCCCTAAACAGCATAGCTTTGATACAGAAGGTTTAAAAAATATGTGAAAACTGGAGTTCCACTGCTTGACATTCTTCGCGTTAGAGCCATCTTCCAAGTTAACTGCTTTTTTAAGCTACTGGTGGAAACATGCAGTTAACTTCAAAAGGTCCTGCTCTGGTCTCTGTTAGTTCCCACACAGTAATCCAAGAACTCACCCTCCTTCCAAAATTCAGCAATGTCAATCAAAGTCTTGTTTTGTGGGCAGGATTTCTATATATCACCTGCCCAACTGCCTCAGTTTTACTTTATATACCTGCATGCATAACTATAACTAGCTCATTAATCACTCCAAGCTCTCAAACCTTACATATGAGATGATTAACTACTGACCACCACTCATACTACCTGAAGGAAAGAAACATTTAACAGAGAAAAATATCCCTTCCCTGACGCAAATAGCATCTTTATCTCACTTTATGTGGCATTCAATGTAAATGGGTCTTTCGTCTTTTAAACTCTACTGTCACACGTTGGGCCCTTCTATCCAAAACTTCAGGTACACAGGAACATATTTCATTTAAACCAGGCAGATGGTGAAAACAACTTTCCTAAAGAATACCCTGCTACCTCATCAAGTGTTTTGGGAAACGTTAAAAGCTGTTGTTCAAACTAACAGGACTGAAAGTGCCGGAGATGGCAGTTACCAAAACAGTTCTGTTCTACATAAAGAGAAAAAAAAAAACAATCTACTTGTAGATTCTCTGTTGGAATTCATAGCAGATCACTTGCTGACTTGAAGGACGAACTGCAGCTTAATGTTTGCCTCAGTCATATGCTAAATGTTGAAAGTGACGTAATTGAAAATAATATCTGAACAGGAGAAGCAAAAGCCTCCAAAATGCTATCCCAGGTATGCAGAAGAAAGAACACTCCTTTTAGTCACCTCCCCCCCATCAAATTCATGCAGAACTAGAAACTGCTTGGGATGCTATATTTAAATATTCCCATCCCTAAACTCATACAATCCTGCTTAAACGATAATCTTGTTTACTCCAACCTTAAGTAAAAATTCTCAATCAGAATGAAGAAATGCACTAAGTTTTCATATGCTGTCTCACCCACTGAACACTTACAGTCAGAAAGCAAATTCCTTAAGGTTTCCAACTTATGGTTCATTATGTTAATGTTCAATTTGGCTTAGGATATTCCTGGTGAGCTGCTGGCATTTTGCCTTGAAATGAAACAAATAAACTTAACTTGAATTCCATAAGTTATCACTGCCAATTTCTTTTTACAGTTTCTTGCTCAATACTGCTCAGAAAGAGCTGAGAAGGCATTCAATGCCAACATTTTCCTTACAAACACCTTAAGCTTCAAAATCAAGTTAGACAACAATATAAGCTTACACACAGAAAGCAAATAAACATCCCACTTAACTGTGAATGACATTCATCAAGACCCATTACATATATTAGAGAATAAATTCTGCTTGCAAGCTGCATAAACCTGTATTTAAGGTTCTGTTAGCATATTTTCAAACACTGTTCTTCTAATCAAGACATCTGTGTGGAAGCCACTGAATACTAATAGTTCTGAGCATAAGCAGCAATAATGTTTAGCATAACCATCAGCATTTATCTGCCTAGGGCTGGTGTTCTACAGAAACACAACTCTATCACACCCCTGCACCTGTCTCATCCTAAGTAAAGATCTCCTCAGCCTAAATCCTGAAGACGTGGGGCTTGAAGGTGGCAAATGAATCCCACCAACAAAATAGAAAGGCAGAAAGGCTGATACTTCATCTGAGGTGGGACTGGGAATCCACTAAAAGAAAAATCTTCAAATGGGCTCTATGGAGGTGATCCATGACAGTGGCCCAAACTTCAGTTACTCCCAGCAAGAGGTATTTAAAGCCAAGAAAAATTCCATGCAGCCTTAACTAGAGATTCAAGAGAAAGTGAGTTTTCTGAAGCATATATCCCAGCAGATAGAGATCTTCAGTAGAAAGTGCTCTTTGAACAACTGGTGTGGGAGCCTCAGGAAAGTAGCATCGGGGAAGGTGAGAAGGCTGGTGTTATCTACCAATACCTGCGGGCAGAAATGACAGCTAGAAAGGTCTCAGTCAGAAGAACCCAGCTGGTATTCCACACATTTTATTGGAGCTAAAACAAAGCTTGAGAATTGAGTAAGAGGAATGAGCATGCAGTTTGAGAACCCAGTCGATTTTACCCTGTAACGTGAGTTACACAGAGCCACTTTGCTATCAATCATTACCTCTCATACAGAATGAAAGTAAGCCTGCTCTGCTGAGAACAGCAGTTTAGCTTTGCTGCTGTAAGACGAAACACAGAAAGGCTGAGTCCAGGATTCAGTGCTACTAGTTCAGGGAAAGAGGCAATGAACCCAATGACAACAGAAAATGATTTCAACATCAGACATGCTTCAATTAGGATAAAGCTCTTCGTAAGGACGAATGCTTTTCTCTACCTGATACCAATAGTAACTGCTATTCCAACAGCAATTCTGTATCAGTCCACTTGAGAACAGAGACAGTAATGTACCCAGTAAGAGATTCACCAAACTCAGAAGCAGAAAATTTGCCAGGAATATGACAGGATGAGAAGGGGAAAGATATGAAAAGAGGCTGGGAAGTGATACAGGACATAGCCAAGCCCATAAACACGTAACTGCCAGGCAGCAGGCAGAATGCAGAACATCCAAAAGCATGAGGAATCATTGTTTGCTCTTCCCAAGACTACACAAGGAAGACGATACTCCTTTCCAAAGTCTTCTTAGGAGCTGCATTCATCATCCTGCAGGACAGGAACTTGGTTCTCTCACAAACCTGAGGAACTGCTCTTCAGGTGGGAACTGCCCTGCTTCAAAACTCATGCTACAAGAAAAATTAGAACACTGTAAGACCAGAAGTGCAAACATCCCTGAAATGGTTGAATGAAAGTCCTCATGGTGGGGAGATACAATAGGGGCACAATACTTCCATGTGAAATAAAAGGGAAATAGCCAGTAACTTTGGAAACATGCTGCCTTTAAGCACTGACAGGGAACGGTATGAGCAACCTTGGCCTTGCTTGAATGACAGCTAAAGTCTGTCTCAAGAGAGTCTAAACCTGCACCAGCTGCATACTAACGGCAGTGAACACAAGGAAGCAGCAGTACTTTTGTCTCCAGCCAATATCAGAGACATTGAAGGGAAAAAAGAGATAGCCTGATGTTGCCTACAAGGAACCTGGTTGTGGAAGACAATCTCCACAAAGGATTTGGCAATGGCGCTTTGGAAGACTGGAGCAGAACAGGGAACAGAGACAATTCAATCTGTATGCTCCAGAGCTGAAAAGTGGAGGAGAAATGATCCTTTGTTCCTTTCTCTTTCAGGGGAATAGCTTGGACTGCTTATTTGCTCCAGGATTCAGAGAGGCCAAGTCTAGAGCTTCTATATCTGCATGGAATCCAGCTTGACAAGTATTAGGACCCAACAAAAGATTTCATTAGTACATTTTTTGTGAAACTGCAGACCCTGATCCTGCAAACCCATACCTAGGAAGCATCAGATCTCACCCAGGCAGTTGAGGAGTAGTATGTAAAGATTTTAGCACAGGCTCACACAAGAGATTGGGATGCAACTTTTTGAGTAGCTTCTCGTAGCAGGTCTTGTAAATGGAACTACAACCAGAATCAGTCAACCGTAGGAAACCTAAGAGTGTGTCTTCAAAGAGCATCACTACACTCAAGAAAAGCATAAAAGGAAACTGATCATAAAATGTTTCTTTTCTACCAGGTTGCTGAAAGGACCTGAAACATCATGCCCATTGAGGGCATTAAGACAGTAGCCCTTCTGTGTCTGAAGGGAGGCTATGAGAAAGAAGGGGACAAACTTAGTAGTCTGTTGTGATAGGACAAGTGGAAATGGTTTCAAACTAAAGCAGGGGAAATTTAGACTGGATATAAGGAAAAAAAAATTTACAGTAAGTGTAGAGAAGCATTGGAACAAGGTTGCCCAAAGACATGGTGAATGCACTCCCCTCAAGTCATGCAAGGTCAGGCTGCACAAGGCCCTGAGCAACCTGATCGAGCTGTAGGTGTCCCTGTTCATTGCAGGGGTGTTGGACTAGCAGACCTCTTAAGTCCCTTTAATCTTAAACAATTCCATGATTCTGTAAGTGAGAAGGAAGTAGGTGTCTCATAAAATTACAGAATCACAGAATGGCCAGGGTTGGAAGGGACCTCAAGGATCTTGAATCTCCAACCACCCTACCACATGCAGGGCTACCAACCTCCACATTTTATACTAGACCAGGCTGGCCAGGGCCCCATCCAGTCTGGCCTCAAGCAACTCCAGACATAGGGGCATACCAATCTTTTGGGCAGCCTGTTCCAGCACCTCACCGCTCTCTCTGTAAAGAATTTCCCCCCGACATCCAACATAATCTCCCCTCCCTCAACTTCAAACCATTTCTCCTTGTCCTGCTGTTATTTATGCTTTCAAAGAGTTGATTCCCCTCCTGTCTGTAGGCTCCCTTTAGGTACTGAAAGGCTGCAATGAGGTCACCCTTAGCCTTCTTTTCTCCAGGCTGAACAAGCTAAGCTCCCTCAACCTATCTTTGCAGGGGAGGTGCTCCAGTCCCCTGATTTGTGGCTCTCCTCTGGACCCTCTCCAACAGCTCCCTGTCTTTCTTGTACTGGGGGCTCCACACCTGGACACAGTACTCCAGATGGGGCCCCACAAAAGCAGAATAGAGGGGAACAATCACCTCCCTGTCCCTGCTGGCCACCCCTCTTCTGATGGAGCCCAGGATGCCATGTGCTTTCTGAGCTGCAAGAGCACACTGCTGGCTCATGCTAAATTTTTCATCCACCAGGACCCCCAGGTCCTTCTCTGCAGGGCTGCTCTCAAGGACCGCTCCTTCCAGTCTGTATGGATGCCTGGGATTCCTCCAGTCCAAGTGCAAAACTTTGCACTTTGCTGTGTTGATTCTCATTAGGTTCACCCGGGCCCACCTTTCAAGTCTTTTGAGGTCAACCTGCGACCAGGTCTGGGGCCCCCAGTACAAAAAAAGGCAGGGACCTCCCAGAGAGAGTCCAGCAGAGGGCCATGAAGATGTTAAAGGGCCTGTATCATCTCCGCTAAGATGAAAGGCTGAGTGACCTGGGTCTGTTTAGCCTTTAGACTCAGAGATGATCTTATTAATGTTTACAAATATCTTAAGTGTGGGCATCAAAGGGACACAGCCAACCTCTTTTCAGCGGTCTGCAAGGACAGAACAAGGGGAAATGGCCATAAGCTGGAGCATAGGAAGTTCCACACCAACATGCAAAGGAACTTCTTTACAGTGAGGGTGATGGAGCACTGGAACAACTGGGGGTTGTGGATTTTCCTCTGGAGATATTCAAGGCCCACCTGGATGCCTAACATACAGCCTGCTGTAGGGCGCCTGCTTTGCAGGGTGGTTAGACTCGATATCTAGAGGCCCCTTCCAGCTTCTACGATTCTGTGATTCTGTGATCTTCAAGGTTCATTCCTACAGAAGCCATTCTATAATTCTATGACAACATGAAAGCAAAGTAGTCTCTGGTTTCGAGTGACAAGATACATACTCTTGTCAACAAATATTACAGCTATTTCACAATAAATCACTGTCCATTGTCTGATACCAGAAACTGCAGAATACTGAGTTAGTATCTTGATTTCTCAAAGCTCAGAAGAGAGAAAAAAAGCAAACACGTGCCTGCTTGGACAAATACATTTGCTGGCAATGTGCCTGTACAATTCTGACAAGACTCAGATAGAGACAGCATCAGAGAGGCGATGGAATACTAAGCCTCACTACTTCAGCGAGGAAAGAGGAACAGAGGAAACATCTCATTGTCACTGCCACTCTGATACAAAACCCTGAAACAAAAGCAGACACTAATCTACATCTCAGCAATGTACTCAAATGACAACATGCTAAGGTTAGCTTAAAGGGAAGAGAGACAATTACACACTCAGACAGCGTCCTAGGAAAGTTTAATATAGCAGTGCTATCATCACTTGCTTGGTTTTTGGAAGGTGAAGAGTGATACAAAGCTTAAAACTCACTGCAAAAACAAGAAGGAGACAGCCTTTCCTTGGCACAGAGAAACACCAGCCTTTCTGAAGCACACAACCAGTGTTCACTTGCCCCCAGTTATATGCACTTATTTAAACTTTTGGTTGAATGAAGAATTTAGGAGATAATGGTTGTGGGATTCAAAGAAGCAAAAAAAAACAGGTGTAAGTGGATAACTAACTAACATTTACATAATTATAGCAAAGACAAAGAACTTGAGATTTAATGTGGCTTGAAATCAACAAGGTCAGACCTACAGCTTATATAAACGTGGCCCTAGACCTTAGCATGAAGAACTTCCAAATGGCTGGTCTTCATTGGCTGTATTTGTTTTGTTAACTGCAAGTAAGCTCAACAAGCATACTCAAGCTGGAGTAAAGGCATGATTATAATTTACTAAGAAAGTAAAAATCGTTTTTAGCAATAGAGAAGACCATCTTTAATAAAGGAAAGGAATCTTTCAGATACTTCTGTAATGCAGATAAGAACATGACAGATATCTTTAAAATCCGGATGGAATTTTTATACTGAAGAAGTATAAAGTATTAAGTATTTTAGAAGAAGTATTAAGTATTTTAGATATTCTAAACAAAGTGTTATTTACTTTTGTTTTAAGACACTTTTCTTTAGAAAGAAAAGTAAAAATAAAAAATGAAAAAGCATCAATCAAATCTTCTTGCAGGAGAAAGAATTCTTAATAAAGTTTTAAAAATCTTTGATGAAAATGTTCATTTAGGATCAAATTTGCTTTATTATCAGCTGTATTAAATTCCTTTATTGCCACTCTGAATCTGCGTTTTTTATTAGTTTTGTCCCTCTATGTCATAAAAGACAGTTTTTGAAAGAAAGTAAAGTAAAGTAAAGTAAAAATGACCTCCTCTACTATCAAGGCATTCTACATGTCTTGGATAGCTTGGATGGTCATTAATCTCTTGCTTCTTACGCTTTGTAAATCCACTGTTTAACTTCCAACACTTCTGTAAATTCTATTAATTCTACTTGTTAGTATCACTGATTAATTCAGTGATTCTCAGATTCTCAGACTTTTTAAAATTAATATCAACCTAATTTTGTTTGAATTGAAACATACACTCTGAACATGCAAAGATGTGTTGGGAGTAACACAGGACATCTGGAAGGCTGTGTGGGTGCCTACTGCTTAACATACAGAGCTATCTAAGCTCCTGTTTTCAGTCAGCATTAAGACTTGAGAGAAAATAGGATTACTTCTTTATCCAGAGTAGAATTCTGCAACATTTTATAATTAAGACTATTATTTCTTATTGCAAGGGGACACAATCTCTGTTCTTTGGTACCCCTCCTGGAACATGCTGCCAAATATAGCTCCTAAAATTAGGAACTCAAATTCATACTGAGGTTTTTACAGTAACAGGTGCTCAGCACCTATGAAAACACAGAGCCCTTAATCTAGAGATGCCAATATCTATTTCTAATTAGCAACTTCAACAGTGAAAACAAAAGCAAATCACAACAACCGCGTGTGTCTCTGAACTTAAAATATCCCCCTGAATTTTAATAATGAAGACCATAATTAACAGCTGCAATTTTCCATCAACAATACCCAGTTAAACTCTTCCCTTTAAATTATAATTGCTACAATAAATACTAACCATCCATTAACAAACAAACAAACAAAAAACAACAACACAAAAATGAAAATCAAACAGAAAGAACCAATTTTATGTAGATTTCTTCAGAAAGTGGGTGAGAATGAGCTGTGGAAAATATCACAGAGACTCCTTTCAATTATGGAAATATATTGCAACAATTTTATTTAATCCGTGAGTTAGTAACCTTAATCAGAAACACAGGTGTAATCAAGCAAAAGATACAAAATTGGTTAATGAAATTCAACATGAAGACAGGGAATAAAACCTCAGTAAATATATTACCTTAGCATTCTCAAGCAGAGCTTCATCTCTGCCTAAGCCAGGTCCTATGACAACTGAGTGCAGTCGAGGTAACCACTTATCCACCTCATGGACAGCGTTGGGACTATCACTAAACAGAATGAGGGAGAAAAAAAAAAGACATGTTAAAAAAAAAACCCTCCATTTTAGTATTCTCAGAATCTGATTTCCAAGTGCAAGACAGAAAAAGAGATCTCTTGTCCTGAGCATCAAGCAAATGTACCCTCCCAACTACCAAACGTTTGTTGCTCAGGAAACATGAACGATTGCGCAGATAGCTAAAATGAAACAATAGTTCCTTCTCAATTCATTCCTTAAGGGATACCACGTAAAAATGAGGAAATAATGACAAGTGTCCCCTATAGCTATTACAAAACAGAATAAAAAAGGCAGGAAACCGACATTTTCTACAGTCTGTCACAGTTTCGTGCTTCCTACTTAACACTTCTTCAAGGAGATTACACCTTGGAGAGAAGATCCACCACATTTGCAGATATATTCTGTAAATTGCTGGAAATTATGCAATTACTGATTATTCTGCATGGTAAAACGATGAAGCTACTCATAGGCTTTTTTTGCCAGTTGCTTTATGAGCATTTGTTCCAACTGAATGACAACCAAACTGTCCCAGAAGAAACAAGCTACTCACTGACGGTTGATACTTAAGGTTTCGGCAGCATTTTGATTTTGTCTGTGTACGAAAAAATGAAGAGCATACCCACTGCCAAACGTAACTGTTACAATACAGCATTCAGTATTTCACCAGGACCGTTTATTTTGTTCTGACTGGTTCTGTTGTGTAAATAGGTCAGAATATTATGAAAGCACAACCGGGCAGTGCCAGTTAACTCTTACCAGGAATACAGAGGGAAAGTTCAGCCTCCCCCTCCACCTCTGGGCTAAGCAGCCAATAATAGATGAACATTTTAACCGAAGCACAGAGGGCAAAAGCTCCCCGTAAGGTAAGCAAGGAGGTACTTCACGATAGCATTACTCTGACCATTTTGAGCTCGCAGTACTCTGACAAAGCCCGATTATTAGGGATAAAAACCCTCGCACGTCTTTCGTAACCAGCAGCTGTACTGATGGGCCCTACCACTTGGGAACAAGTGTTTAGCTCCGCTCTGGCAGAATCAGCAAATTCCACAGCGATTTCTGCAAGTGCCAGGCAGGAGCCCAGAGCGGCCGCAGCTGCGGCGGGCGAGGCGGCCCGCTCAAGGCCGTAGGGCTGTGGTGCCTCGTGCCTGGCCGCGGCCCAGCAGCCCCTTCACCAACAATAGCCGCCTCAGAAATCCCGGCCGTGCCGGCTCCCCAGAGGCACCCGGTGCTGACACTACAGAACAGCTCTGTCAAAACAATGCTCCTGGCTGGAACTGATGGCCAACCGCAGGGGTGACGGGGACGGCGGGGCACGTGATGACAGCCGTATCCCTGAAGCAGCTTTTCTGCTATGGGAGCTGAAGTTAGATTTCTGATGGAGCCACGCAGCTCCTCTTTCTCTAAGGGCCGAGGGAACAGCAGCAGTACAGTACATTCCTACAGCCACCTATCAGCTTATGATCTCAATACGGGCTGGAAGTAACATTTTTCTATACATGTTAGAGAATTAAAATCAAATTAAACTCAATTCTAATAAAACTGTCACCATTTCTGAATGCAGACATGATCGTTCACATATTGAATACAGAAAATGATCATAGCTGTAGAAAAAGAGCTGATCTGTGGCAAAACGCTGCTTCGCTGATAAGGATGTTTGAAAGGACTGGATTCCAAATACATTTATTTGGGTATCAGAAGCCAAGCACACCAAATAAACGTTATTTCAAACAGGGCTGAGATTGCACCAAAACTTCCTCTGCTCTTTCACAGAGCTCTCATGGTCTCATAATACCTCTCTCAAGGTAGAAAGTTTGCCAATTTATTTATATTCCAACTTGAAATAAGATCATTCCGACTCCAGCCCAGTGGATTACACACTCTTCAAAACAAAGCCATCTCTTGGGAAATGAACAGTCCAACATTAAGCTGCTCCTGCTCACTTTGCCTCTGGTAATAATAAAAACCTACTGTAGAGCTTTTCATCTTCAAAGCATTTTACAAACATTACGTTTCACATAACTCCTTTGCAATTTCACATCAAGAGGCAACCCACGGCATACAAAGGGCCAAAAGATTTAAAATGGTGATAATGACTATTACATTGCAAAATCAGCTATAAAAACATACTGAAAATCAGCTGATGGATTTCTATTCTTTATAAAAGAAAGCAGAACAAAAACTGCCTCTTAGCAGCCTCACACCAACTTTAAGATCTAAGATGTTCACAACAGCTGCAATTATGCAGCTAAGGACACCCTGTACACTATCCTGTCTCTACAGCTTTTCTCAAAGCAGAGGGGCTTATCATGCCAGCTTATGGGAACTGCTTGTTCCTACACACAGACATCAAAGCAGCAACATTTTCAAGCTGATACAGTAAAAATGATCAGCATTCTTGATCATTTTTCTTTGGGAACATAATGAAGTATCATGAAGTGTCAAGCTTTCCTGACCATGGGATTTAGCACAAACAGAAATTCTTTTTGCTCTTAACAGCTACAATCTACACACAAAATTCAAACATGCCCCAGTTGGTTTTCTGATACAGAAGTCAACTGGCCTCTGCACTGCAAGGCTCCAGAGCAGTGTGAACACCTAAGCTGCCTACTACAGTGCCTGGACTGTAGTAATTCCTCAGCAGTGCAAGAAGTTGTTTAGGAGAGGATGCTTGGCATAGGGCAGAATCTTGCCCAATATTGTTCAGATAATTTGACAGTACAGATAAAAATTTGTAGGTCTCTGGGAATACATATGCTTTGGCTCTGTTCAGTTTACTACTATAAAGCCAACGTGTACTCTTCAACAACAACAAAAAAATCAAAGGCACCAAGATATTTCCAGAGATACCAGCACACAATGCAAGTCAGGTCCTCAGTTGTTCTCTATGTACTGTGCTCAAACAAATAACTGTTTGCCTCCCTTGCCCCTTCTTGTCAATTTCTCCACCTGATTACTAGCCTGATTTCAAACTGCTCTATTTAATTATCGCCTCCAAAGAAAGCTGTTTGCGCACATCTACTGCCAAAGATATGCAGACACAACTTAAATTAGCACCATATTTTTTTAAAGTATATAAAAAGGTACAAGGTATGAAGGTGATGTCCTCTTGATCAAAAGAGATGTGATCTTCAAGCTTGGATAGATCAAGATCCAGTAAACAAGAATCAGAGTTGCCTTCAGAACCACAGAGCCGTAAGATAAAGTAACCCAGCTTTCTTACAAAACAGGAATCACAAATGCAATACCTCTTCTTTGAAGAACAAAGCTAATACTAATATAAAATGGAGTCAGAAGATCTTTTACAAGGTCACAAGAAAATAGTATTTGCATTTCTGAAGAGTGTAAAAAACTTGGAAAAAGAGATGTTACCTTCCCAGATTAAGACTCTAACTGACTAGAATTTAGGGATTTCAAAGAATCACAAAATGATAGAGGTGGGAAGAGACCTAAGGAAGTCATTTAGTCCACCCCACCTGCTCCAGAAGGACCACCCAGAACAGGATGTCCATGTCCCTATCCAGGCACTTTCTGGAGACTGCTAAGGATCCTACCTCAGGAGATTCCACAAACTCCGTGGGCAGTCTATGCCAGTCACTCACATAGCACAGAAGACTTTCCTCTTTCCTAGTGTTTACACAGAACCACTCCTGTTCCAATTTGTGCCCATTGCCTCCTGTCCCGATTATTCTCCAGTTTTCTCTTACCCTTTATCTTCCAAAGTAAAGTAAGCTTTTTTGGAAAGGAGATGGGGTAGGAGATTGGGAAACAATCTGGCAAAAGCCAGAATCATGGGAAACCATGATTCAAAAATATACTCTCACACCATGGATATACACAATGGGAATAATTTGTGAAGCTGAATGGAAGCAGTAACACTTGTAAACATGAAAAATGAACAAAAGCACCATTGTGCAGATGTGTGCAATAAAGATGGTGAGAGACCACAGTTATAGATCTGGAGGCAGTGACTACATTTTTAAAGAATTACTTAATTTGCAGCTAACCATCGTTAAGTGAAATATTATCAGACAGCATTTTACAGGAAATCTAGATGATGACAGCTCATTGTTGCTCAACTAAGAAACTAACCAACACCCTCCCAAAACCCATAAAGCTTACTGAAGGTCTTAACTTGCGCGGAGAACAACTGAAAAGGCTTTGCTGGCACAAGGAAAAGGACAACTATAGAATAAACAAGTAAAAACAACTGTAACACAATAAAAGGAGCTTGCTTAAGCCACCCAATTCCTGTGAAGTCTAGTAGGTAGGGAAGAGACTAAAGTTAATGTCAAGTCCTGTCCCATTTAGTATCTTTATTGATCATACAGATGAGGGAAATGAGTGCACCCTCAATAAGTTTGCAGATGATATCAAATAGGAAGGAAGTGTTGATCTGCCTACGGACAGGATGGCCCTACATAGCGATATGAACAGGCTGGATCAATATGCTGAGGCCAATGGGATGAAGTTCAACAAGACCAAGCGCTGGCTCCTGCACTTTGGCCACAACAACCCCAGACAAAGCTACAGGCTTGGGGTAGAGTAGTGCGAAGACTGTATGGAAGAAATGGACCTGGGGGTGTTGGTCGATGCTTGGCTAAACATGAGCTAGCAGTGTGCCCAGATAGCCAAGAAAGCTAACAGCATCCTGGTTTGTACCAGAATTAGTGTAGTCAGCAGGAGCAGGGAAGTGATCGCCCCTCTGTACCTGGCACTGGTGAAGATACACCTGAAGTACTGTGTTCAATTTTTGGCCTCTCATTACAAGAAAGACATTGAGGCCCTGGAGCATGTCCAGAGAAGTGCAATGAAGCTGGTGAGGTGTCTGGAGCACAAGTCTTTCAGGGATTGGCTGAGGGAGCTGGGATTGTTTAGTCTGGAAAAGAGGATGCTCAGGGGACACCTTACCGCTCCGCACAACTGGCTGAAAGGAGGCTGAGAAGAGGTGGAGGTTGGCCTCTTCTGCCACATATCTAGCGACAGGACTAGAGGGAATGGCCTCAAGTTGTGCCAGTGGAGATTCAGGTTGGATGTTAGGAAAAATTTCTTCTGCAAGACATAGGTCAGGCACTGGAATGGGCTGCCCAGAGAGGTGTTTGATTCACTGCCCCTGGAGGTGTCTTCAAGTAACATCTGGATGTTGTACTAAAGGACATGGAGTGTGGAAATAGGTGGTAGGTGGATGGTTGGACTAGAAGACCTTGGAGGCCTTTTCCAATCTTGGTGATTCTATGATTCTAAGTGTCAGAAAGATAACCTATCAAACAATCAACTTTACACACTATTAGTCAAAGCAGAGGTAAAGAAACAAATACGTAGTCTCACAGTGGAACACTGAAAAAGGACTTCAAACATGTTTATCTGCAAACTTCCCTGGCTATTAGTGACAGGTAGGAGAGAGAGACAAAGCCTTGCTCACTGCACGCTGAGAAGACTGCAGTCTCCTGCAAAGAGACAAAACAGCTTTATTCTTTGCCTTCCTTGAACTTTACGTAGACAGGTCCAAGGCACAGGTTTAAGAATATTATATGTTAACCCTCATACTACATGTTTCACTCATTTATCTGTCTTTTAGAATGTAATTTTAATGGAAAACTCTGAAAAAACAATAGTTTCTCTTCAAATTAAACAATACCTAGTCTCTGAAGAAGCAAGGACAAATTTTCTTTGTGAATTATTGGTAACTTTAGATAACTTCTGTCAAACCAATATTAGTACATGCTGACAGAAATCCTCTTGGCTTTCCACACAAGCTATTTTTATGGACAAGAACAGCACTGGTTTAGTTGTTGTGCTTATGACAGTAATTACTGGATTTGATAGCACATAGTCTCAGTGTTACCTCCTATCTGGATACAGAGCCACACAGCCTTCTATACATCTTAGTTTTGAACTCTAGTACGCAGAGTAACTGCTTTAAGCCAAGCTTTTTGCCCTTCAGAACTGTTCTATATTCCACTATCACACAATAAAAACTGATATAAGACAGTTTTATAGATCTTTATCTTGGTGAAACCTTGATGTAGACATTACAAAAAAATAGCCAAAGAGCTTGAAAATAGATGGTGGCTATAGCCCTAGGATTCCCCACAGTTTCTAAACATCTTCCATAGCAGTCTGCAACCAATATTTAATAGTCACCATCTATGTGAAAGTCTGCTCTAAGCTGGTCACTGTCCAGAACTGAACATTTGACAGCTCAGGACTGAAACATAACTCTGCTCTCCAGCTGCCAAAGCAAACAAAATTCTGCTGTATCCCATATTTTACTCAAAGGGTGGCTTTCAGCAAATGATAAAAAGCCATCAAGGCAATAGCTTTAAATTATCACAGAAAGCTCTAAACACAGCAGCTTTTTCTAACCAACAAGAATGACAGTTACTGTCATTGCTTTCTAGAAGTGGGAAAAGGAACAACATGAAAAGCTGCAGCCTTGTCAGATTTTACATAGAAACAAGAAACTGTGAAGCAAATTCAGCACAGGTGTAAGTGGGAACTACAGAAATAACAGATAACTAGGAATGACAGCACAGACAGGAGACAGCAGGACCGCAGCTCTTCACTTTTGTTTCAGGCAGGTGGAACCACCTCGTTAATCAGAGATCTGGTTCAGACTTCATAAAAACACCACCAGCAGGATCTCCTACTAGAGAAGGTCCAGGGATACGAGCAAAATTTCTGCAAACTGATCAATACAGCACCTTACTGGAGAACACATTTTTAAAAACCTTCTCCTTATCAGCACACAGGTATATAGTGATTGAGGACAACTCCAAATCCATTAAAATGCATCACTGCAAAAGTCAGTAAGGTAAACTCAGACAAAGACATTTTAAGTGGGCAGTTTCAAAAGCCAATCTAGAATCTTATCTTCAAAGATGAGAGCAAGTCTCTGATCTGAGGATGGAAATTTTTGGTTTTGTTTGTCCAGCCACTTCAGATAATTATATTAATGTGAATCAACCACCAGACCTGCTGACATTTAGATCCTGTCATGTTATACAGTACATTAATAGAGTGAAAGACAGGAGGAAATAATGTGTAGCTCTAGAATGTAGGCAGTTCTCTCAGAAAGCTAATTATTAACTACTGTGGTGAATTTTGGGTGAGGTGAGATCATTATTGGAAAATGGGCAAATAAGACAGGGACAGAGATTATTCCACAAAGGTTAGGTCAAAGGAATTATAGGCAAAACCAAAGAGAGCATAAAATTTAATTAATCATATACTCATAGAGTATATGATCATAAGCATTTGCCAGTGCTTAAATCATTATTCTTGTAAATTTACTCCAAATTTCCAGAAGTCCAAACTTTACATGTAGCACCTCTTACTCCCTTGAGCAGAGCTAGAAATAACAGCTTATTCTAGAAAATCTTGTTCATCCATGGTCAACTCATAGCTTTCCCCCCAGGCACCTCAATGAGATGGAGCAAATCTCAATGATGACAGCATCGTGAAGTTGGCTGGATGCATTTTGAAACAAAAAAGAGATATTTAGTGAATTAAATACATTAAAATTCCAAAAAGGAACTTTAGAAGACACAACTATCATTTTCACCTACCGGGCTGTTGAACGACACTTACACAGAGTTTAATCTGCAAATGTTGCATAGACAGTTATTTTCTTGCTACATTCTGACTAAACGACAGGGAGGAAAATGGAAAAAACAAAAAATCCCTCCTAATGAGGGAGGGATTGAATCATACTAAATTTAATTATTCCTCTTCAGTCATCGGATAAACTTAGACACCAAAATGTATATATGACAGGTCTCAATAGAACATCAACAACGTAGCAGCAAGAACAGCAATCCAGCAGCCGAGAGGAGCAGTGGTGCCTCCCACACTCATGGCAAAAGACTGCTCTCTATCTGCATATTCCACAGCCTTGCTCCATGTTCCACCTTCAAGGTAGAGAGAGCGTGAATGACCCATCAATGTACATACTTGCAAAAAATGCCTTAGTTACCATATCATACCATTCTTATTGATAAAAACCCAAACATATTCCACAGCTGCTACTCAGACACCAAAGACTCTCATACAGGCATGAGATCTTCCATTTCACCAGGTATACTGTCAGTGCACTATAGGTAACAGACCCAATCACAGCCTCCTTTTTTATGAACCTCAACTCACTACACAAATGGAGTCACTTCTCTTATTCAGATCGGAGCATCTCATATCCTGCGAGAAAGAGCCCCAAAGGAGAAGCAGCTATCACTTAAATTTGCTTTTGGAGATTTACACACAGACATGGCAACAGCACTCAAGGGCAGCCCCTCCAGCCTTGTAAAGATACCACAATTATTTTACAGTCTTCTTTTAGATGTATCCTAATCTTCAAAGCAGTTATAGTACGTTCTGATCTAGATCACATTACCAATGTGTGTTACAGCAGTCCCCCCAAAAAGTAAAATAACAACCAAATGTCTCTGCTCAGCTGTTTTCACATTTTAGAGTTCACAGAAGCAGTCCTGACCTATTAATACATTCTTTAACTGCCTTTGTAAGTAGAATCTGTCAAAATCTCTCCCAAATGGAATGGCTGCAATCAAACCAAATCTGTGATTTTATAAGTCACAGCATGAAGCTGAGTTGACAAGGTAACCTTTCTCAAAATGAAACAGCATTGCCCCTAGAAAAACAAATACACACTTTTTTTTTTTTTTATGTTGGCTGTGCCAAGTTTCTATCACTTTGATATCACTCTTTAGTCTACATTTGAATCCTAAGGTATAGATTATAGTTGAACCAATACCTAGAAGGCTAGAGTACATCAAATCAGCTGTAGACACAAAGAGAATAAGTCTCAGTCAAAACATGTTTTGATAACTGTCAGCTAAAAAAAAAGAATGAGACCCTAAAAGCTTCCAATAATAAATAAAAAAAATACCAGGCATGCCTTTCTTCACTCAAACTCAAGAAAGACTGAATACCAAAGAAATCTAATGCCGATGTCAAATCACAGCAGCATGGCAAACATTCAGAAGGATGACTATATTCCAGGACCTAACTAGAATATAATGTGTCTACACATGTATGCTTCTCTTTTTTATGTATCAAGCAGCAGCAAGAACAGAGTCACCACAATGACACCACAAATCTTTAGCTTCACCTCTACCTGTAAGTTTTCACCTGGGATGAGAACCCTTGCAACAATAGGAAAGAAGGAGACAGAGCATGAGGTGAAAGCATCTCCTTTCTTCTATTCATGTGGCAGCTTAAAGGAAAGCAGCAGCAGCTTTTCTTCCCAAGAACACTGGACACAGAACACAGGTCTGTAAACAAGTTTTGTCCACGGTGCTGCATGACATGATTAGAAGCAGCTTAAGTATACTCCTCTGAGTCAGCACACATGCAAACTGACCTTTATCTCACCCTAAGTGCTTCGGAAAGAAAAAAAAAACAAACAAACACAACTTTCTCATGTGATTCCTAGCCAGGCTGCTGTCTAAATGTGGTTTCAGATAAACATCACACAGTTTATGCATGCTTTTATCACTGCAGGTAAGTAAGGATCCAGCAAATGAGACATTCAGGAGGTGTCTTTCTGGTAATCAGAGCAACCTGTGCTCTCTCTCTGACTTGCTTCAGTGACAAAAATCCTTCCGCTTCTTCCAGCAGATTACTCAAAATAGAGTTTAGTCCCAGTGTGTTTGATAGCTATTCCTAACTAACAAAACTAAAAGCTATGAGCCTCCTTCCACAAACCAACGTTTTTTAATCTCCTTTCCACATTCTGAATGAGAAAAGGCCAAAGAAAAACTGTACAATTGCAAAAAAGTTTTCCTAAGAGGCAATCTAACAGAACGGATTTATTTTGTCTTTTCAAATATAGCCAACTGGGTTCATATAGCTCATTCAACTCTGTGATCACTGGCCTACCAAGAAAGGATAAGGTAACTCAAGACAGGTATTGAAGAAGTCTCCTCGACATGAACTAAGCCAAGAACTGACATGCCTGCAATAGACCTTGGCTTTCACATTTCAGTATTATCTTGTGTCTATTCGTGTAAAGTTCATAGTAAGAGCGTAATTAAAAACAACAACAACAAACAGAAAAACATAGCACAAAACAAGGGTGGTAGTAGGAAGAGCAAGGCAGATATGACTAAAACACAGTGCAGTCCATTCTCCAAAAGGACCCTGACTTTTGTCATTTTTAGTTCTCCACAGGTAAGCAAAAAGTCAGACAGCAAAAATACTGAACTGGATAGCTGGTTAAATTATTATTATTGCTACTTTTATTACTACCAAGTCATCAATGATACCTTTGACAGAATCCCTGAATAAGAAGGAAATATCGCTATAGATAATATTGACAATTAATTGTTCCTAGAAACACAGTAAACTTTATTCAACTCAGGCAGTGAGGACACACAGAACCAGGTGTTAAAGCTTTATCTTTTCAAATCCCAGGCTGCAAAGTGCAGTTCTGGCTCTTCTATCTTCACACACAGGAACACTGAATGAAGTCACAAGATAAATTACAAGAGAAAACTGCATCATAGGGTGTCTCTAGCACAAGACGTTACACTTTAAATGAATCTGGGATGATCTGCAGCCGTGGCCACACGGAATTACCCTGGTAATTCTGCAAGAGGGATGGTTATTTTCATAACTCTCCTTCTACAATCCCACTCAATCCTTCACACATAATGCTCTTGACATCCTTGAAGCGACAGGCATTTGCCAAGGACCTGAAACAGACGAGCACAACGTCTAGCTCTCACCCACCTCTGCTGGTCCTGCCATCAAAGATCAGCTGCAGCAGCTCTAATGAGCCAGAAGAGCCTCTACATTCAGAGGGCAGCAACAAAAAGACGTTCCTTCCTTAAGTCGATCCCCCTTGAGGTGAAGGCCGTACAGAAAGGTAGCAGCAGCCGAGTTGCCGAGGAGATGATAAAATGTCAGGCTTCTGGCTGTACAAAATGGCAGTTGAACCCTGGCAAAATGCCAAGCTGTTCAAACAGTGAATTGAGAAGTACGCGGGGCCATCACTGCGATTAGCATAAGAAGAGAGCGGTACAACAGCTACCTAGTTACACTGAAGGGTCACAGAGAAATCATAACAAAGCAAAGTTTTAGGGAAGGACACAAAAGAAAACAATGTCATAGCTCAGTGGATTTTACCCAGAGTTTCTCCCATGCGTGAAGCGTGGCTCGGGAGAAAGTACAAAGACTTGATTAGGTTCTGAATCAAGAGCGGCCAGCAATGCTAGCAGGACTCAAACTGCTTCACTACATAGAAAAGACCATATAAAAATCTGACATCGGAGACGAAGTATTTTGCAGGAAAAACAGGCTGTTAGTGTAAATTTGACTAAAGCCTGGGCTCAGTACAGTCAGTCAAGACTTCTTCCTTTCTAACTGAAGAAGACTGCTTTCAGAAGAGATCGAAGAAAAGAGATGTTTTAACAAATAAATTCTGAACATTCTGATATTTGCACGTTTTTTTCATTTTTAATGTCACGTAAGCAATGTTTACAGAACCACAGATTCACATAATTAGCCAGCTGCCTGGGTGAAATTAATCAGAGTTGTAATAATACACATTGATTTTCAGTCTTAATACAATATGGATATAAAAATTGCCAGATTCATCATACTTTGTACATCTACAGGAATTCGTGGAAAAGCTAAAGTTTAACTCAGAAGTTCTCTTTGCAAATGGAAGGATTAAGGTCTTCACTGGAATCTGAATTCCACAGACAACACAGAGAACCTACGTAGTAAAAAATCTCCATTCAGTAGGCACAATTCAGTTCCCCATGAACAGAAATTTTGCTGTTCAGATATTTCTGCTGTTCATGGTCACATCTGTTTTTTATTACACTGCTTCTCTTCTTCATATAAAACTTTTCTATTACCACAGATATCAAGAACCCTAAAATTGCTCCCCTGAAGGCAAGGTCAACCCTTCCCATAGAAGGCAGCCATGTGCTGTACTCCAAGTGGCACTCACCAAGACAACAAAAGTTAGAAGCTAAGACTCCCATGAAGATTTCCTGTCTTTTTAGTTATCGTATGATATCAGACAAAATACCATGTTACTGTAACCACTCACTCACTAACACCTCACTGAAACAATTTATCCACTTCAAGTTCATCCATCCCTGACTCATTTCAGAACTCAAAGACAGGGAAGCACAAATGGGTCTTCCCAATTAAGACACTTGGTTATTAAGCTTTTTACCTTCTTGTTAATAAATCTTCTTCTATTCCCAGCAGCATTTGTGTATCTAATAAAGCAAGACTCTTACGAAGAAAAGTTAGAGTAAGTGTAAACTAGTGTAAACTAATCAAGTGTCAGACTGAAATGTTCAAACCACTACTGCTGACTCACTCATTTAAACAAAACAGAAGTCACTTACAGAACTGGATGAACAATCAGCTCGGGACTATATGATTTGATTACTGTTGCTGCATCTTTGGTACAAAACACATGGGATAAATCTGCACCCTAAAAAGAAAAATTGCAAAAATAATTATCAATTATACAGCAACAACTTCAGAATTCCAAAGCTTAGTCAGCAAATAATTCACCTCTTTTCCTATTTCTCGGTAGTTAAAGGGAACTTTTCTCGTTTTTTCTATTTCAACCAAGCATAACATGCAATATTTTAGAGAAAACTTATATTTGCATCTAAACTCCAAAATATTTTCTTCTGTTTCTTACCAGTAGGATGACTGAAAACACAGATTTAGAATCTTTGCTGACCTGAACAATGGTTCTCATTTGCAGATTAGTAAAGATTAAAACACCACGCACACAATAAGAAAAAAAGGCAAGAGAACAGAATTGAACAAGAGACAAGCTACACCGAGAAAGGAAAATAATAAGGTACTATACTTGCAAAACACAGCTATGACAATCTCTGAGTACTATTCCAGCCCTATCGTTTTCACTCAATGGGACAAATCTATACCAGATAAAGTCTGGCACAATTTCAACCACTTCCCTTCAGCTAAACGAAGCCAAAAGGCTTAGTCTCAAGCTTCCATTAACAACTCAAAAAATCAAAAATACACTTAAAAAATATGTAATATGTAGGAAACCTGATCTGCTATCTATCTGTCTTCCACGTTGAAATTTCCAAAGGTTAATAAAGCGTCTCCTCTGCTTTACTACTTGTACATTTAACATTTCAAACTACTAAGCAATTCATAAATATGATCCTATGATTCCTTATATGAAGCTGCAATGAGCTGAGACCAAGTTACTCAAAGAGGGGACTCCCACAATGTACTTCTGTATTTGCACATAGTGAATAGAAGGCTGAGTAGTTTCTAAAATTTTATAGAAGATTAATAAATGGTATAATTTCAGTTAAAATCCTTGAGAAGTTTGGGGGGGAGATGTAGATTGTGGTGGGAGAAAACACTACGTAAGTACTGAACTGGTACTTATTCAAACAAACCTACAAAAGGAGCACAATGAATGGAAAGCACTGATCATAGAGCTCTGAAAAATATACATATTATACAAGCATGTTTCAGTACATTGGAATAATCACCACAGTATTCATGTAGTGTGCAGTAAGTTTATCTTTAGTCATTTAATTTGTCACTAAAATAAGGAAGCTGACACTTCTAGGAAAAAAAAGCCTGGAAAATACTTCTGCAGAAGATTATAATGTAAATTAAGTGTGCTATTACAAAGATACATTGAATTCAACCAACAATGTTTAGACTTACAGCACCAAAGAATTTTACAAGTCTAAAGCTGCACACTGCCCCATCCCTGGAGGTATCCAAGGCCAGGCTGGATGTGGCTCTGGGCAGCCTGGTCTAGTGGTTGGTGACCCTGCACATATCAGGGGGGGTTGAAACTAGATGATCTTTGAGGTTCTTTTCAATTCAGGCCATTCTATGATTCTATGATTTCAAAAGAAGGTTACTTCATTCAGTGCTTACCAAGAATTCTGACTGCAACACTGAAAATGCAACTGTAAACACTAACCTAAAGTTATTTGAAAAACTACTTCAGAAAGTTTTCAGATTTGCTATCCAAGCCTCTGATAAAAGTTTTCTCCCTAAAACCTTGCATTTTTTGGCGTATCTCTACCTATATGTTATACAGAGAAAATATTTACAGGAAACAGCAAGTGACACATACATACAAAGTACTTCTACAAATCCAAAACTGAGGATTTTCTTTGTTAAATAGAGGACCTTTTAGTACTCCAATTTCAAGCACAGCACAGACCGAATGCTTTTATAAAATGGCACTTAGCCAACATAAATGATGAAAAGTTCATTTCGGATTGATATAGAAGAACACATACCACTTTCAGAGCTGTAATTGCAGCAAAATATGGTGCTCCTGTGTATCTAGAATGAAATGAAAAACAATTTAGATTAGGAAACACATTCATGAGCTTAGACAAACTGGAAACCAGTCTGCCTTAAAGAAGACTCAAATTTGAGGGCAAATTAAAAAGCTTTCTCTTATGTTTGCTGTCAAAGACAGATAAAAATCCTGTTTCACTGAAGCCAATCTCAAACTTTGCTTTAATTTCGAAGAAGCTACTTCAGTCACCTGATCTCTCCACAGGAATATTTATAAAGATCATGATGTAAAAAAACAAATTCTTTTCAGACAATCAACTTAAAAAGTTTGAAAACAGACAAATAAAAGAGAACAAATTGCCTAAACCATGATTCCAGTTGCCTTGAATTCTCTTTATGAAGACAGAAGAGCAAGGTACGGGCAGACTCACTTTAAGAGGTGTCTGCTTGGGCCAAGAGGTAAGAACCCAAGCCTAGCCTAGGCCAAAAGGAAAACCAATTCCAGTCTAGCTAATACAGCACATTTTGCTCTTTATATAATGGCAGATCTCCAACAGCAGATCTCTTTCACAGAAGAAAGATGCCACCTCTATTTTGAAAGGGGAAAATTAACAACTGGATGCCATAGTAGCTTGTTCAAAATATAGTACATATTACTGAAAGTGGCCAAGAAACAGAACAGACATTTTATTTCTAGATCATTATAACTGATTTATATTGTTGTTTTTTTTTCTTTTTTCTCTGAAGCATGCTATTTCTACTGCTCGAGAACATAAATCAGGATATAAAATCTAGTAAACAACATAATTCATCAAAATAATAAGCATACAGTAAGACGATCTCAGCAACCTTCTATTCCTGACTTGAGAGATCTAGTTCCCAAGATACCAAAATACAACGAAGATCAACTGTCTTATTCTAGTCCATTTACTTCTATAACCTCGTCATGCAATGGGAAAAGACATTAATATTGAATGCAGTGTGTTACCATGGGCAAAAATGACTGAGAAGGTAGAAACAGGCACAAACTGCACTCTAAGTTTCAGTCACATTCATGACTGAAAGTTTGTGTCATGACCTCTGGGCAACACGACCATTCATAAGAAAGATCATGATGATGGACTAGTAAAGCACTCTGAAAAATACTCGTGTTTTAAATGTAAGGCAAGCTTAAATGGCTTCTACAAGCAGTAATGACATCTTCAACCTCTCGGAAACAACGCTTCGATTTCTGATTAACTTACTCTCGACATCCTCCAACAATGCCTATACGTCCATCTTGACCTTTATGCCTCTTCCCAGTTAGAGGAGGGATAACGTTGCGCACCAGTTGAAAAATATTCTCCATATCCTTTAGAGTGTGATTTCGGTGCAGTGAAAAAGATCTCTCTATAACTGAAAAAAGAAGTATTACTTTAAAATATGCTCTTTCTTAAACATCAGCATTTAAGTACTCAAGCAGTAACAAAGTCACTCAAAGATTCACAAACCGAAATCCTTGTAAAAACCCAAAGATTTACCACCTAAAGGCCTTTAAAACACCAAGCAACTAGGGAAGGTGACCATTTTTTTACACGCATTTCAATTCTGATGCAGTGAGTATTCCCACCGCTCACAGTCTCAAGGCTCAAGTACAGAAACAACCTCCCAGAATTTAAGTTGCAAAACGTTCACAAGGCTACCTTCTTAGTTCAGTCTCAAATCATTTCCACAATTCAGCTCAACTGCAATAGGTACATTTGGTGAGCACTTCACACACCTGGACATGAGACGAGCACTCAACAGCCAAACCCACATTCCATACAGATACCCTACCTTATTTCCATTTCCCCTCACAGACTTTCACCCCTTAGCAGACTCAGGGCCTATCTCACTGCTTTATTTTGGCAGGTGGATACACAGCATAACAGAAGTCATTCTGCAAAACTCTAGTTCAATTGCACTAGCTGCAAGCATTACAAAACCCACAATTTTTAGCTAGAATGCAGCTACTGATCTCTGATGCGAAGTTACATGTGAAACTACATATTAAACCAACCGTACACTCAGAAGGCTGTGCATTCAAATTGCTGTTTCAAAAGACTACGAAAATGTAGAAGAAAAACATATTTCAACAGTTAGACTACATAACTAAAGAGTATTAAACAGTTCACCCAAGGCATGGCAAATTTGAAGATCAGTACTTCAATGGACAATATATTAACCATAAACTGAAAAAATAAAACTCTTGCATTTTGACACAGCTCCTCATATCTGCACGAAGTCTGTTCAGAATTGCAGTTTATATGATTGGAAAGCTACTCCTACACTTCAGTCAGGTTTCTTTTCTCACAGAACTTCTAAGAAGCTTTCAAGGAACTGCTAAATATTAACAGAGAATTAAGTAATAATAACTTGCACTATAGTCCAGGCTTCCAGCTGTGTAACATTTTGTAAGCCCAGCCCCAGAAAGTGGAGAAGAAAAAACTGTACCAGAAAATGAAAGAAAAATGTACTAAGCAAAAAAACCTGCAACTGCGCACTATCAACAGAAAGCATCTTTTTCTCCATCCTCTGGAGAATCTAAATCTAAACCAGACGCGCTAATCTTCAGTAATAGAATGCTTTAGTGTTCCACAACGATAAATACTCCTGGCTGATCTTTTGCTTCTAAAATCCTTCTATAATACAGGCATTCCTCTCCTATTGAGATAAAAAAAAAATAATTAAATCCACCCTGTTTTGGACCATGGCCAAAATAGCATTGCAGCAACCCAGAGTAAAACAAAACACTCATCTCCTCTGGAAATAGGGCAGATTATTTGCTTTGAATCATATTTCATACATTAACTGGCTTGCAACCACACAAGAAAGATACCTATCTTCCACCTCAGGAGGGCTTCAGAAAGTCCTCTGTTGGTTTGCTGCTGGTTCTTGTAAATATAAGCAATTATGTAACAAACAGAAAGAAAACAAAATTGCCAGAAAGGAATTTTCGATAGAGTCCCGCTTACCTATGTACACACTGGGGCACACTTAGCTATAAACAACTGAAATCCTAATTCCTCAACAGATGTGCTGCCTGAAGTGCTTCATTTTTAGCACTTCACTGCAAACACTTTGTTACACCCTCAACATTTAAAGGATTCAAACTCAAATTTCTCTTAATACAGTGGGATATATGCAATGAATTTTTGCACAGTGCAGTATAACTGTACACCTGCGGAAGGAAACCCAATAAAAGACACTAAATTGCAGTTTCAAGCCTTTACAGATAATAAAACTCTTCCAACTTCTGGCAAAAAAAACATTTTTTAAAAGCAGTGGTAAACCCCTGCAGGTACTGTCACACCACTGTAGAACATCCAATGATTTCCTCAGAGATTTTCTAAAGCACTTCAGGTTTCCTTCCACAGGAAACATTTACACACAGAATCCATATGCTTGCTGTAATTTATCTAGAAAAGCCTTCAGACACTGAGAAATTCTGCAGACTAACTATCCCATCAGAAAACACCTACCCTCAGCCCCTAGCAGGCCTGAACATCCAGTTCCCAACACATCTACGGGGACACACAGCATATTTAACACAGAATGGTAAAGGTTCCAAGATCCTCTCAGGAATCAGTGTGCACCTTTTAGGATCCAAAGCGTGGGGTTATTATTCAATGCTGTGAGTTTGGGTGTTGTATTTCTTTTCTTTTCGAACCACAATTTCTCTTTCAAGCAGCGTGAAGTTCAGAATTAAACCCAAACAGACTCGTTTTCCCACAGCAGGCTACAACCACCGAGCTCAAGGCTCAGTCTGGTTTCAGCATCAGCCAGATACCAGCCTTCCTCCTGCCCACACAGCATATCTCCACATAAGGAGACTACATAAATGATACAGAACCACGGCTCTAGAAAGTCTGGTAGTAAATGCTAGGATCTGATAGTCAACTTCTGGCCCACACGTGTTACAGAAGAAAAGGTCTGTGCAATTAATTCAAGAGCATTTGCTTTGCCTTTCTCTATAAAATCAAATTCAGACCCCCAAAGAATTCATAAATGAACTGATAAGAGAATAAAAAGCAATGCCAACGTTTCCATATCGTACCATATCTGCTGCAGTAATGTGATATTTACTGAGGAGACCGGTAACTTTTCTTTAATGAAATTAGTTTTCAAGGAGCTGGATTTTAACAATAGACTTTTTTGGAGCGCAGGCAAAACGCCACTCCCTTCCCAACACGGACAAAACGTATGCACATCCTTAACTTCACACGCTGAGTGAGGCCTGTTAGCTTCAGCAACAGCAGAACTTCTGCTACAAAATACTTCCCCTTCCCACCTGCCTTTTTATATATAAAACTTCCTTAACTTCATTTCACGGAGATGTGAATGTGGAAAGAAGAGCCCAACTTTTATAGAGTTTGAAAAGCGTTGATTCAGTCAACGAGATTCGTTGTAACTAACATAGCTATATTAAATAATCAGTACAATGGTACAAACGACGTTTTAATTCCATTTGACATCAGACAGACACCTTCACCACAATATTAAATAATTCCAACTACCTTTTATTTGCAAAAGCTACTTACTAACAGGGCTTTCACACAGAACTTTAAAAAAGACTCGCTTTTATTTATGCTATAGAAGGAAGTACCTATCGGTGGAGAAAGTGCTGCTGTCATAGCATTATAATTAAAGTTATCCCCATATGAACGATGGTTTGCTCTCTGAGGTGGACTCGTTGGTATAGACTGTGCCCTTTGTGATACCGTCGAAGAAATTCCCGACAACATCTGTCCCAACATCTGCAGCATCTGGAGCTCTCGAGCGTGCTCAGCTTCACGACGTTTGTCCTCAATTTTGAGCCTCTGCTCTTCGTATCTATAAAATTTTTCTTCTGTATCCACGCTCTGCTGCAGGAATTTCTCCATCATTTTATCCAACGTTAAATTTGCATGGCGCTTTTTTGATCTTTTGGGCTGACTGAGAGGCGGGGTAACCGTCGGAGCGCTCATCTCTTTAAAGCCTAAAACAAGAGGAGAGAGAATTATTTCTCTGAAGGGCTAAGAAGAAAGCAGCAAAGAAAAAATCTCCCTATGAAACGTGGACCTAATGCGTCACAACGTTCTTATTCTTTCACTGCAAACTGCCATTATTTCAGATGTTTTTATTTCAGAGTGCCTAAGCAAAAATACCCACAGCCTTCTGTAAAGTTACAAAGGCAGCACAAAAATCACGCAGACATCTTTTAATTGTTGTAGTACTGAACTTCAACAATAGGAGCCTTTTTGATCTTCTAAAAAGGTTTAAGTGAAGGCTATTAAATAGTATAGGCTCATTTGCGTATTGCAGGTAATTACATTAATCTAAATTGAGTTTCAGTCTGTTGGCATTCCGGATTTGCATTTCAAAAGCACACGAGTGTAAACAACTCTTTGATGGGGTTTATGTGTAAAGAGAAGGTTGGTTAAACGTCAACCAATTGGCTGATGCCTCAGTGATGTCAACCACTGAAGACAGGTTCACATTTGTATTATAGCCCAGCGTTAATCTCGATTTAAAACAAACAAACAGCCCCCCCCCACCCCCGGACACGGAGCTGCGGGGAAAGGACGAGGAGGAAGGGGCAGGCACTGCGTGAAGGCTGATGGCTGCGCGCCTGCTGAAGTTGGAGCAGCGCTGACCGAAGAACTCAAACAATTCGTTACGTAAAAGCTCCCCCTTCACCTTCTGCCCCATCTGCAACAATAAGCAGATTTTTCAGTGGGATCTCTCATCATCACCGTAACCCAAAGGCAACGGGAAAAGCCTTGGGTGAGAAGGACAGCCGCGTCCTCGCACAGCGCTACCAGCAGCGTCCTCAGCTCTGCGCCAGCGCTCCCTCGGTTCCCCGCCGCTGAACACCAATAGAACCTCCCGGCGCTGCCTCCTTCCCCTCCCCTCCCCTCACCTCCCGCGGGGCCGAGGCTGCCGAGGACGCGCAAGGTGCAGGGCTGGGGGGGGGGGGGCCGCTCGCTACTCACCGTCTCCGGGAGGCACCGGGATGGCGAAGGGGGGGCACTCCACCTTGATGGGGCGCTCGGCGTACGAGGAGCACTCCCCGGAGTCCTCGGCGAAGTTGTCGCGGGGGGACTCGAGCCCGGCGTCCTCGTCCGCCTCGGGGTCGTTGTCGCGGCCGTTGTGCAGCGCGCCCGGGCTGGGCGGCCCTCCGAGGGGCTGCGGACCGTCGGGCAGAGGGGGCGGCGGCTCGGGCGCTCCGTCGGGCCCCCCCCGGCAGCTGAGGATTCGGTCCATCTCGTCGTAGTACTTGCAGATCTTGCGGGCGTGCCCGTTCTTCTTCAGCCCGTCCCGGGCCTGGTAGTACTGCCTTTTGAGGCCCTTGATGCGGATGCGGCACTGCTCCGGGGTGCGCTCGAAGCCCAGTTCGGCCAGGCGGCACGCCACGTCCCGGTACACATGGCTGTTCCGAAAGTTGCCGTCCAGCGCCGACTGCACGTCCGCCTCGCCCCAGATCTCCAGCAGCGCCCGCGTCTCCAGGTCCGACCACAAGAAGCCCCGCGTGTTCGTGATCATCCTCGGCCGGCCGGGGTCACTGCAATGGCCGCGCACCGGGAGAGGAGGAGGAGGAGGGAGGGACGGAGAGAGGAGGTGCCGGGGGGGCGGCGGGAGGGAGCGGGAGGGGGGGGGGGGGGGGGGGGGTTAATACCCGCGCCGCGCGCTCCCAGGGGGCGCCTACGGCAGCCCCGGCCGCCGTGCGGCGGGAGGCGGCGGGGAGCCGGGCCCCGGGCCCCGCATCCCAGCGCGGGCCGCCCGCCCGCCAAACTTTCCGGCGGGCACCTGCAGAAAGGGAGCGGGGGAAAAAAAACAACCAAAAAAAACCCCAAACAAACAAAAAAACCACCAACAAAAAAAGAAAAACCAGCAACCCAACCAACCGAGCCCGACGCGCACAAAGCCTCCCCCGCAGCTCTCGCCCCGCTCTTCGGCGAGAAGGCGGAGATGCGGGCACGACTCGCCGCCCCGCTCCGCGCTCAGCCCCGCGCGGCCGCTCCCCCGCCGCGGGCGGCTCCGGGGGCGGCAGGACGACGGCGCGGGCGGCACGCGGAGGCCCGGCTCATGGCAGCGCCCTCCTCCTTCCCTCCTTCCTCCCCCTCCTCCTCCCCTCCCTCCCGCCGCAGTGGAGCGCGATCCCTGCACACACACACGCACACACGCGCGCACGCACGGCGCTGCAGCTGGGCGGCCGGAGAGGCCCCGCGGAGCGAGGCAGCCCCTCGCTGGGGCTCGGCGCCCCTCGGGGCGGGTGGCAGCCCGGGGACGCGCGGGGCCGGCTCCGCCGCGCTTCCTGACGCGCCCCCCCGTGCTCTCACGGGCGGGTCCCACCCCCTCCTCGCCAGAGCTCCGCCGCGGAGCTGCCTGTACCTTCGTCACACCGCAGCCAGAGGGCCGCGGCCAAAGCCAGCGCGGCCGCCGCGCCGACCGCGGCCCGTCCGCACATCCCGCCGCGGGAGGCCTCTCCGCTTACCTAGCCGCAACGCGAGGCTCACGCCACCCCCCGCCGAACGCGCGGCCCAACGCCGCGCCCAGCTCATCGGCGCGGCTTCCGGCGCCGGGCCGAGCCGGGC
>JAPSGF010000077.1:840072-961780 GCA_035772895.1 Perdix hodgsoniae
GAGGAGAGGAGAGGAGAGGAGAGGAGAGGAGAGGAGAGGAAGAAGAAAAATGAACCAATAGTTCTTGCTCATGAACCTGAAAATAACACATCCTGTTAGTTGTATTGAATCAAATTCTAGTCACTTGGTTCCTGGCGTGGTGCAAACAGACTCACGATGCACAGCAAGCAGGAATTGAAGGTATTTTATTTCAGTTTGGAAAGCACTGATTTTCCCTGTCACCTGCATTTTAGTTCAGCAGAACTGAAAGTGGCACTTCTTTTGAATGACCCGTTGACACACAGCATCACTGATAAACTGGAAAGAAGGCATCTTGCTGCTTGGAAGAGCATTTCTATCAGTTAGCTGCAGATAACAGAGTAATGCTTACAGTGCAGTGCTGCTTCCATGCCCAGGGCTGGCTGAGCCCTGTAAAAGCTGTGCAAAATTTTTTATTCACCTGGAGCAACCTACACCATTAAAATACATTTGAGAAACCACACATTATAATTAAGCTTAATTAAAGATGAGGGGCAAAAACGAAGATCTAAAGCTAACAGCACCACAGCTGGCATCAAAGGACATATGGAGTTTTTTTTGCTCCCAGTTGCTCCTTCTTCATGTTGACTTTTGCAATGCAAACAAACACACAAACAAAAAAACTAAGCAGATTTGGGTTAAGGATATTTCAACCATCGCTAAATCAGGAGTATTTATATACTTCCTTAACATACTGACAGCAGTATTTTTTCTTGTTGTCAGAGTATACTCAGTCCATTCAGAAGGTGATTTCCAAGGAAACAAAATGTGTAGTCATTCTGTTACTACAGATACACAGATGCACAGATAATGTGCATGAATATAGAGCACAATTTGGGAAGTAAAGGATGAAGAAGTGAAAAGTGCTCCTTGACTGCTGATGAAGTATTTGAAAATTCACTTGGCGCCTTCTACTCCCAGCAGCCTAATTCCATATGCCTGCTCATTCCCATAGGCTATGTGCAGTGATGAGGGCTGAATTCCTCATCCCAAATCCACAAACCGGTCCAGAAGTTATCCTCAGGTAATCTGAGCACCATAAGCCCTGCAGGCGAGGAGGCAGCCATCCACACCGCATACTCATCCAGGGGATGCATGGTGCCAGCACAGTGCAAGGAGTACTGAGTGTTCTTGAAAGGGAATTATTTGTTTCCATGTCTTTAAGGGACGCTGTCAGTCCCTGTGCTCATCAGAAACAAATAATGAACAAGTTTTTCACAAAAATAAGTGTGATCATAAAAGCACCTGACCACACGTGAGCATTTTCTGGATGCAATTACATTTCTTTTGGTTTTTATGCAAAGTATCTTTAGGAAGAGTACTCCATAACAGAAAACTTGCTGAAAAATCAAGGGAAAAAAATGACTGAAGGGTGAAAATCTTACAATTCCAGTGCTGTAAACATGGAGGTGACTTTGCATTTGTGAGTAACTTGAGGAATCTTACACTCAGCACTCTTCACATGGCATCCATTTACAGCAGGTGTGAGGAGGGGTCTCATGTTGGTCTGTGAGTCCCCAGTCAGTGCAGTCCCTGTACTGCTGTGACAACCATGAGGTTGTGCAGGATGCTCAGCACACACCTGGCGGTGGGATACGTGACCAATCCTTTGCTGTCATTTGCCAGCACCCCTTGCGAATGTTTCGTCCAGTTCAGAGACTGTGAGAAATCATTTCCACTGGGCTGGACATCTACATTGCTGCTGCAGTGGTACTTTTCTGATGAATGGTATCAGATTATTCTGGGAAATAACAAATCAAGTGATAATCTTATCAATGTTCTATAAAATACTACTCCCCCCCTTCAACTCTTTCAATTCAGCACTGGCCCCTAGATCTTTTCTTTCTAGGTTCATGGCCATTCTGGATTATTACAGTGTCAGATTCTGGCATGTGACAAGGAATGCTCACAATATCCCATGCATGTTGACATCTCAGCGTCGTGTGACAGCAATACAAATGACTTGTGGGCTCCTGCTGTGACTATGTGGGGGAAGACGCTCTCCACCCCCACTACAGTACCTACTACAGTACCTTCAAAGCTCTTATCAGCAGAGCTTTCCCACAGGGTAAACTACGTGGGCAATCTCCGACATTCGAACCATTAGTCTTCATCAAGTGCTTTGTGCTCTGAGAAGCGTTCAGTTTAATTTGCGGCTGGGATCATTCACATTCAGAGCAGTGGTAGCTGAGCTGTATCCAAATAGGATAAATGCCAGTCCCTACCTGTCACAGCGTTGCGGCAGTTCCACGGTGCTGTAGTTCGTCGAGTTGTGTCCATACCACCACCTTTCCTTTTGGGCTGGATTATAAGGCTTTCAGCAGAAAGATGTTGGCATCCAGGGGTCTGTTTTGCTTCTCCTCACCCACTTCTCTGCTGGCTCAGCAGTCCAAACGCACAGCCTTGCAGTTGCCGCCCTTCAGCTTCTAGAGTCTCGTCCGTCCGGTGAAACACTTGCAAACACTGCCGTTGAGCAGATGGATGTTCGTTGAGCATCCCAAACTGTTCCTCTGGAGACCTGGAGGGAGCTTCGGCACAGGATCCGGAGCTCATTTTTAATTAACGATTACCGGTAAGGAAAAAAACCCCGAAGCCACAGCGAACGGCGCTGAGGAGGAGCCGATAGGAGATGGCCTGCTGCCACCTGGCGGTGCGGTGCTGGAACTGCACGCAGGGCATCTCGGCATTCAAACCCAGAGCCCGAGAGCTGTGTCCAAATGCCCCCTGAACTCCGGCACTGGGGGCCGTGCCCACAGCCCTGGGCATCCCGTTCCGTGCCCACCGCCCTGTGGTGCAGCCCCTTTCCCTGACCCTCACCCGCCCTCCCCTGACAGCTCCATGCCGTTCCCTCGGGCCCTGTCGCTGTCACACAGAGCAGAGCTCAGCGCTGCCCCTCCGCTCCCTGTGAGGAGCTGCAGCCGCCATCAGGCCTCCCCTCAGCTCCTTGCTCTGCGCTGAGCACGACGAGGGGCCTCAGCTGCTCTTCGCACACTTTGCCCTCTAAAAGCAGACGCCCAGAGCTTCGGTTCATCACAGATGGTGGTTTTCCCTTTGCGAATTCTGCTTTCACGTCCCCCCCTTTGTGGCTGCCACTTGTTGCTCACCCTTTGGGAGGGGTGAAGCCAGCACAACCAGGACATCTTCTGCCCTTGTGTCCTCATGACCAGCAGTACTCATCTCCAGAAATTGGCTTCTGTTTTTAAAACTTATCTGGGATCACGCATATCCCAGGTATTCAGTCAGCAGATTTTATCCTACTCTGTAATGTAAATACAAATAACACGTGCTATGTGTTGTGATTTTTGAAATATTGAGTCTAGGAGAAATGGTAATCACTTCTTCCTTTGTAAGAGTCTGTTTCAGAAGTAATTCTACCAGCACAGGCTGTGCCAGAGCTGCTGGGGCATGTATGTTGCACAGTGTTGCCTGCTGTCTTGATTTTCCTACTTTGTCAGATAAGGTTTGCTGTGGTTCCCTCCTGCTTCAAGTTTTATTCTACTTGGAAAAAAGAACAGCAAAAGGCTGCGTATGGTATTCCAAGCATGACATAAGAATTTTAAGCATCCAGATTTGGCATTACCATATTCTGAATGTTCATTTGTGCTTGGACCAGCTTGTGCTTTTTGACCTGGCAACATAAGTTCTTAAAACCTTCGCATACTGTAGCATGGGACTGTCCACAGTTTACCCGGACTGCAGATTATGCAAAGACCCATCACTACAAATCCCTTAGATGTGTAGAAAGTGACAATTCTTCTGACACGTCTTACGGTCATCATGATGTCCTTTTGCAGCATGACAGAGGAGGCAAGGGTCACTGGGCTCCCAGTGGTTGCAACCCTGAAAATTGTAAAGCACCTACACAGGGTGGCACCTGGGAGCAGAGAGCTCCCACTTTCAGCTTCTGATGAAAAACGTTCTTAGTCAGAGAGAGGAAGTTGATGCAACACATTAAAATCCTCACTTTCTTAGCCAAAATAGAAACACCCCAATGGGTATACCTACACTGCAGCCAAATTCATGAGTACAGCTCCAAGTAGCTCAGATTATCATAATTATCACCCACACACTTCTGCTAGCAGTAGTATGGGGCAAAGATACATTGACTCAGCTTTCCTCTCTCTGTCATAATTTGAGTCACATGGAAAACGGTTGTTTTTTTTTTCTTTCATCTTACTTATTGGAAAAGGTATCAAGGAAAGGACCTGGAGCATTCAACCATGTAACTACAGTATCATGTGCAAATTCTTAATTCATTCCAAATTAACAATTTACTGTATTACTGTGCGTGTTTAAACAAAAGCATCTGGAAGTAAGGATGGGAGACAAGAAGTCTCAAAGGAAAAAGTGTACAATAGAAATCAGCAGAATGTTTGCCACATTCTCCTGGATGGTCCCTGACTTATTCAGTATTTATGATAACCTCATATAGCTAATCTTGTTAAAGCTTTTTAAAAGTCTCAGTAAACTGTGCTAGCTTTATTCCTCCATGTAGAAACACCTTTAAAGAACCGTACTTTGAGGGAGAAGAGAGAGATTTGATATTCTAGAGTGACAGTACTTGATTAGGCATCCAACTGTGACAGCAAAACTACTTTTATGGAACAAAAATATAATTATCAAGTGGGAAAATGTGCTAGAAATGCATAAAGTCAATAAATGTAAAGAAATTCACCCTGGGACCACCTACAATCAGCAGACAGGATCTCCTAGAGAAGACCTTTGAAAACACCTGAAGTATATGCCTAAACCATTCAATCTGGGAACAAAGACAAATTAATATGGCTAATAGATGGAAAGAGCATCATGGATGCACCAGTGCAGAGGAACACTCCTGAGCATAGGACCTTGACTTCAGGACAAAGTATAACACGTATCCATGGCTCAGTTCAGATGCAGTTGTAGAGAACAGAGATGATGTGTTTAGGCAGCCTGATTCATGAAGCTGCTGGCATGGTATCTACTTTGCACTTGGGTACAGGCAGATAATACCCTTTGTGTTGTAGAAAGAACAACCTCCAGTTTCAAGATGCTTTCCACAGGATGCTTTCCATGCAGTGCTGAGCTCCTCAGATACCATCCATGACTTTAAGGAAAGCTAGAAAGCAATTCTGCTAATTCAGATAAACTTTGTGAAAACTGAAGACCCACCAGTACACACTGGTGCTCAGTTACTTCTACCACTGCATTTGTTACCATATTATACTAATGCACTTAACATGCACAAACAGTTGATGAATAATTAAGATGTAGACTTTATTTTTTCCTTACAATCAGAAACATAGCTTGTCAAGAACATGAGTCATTTTACCCCTAGGCAACAGCTGATCTCGGAATGTGACCAACCCAGCCTCCATTTACTGTTAATAATTAACAGTTTATTTCAAGCGCTTGATAAACTGTGGGTCAGAAAACCTGAAAACATCTGAGGGTTCAGACTTAATGTTCATTTTAACAGAATGAAAATAGGTGCCACTTATATCTGTAGCCTCTTGTGATTTAATTTTATTTCCAGGGCGAAACAAGCAGGGCACAAGCAGCCATATGTCTTACCAGGGAGACCAAGTAAAAGCTTGACAGAAAAAAACTCTCAGAAAGAGAAGACTGAATGGGAGGAAGCTGCAAAGACTCGAACAATAAATCACCACTTCTATCAGATACTAAGATACATTAGACTTACAGCATTAACTCAAATTCCACCATTCTAGGATTGGTCCCTACTGTTTTTGTTGTTGTTGTTTTTAATTGCTAGTTTTAAAGGAGATTTATAAGAGCTTAAGTTCTATCCAAACTGGAATTACACTCTACTGATTTACTCACTGGTCTTCCTGCTGAAAGACTGGGAGGCAGTTCCTTCAAACACTAACCTCATGCAAGTTTTGATCAAGCTACAAAGTTTTTGCAGGATCTTTTCAATTCTTTGATTTTAAATATGATCTCTACATTTCTTTGCTTAATTCCACTGTATACTACACTACTTCCTAAAATCCACACTGCTTAATTTCTTCCTTCCTTTCAACTAGCTGTGTCATGTTGTCACAAGTTTTATGACCCTTATAGCTGATAATAAGGAAGCAAGAGGGCACTTACATCTTGCTATTTAAAAATGTAAAAAATAAGGCCTTGGATAGCTGTTAGCCATCATGTTGCACTGGTTCATATTAGAGATGAGTCAGTCCAGAATCCAGGAGACCTTTGCAGCCCCCTTCTACAGTCAGCTCCCACCCTGAGTGCACTACTAAACCTCGGTGCCTCACAAGTCATAGAATCACAGAACATCTCGAGCTAGAAGGGATCCATAAGGAGCATTTAATCCAACTCCTGGCTCCGCACAGGGTCACCCAAAATTCAAACTCTAAGAGCATTGTCCAGACATCTCATGAATGTCAGCAGCGCGGGGTCATGACTGCTGCCCTGGGGAACCCGTGCTTAGAATCAACATAAATACATTGTGTAGTTGCTTGTGTTATCCATACAGAGCTATGTTTTGTTCTAATACTTGCTTGAAATTGATGGATTTTTTTCTTACCGGCTCAGAAAAATACAGGTGTTCTTTGTGATTTCTCCATTTGCATGTGGTTGTTTTTGAATTCCTTCTATTACTATTCATTGTCTGCATGTCTAGAAGTTAGCTAATATATAACCCTAATAAGAACTTCAGAGTGTAAAAATCAAGGAATTCCTTCTTCACTGAATAACTTTAGCGTAAGATTTTAATGTTTGTGTGTGTGTGTGTTTTGTATATTAGATTTATTTTTAACTGTTAATAGTGCTCTGAAGAGCTGAGAAAATTCTACTGAGGAGCTGATCAGCAACAGGCAATGAAATCCCAATCTGCCATTTCACTGAGAAAGGAAATCCTTTTCTGCAGCCCCTGATGTCTCCCAAGCACTGTGCATATACCCAGTTATTTTTTTTCACCCATGTCTGTTCTTGTTTTCCATGTACACATTCTTAAGCGTTCATTTTACACTTTGTACCCTCTCTCTTCACTTTTGGACAAAAAATCTTCTGTTTCACTTTTTAGTTTCGATTATTTCTGCCATTCGGTTTTGTTTGTCCAATTTTCTCCTTTCTCTTTCTTTTTCTGATTTTAGAATAGCAAATTTGATACATTATTTTATAGTGATCTCCTCTGAGCTTTAGAGAATTACAAGCTTCTTTATTGGAATTAAATAGGAATGGGCTCATTCCAATAATAACATCTTATGTTAACATCTCCTGTATGTTCTAGAAGTGTTCTTTACTCTTTGTTATTTTTGCTCTTTAAACAGAGCAGTTTAGGCACAAGCTAGTGTTTGAAATCAATTAGATTATAACATATTAAGTCTGGAATGAGTTTTACCCAGAACTTCCTCTTAAATTAGGAATTTAGATTAAATTTCAACAGCATTTCTGTAATTTTCTTTCCCTTGCAGAAGGGAAGCTGTTTTCTCATAATGGATTAAAAGGATCCATTCTATGAAAAAATACCTTCTAATAGAGTGGAACATTTTCCTTAGGCATTTCGCTTCTTGCTCTCCCCACTCCTTTCCTTCTACCGTCCTTTATGGACCCAACTTCTCTCTCTGATTTAAGAGTTGCTTCCTCTGGGTGTGAAGGAAGGTTGGAATACTTTACGCTCCAAGCTGCTGGTACTGATCAGCGATGTCAGGCTGAATATGGAACTGATTTGCTCCCATGAGCAATTTAAGCAATGTTGTAGTGAAGTCTGCAGAGGTGTAAATCAGTACAGAACAGAGGGTTACACTTCTGCAATGCTCAGAAAATGAAAACGTCACGAAAATACTGAATATTACTGATAACTAAAGAGTCAAAGAAAAGCAAACTGCAGTTATGCTTACCTCCTGGTTGGCAATTCAAATGGAAAAAAAGCAAGCAAGCAATTTTTCAAATAAGACTTTCAAAGCTGAAGCCAGAACAGGAAGTACCAAAGCAATTACTTCAGCAACTTGCTTTTATAGAGGAAATCAGCAGCTACGAGTTTCATTTCTAGGTAATTTCCCAGGCTCCCAAGAAACACAGCAGCTTCTACAGTCTGGAAAGATGTCAAACAGTAGCACGCAATTCACAGCAACTCAGAAACAAAGTGCCAAAAAATACACAGCACGAACGACTGTTATTTGTGTCAAATTTTCCCATAACAGGACAATATAGAGGATAATTGTACTAGAGATGCAGGAAAAACAAATATGGATTTCAGCTGCAAACAGTAACCATTTTCTGTCAGAGGAGATTTTAAACGTTTTTTTTTTGCTCTTGAATTTAGAGCAGGAATAAGTCTGTGTAATTAGATGGGAGAATATTTCATTTGAGATGGTGGAAGGTCAAATCTCATCATGCTTATTTATATCTTTGCTATTGAGAAGTTCATAGAAGTTTCACGACTTCAACCAGATTTCTAAGGTAACAATGGAAAATATAGTTATTGAAAAGAAAGCAGAAAAGCCAAACATCATAGTTTTATAAGATTCATCAGCAGCAAATTTCTACATGCTGAAATTGAAGCTGATCTAAGAATTGACATACAAAGAAATTCCACTGCAAGGTAAAGGGGTGCATATATGTATATATGGTTAAAAACACGGAGAAGAATAGGAAATTCTAAACGCAGCATTCTATATGAATTCTCTACAGGTTGTTATAGTATTGCAAAGCTTCAAAGAGAATGATGTTATCCATAAATAAATAAATAAAATGCAGACTTGGTTAGTAGGCCTTATATATATCTGTATATAGACAGTGCCTAATAAAGTGGGTTTTTGTTTGTTTGCTTTTTGGTCTCTTTACGCAGGTCAGAGGAAGTCAGACAGGAAGTCCTCTTTCCCATTGTGTTATTTTCTTTTACAGAAATAGCCAATACTAGGAAAACTACCATGGCACCTTTTTATTTTTTTCCTATTTTTAAACTGTGACTTGAAGAGGAATACTGAATATTTTACACAGAAATTTTCTGATTTGAAGACCACAGATCTAAGCAAAAATTTCCAGCACTGCTTTCCTCCCTCCCCTCCCCAAAGGTAATGACATCTGCATATTTGAAATCTCGTTTTGATCATCCTTCCTTCTCCTCATCTCCAAATCCCGCCTTCATACATATAACTGAATTGTTAATCTCTTAATCCTTCTCACTACGTCAGTGTATCCTTACTAAATAAATCTCATTATTCATCAATATCCGGTGAGTGCCTAACGCAAGGGCCAAGCCTAGGTGGATGAAGTAAGAACCCATGATCGGCTTTCACATTTTTAGGAGAAATCACAGAATCATAGAATCGCTCAGGCTGGAAAAGCCCTTAAAGATCATCGAGTCCAACCACCACCTCACCATACTGCCCTAACTCTAACAGCCCTCCGCTAAATCGTGTCCCTGAGCACCACATCCAAGCAGTTTTTAAACACATCCAGGGATGGTGACTCCACCACCTCCCTGGGGAGCCTATTCCAGTGCTTAACAACCCTTTCACTAAAGAAGTTTTTCCTGATATCCAGCTTACTCAGTCATTGCTGTAAATGTCATTTCACATGATCACTTTACACTTCAAATGTTACATTGCTATCTTTCTATGTGAAGAGAGGACAGCTTCTCTTCAGTGCCAAATTCAATTGCATTCTCACCTTTAGCAAGTGCCCGGAGGGGAAGTCACACTCACCCTGTACTCTGGGTGGGCAGCAGTTCAAAGGGGAAGGGAAAAAGTAATCACAGCTCATCCAGACCAGAGGAAAAAATGTAGCAACGTGGATAGGGGTGGGAGGAAGCATAACTGTTGGTGGGACTTGGTTTCGCCCTCAGGTGGTGCCTGTGACATTTCTCAGCACCATTCAAGCAGCAGCACTGATGAGCTTGGCACCATTTCTTCATAGAGAAGCGCAGTGGCTATGGCTCAGAGCCTAAAGAAATGACTTAGAATTGAAGTATAATGATAATATGTAGAATATGACAGTATTGCAAATGAAAAAAAAAAAAAAAGCTTTTCCAACTGCCAGAAGTTTGTACTGTAAAAAATAATAATTTACATTTAAGGTTCATGGGTTACATTCATTTAGGCTCATGTCATTACTGGTCTCTGGGCTTGTGCCATCTGATTCTGTCAGGCCTGCACTCAGATTCACACCAGCATGCTACTGAGGTCTGTAGGTCTTCATGTAGGTATTCATGTAGATCTTTCAAGCTTAAAGAGGATAGATTAGAGTTAGATATAAAGAGAAAGTCTTTTACAGTGACAGTGGTGAGGCAATGGAACAGGTTGCCCAGAGATGTGGTTGATGCCCATCCCTGGAGACTTTCAAGGGGAGGCTGGACCAGACCTGGGCAACCTGATCTAGCTGTGGTGTCCCTGTTCATTGCAGGGGAGCTGGGCTAGATGGCCTTTAAAGATCCTTCCCAACTCTAAGGATTCTATGATTCTGTGTAGATGTGGACCTGTTTGTCATGAACAAGATATAGGAGTCTTGAAGATTTTATAAGAGGTAGATCAAAAACTGTTTTATTTCTATCAGCTAACTTGTTGCTTTCATGATGCTGGAAAGAGAAAAATCCTAAGAAATATTTTCAAAAAATTACAGAATGGCCAGGGTTGGAAGGGACCTCAAGGATCACGAATCTCCAACCTCCCTGCCACAGCCAGGGACACCAACCTCCCCATTGAACACTAGACCAGGCTGCCCAGGGCCCCATCCAGTCTGGCCTTGAACACCTCCATGGACGGGGCATCCACAGCCTCTCAGGGCAGCCTGTGCCAGCACCTCACCACTCATTCCGTAAAGAACTTCCCCCTGACATCCAACCTAAATCTCCCCTCCCTCAACTTAAAACCATTTCCCCTCATCCTGCAGTTATCTACCCTCTCAAAGAGTTGGCTCCCCTCCTGTTTGTAGGCTCCCTTTAGGCACTGAAAGGCTGCAATGAGGTCACCCCACAGCCTTCTTTTCTCCAGGCTGAACAAGTCCAGATCCCTCAGCCTGTCTTCTTTTAACAGGCCATACTTCTGTGATTTCTTGTGGGTATGTGAATTTATGTTCCCTTACACACACAGTGCCCTCTTGAATTCTAGAATAATACAGTAGTAAGGTAGACTTGGTTTATCCTAAGCTAGTGGAGTTCACTGAGACCTTTAAATGCTGCAGTCAGAAACCAGAAGTCTATGTCAAACTCACATACTGCACACTTGCCAGAACTGCTGACTGTGCAATCACTTTGAAACATAATTGATTACTTTCTGACTGAGGTAATAGGGTGGGAAGTTCCTTCTGAGTCCCTGGTCTTGTCTGCATCTTTATCACCTGAGCCCCTGGGCAGAATTTACATCTCAGTGACCATATAATTGAAGTGGCCTCATGCTTCTCATATAAGGCTTTCTTTTTAGTTAGCACATACAAATTCTAATCATTCAGTCAGGATCTTCCATGACAAGCTTTTTGACTCACAGTCCTTATTCCAATGTGCTGTGATTCAGACACTGCCAGGCAGCAGTAATGCAGCCACACACTCCTTCCACCTCTGACAGAAAGCGACCCTGCAGCTGAGGAGCTTGGAGGACGGGTGGCTGGGAGTGGGGCAGAGCTGGGACACATCCTGAGAAAACCAGGCTGTGGTGTTCACCTGGAGCTTGGTGGCCTCAAAAGAAGGACAGGAGAGAGAAAAGGGAAGGGAGAAAAGAGGCAAACATTAAGAAAGTGGGCTAGCTATTCTTATGAAGTAATTTGCCTTGATGAGGGAAGATAGGCTGTGGACTGATCCATGGAGTGAAGAGCATGAATCTAGTCTATTTAAGGATAAATACGTGGGGCAGTGCAATGCAATGGGTGGTTCTCTTCAGCTTTGCAGCTTAAAAGAGAGTGTCTTCAGAGAGAGCTGTGTTTAGGGCTGCTCAGGGGATTACGAGTGGGTATGCCTGTGTTTAATGAGCATGAACACTTATTTGCTCATTTCAAATAAAGAAGTCATAAAGGAAGACATTAAGCACAAACAAAGCCAGGTATTGCCATGCTTCAAAAACTTCCAGCAGTTTCCAGGTCATGCAGTGACCTCATACCTCACCAAGGGGCAGCTCACAAAGCAGAGTGCCACCATCATCTGACATTGAGGACTGGGCCTTCCTTGTTGCTCTCCTCCTGACCTAGCATTCTTTGAATAACTGAGGCGCACAGCCCTGCTGTATGGATTTGTCTGTGTTTAAGGAGCAGTGTGTTTCTGTCAGCACCACCTTTATCATTACAAACAGTCCCATTCAGTTCCCCTGCAATATTTCCATGCTGGTGGTGGGATTCAACATTCCAAGGAGACAGAGGCACTGTGAGAGGAAGGAAAACAAAGACAGACACAGGTGCTTAACAGCAAGGTCCCAGCACACTCGTGACATTCTGGGGCACTTGAGCTGTAGCTGGCACAGCAAATACCTTCCACCACTTGCTCAATTTGACCCCAAAAGAAGGTCAGCTCAGCAAAAACCAAGCCTGTTTTGTGACAAACATTTCACCCCATGTGAACTTACAAAACACCTGTCACCTGAGACCAAATGGGGCCCGTGGGAAGGACGATGTCCTGCCATAGGGACATACTTAGGGACATATGAACATACATAGGGAAATGTAGCAAGGGCAAATAAACAGGCTCTAATTTTCTCCAGCAAAATTAGGCAGCTTTCAGACTGCAGGATACTAGAAAGGCTGAGCTGCTCTGGTGCCACTACAGTGATTCTTGGCTCAGGTTTTTTGGCTGGCACACAGGCTGACCTTCCTGCTCTCAAAGGGATTTTACTTCAGCACAGAAATTGGTCAGAGAATGCAGTGTGCCGCCCACCTCCATAAGCTGTCCCAAGTGTGAATTCCAAACCATCTGGAGACCAAGCATGGTGGCCATGTCGCCACATTGCCAGGAAGGATAATGAGCAGTCTTGCTGTAATTACATGGTGTCCTCAGGTGCTCTAAACCAAAACCAAACCAAAACAAAGCCCCAGACAACACCCACAGCCTGCCTAGGTGAGCTGCTATCCAAACAGGAACGCGTTCCAAGTGATTTCCTGTCAAGTAACTTTCTATGTTCTTCATGCCCATACTCATCACCATGGGGAGCTCCCAAGAAAACTCAAATGATTTGGGAAATTATCTTGCAACAAGCCTATACATCTAAAGGCTAGAGAGCAAATTACAGGCTCTTATTTTTTCCCCAAATGTTGTCACCCAAGCTCTGTTATTATCTATATTTCATTCCAGTGTATCACGAGCTATTTGACTTGAACAACATATGACTTAAATTCTCCACTGGAGACTGGAGAACATTTCTTACGGGACACTGTGCTGGGCCTTGTGAACCTGTTCTCCCCAGGCTGGTGGAAGGACTTTACAACCTGACCTCAGGAACCCTTCTGCATACTGGAAACATGCCCACATTACCAGCTTTTTCTCCTAAATCCTCCTAGGGATCTGAAACAATGTGCAGTACTCTCTTACCCTGTTGCAGCCTATTATTTGAGGCAAATTCCTATGAAACAGAGACGAGCCTTGAAGCAAGCAGTGCATGGAAAGTGGATAGCAGCACGGTAAGGTGCATCCCTGGCTCAGCCAGTCACGCGCTGTGGTGCCAGGCCCATTGAGCTGCCTCAATCTGTGGTCTCCTTTATCTAGGCTATGGTGAACATACAAAAGTAATGTTATTGCTGGCAGCTGCTGGTGACACTCACAGGAGTCCCAGCTCCGACTGACTCCTGTTAGCCTGAAACACACGAGCTCAAAAGCGCAGGGACACAGGTCTCTGTTTGATGACACTGCAGAAAACATTTGCTAAGGGCACCGTGTTCTCTTTCTATAGTACACACTATTTATTATTAACTACAAAAAATGTTGTTGCACCTGTTTTCTGCCCTGACTGTTCTGTATCGCTGTAAGAAGCTACTGATATCTGTTCTCAACACAACGAAGAGCTACATTTCAGCAGTGCATCAGTAGCAACTCAAGTACAGCAGAACCTTGCTAAAATAGGGAGATGATTGCTTGAAGTGCTCCAAACGCCATGACTTGGTAGCGGAAGCAGAGCTGTAAATCAATAATCACACTTGAGTTTTAGGTCTTTTTTTATTCCGTGGACAGTAAACCAGTGCACGAGGTAGGAGTTACAGCAAGGATCCCTCTGCTGCTACGGGCTGCCCGCTTTCTCTTTCTGCACGGGTGCCCGCCATTCCAAAGAGCGGTACCAAGAGGCGCTCAGCAGCCGATCGGTTACAGTAACTGCTGCCTACCCTGACAGCTGCTTCCCCTCCCCGCTCCCCCAGCCCCACCACGTCCTCTCAGGAAGTTTTCCCGAGCCGCCGGCAGGAGGAGGGCCGGTTCAGGAGGGGCAGGCTGGCTCCGCGGGGATGCGCTGGCTGCAGCCGCGCCCCCGGGCCGGCCGACAGCCTGCGGGACAACGCGATCCACCGGCCGGGCCGATCTCGAGGCCCGCGGCCGCGCAGCTCCCGCCCGGGTCCCACCCCCTGGCGCCGGCCGGGGGAGGAGCGGGGCCGGGCCGGGCCGGGCCGGGGGGAGTGGGAGGAGCAGCGGGGGCGGCCGCGCAGCGGGGCCGGATCGCGGCGGCTCCGGCGGAGCCCGGAGTCGGTGCTGCCCGCGGCGGGGCCGCCTTCGTCCCGCCGCTTCCGGGACCCGGCGGCGCGATGAAGAAGCCGGACGGGAAGGTGGTGCTGCTGGGGGACATGAACGTGGGTAAGACTTCGCTGCTGCACCGCTACATGGAGCGGCGCTTCCAGGACACCGTCAGCACGGTCGGCGGCGCTTTCTACCTGAAGCAGTGGGGGCCGTACAACATCTCCATCTGGGACACGGCAGGTGGGCCGAGGGGCCGTGCGGGCGGGTTGGGCTTCCTCTCGTGCGAGACTAAGGCTTGCCGAGGCTGCGGGGGCAGGGCTGAGCCCCGCTGCCCGCCCGGGACGGTTCCTCAGAGGCAGCTGATGCGTTCTGCGGCCCCGCCGTGTTCCTTGTGCCTCTCGGGACGCCGGGGAGGGAAGTTCTCTTGCCGTGTCGCTTCGTGTCACAATCTAGTCCAACATGGCTTTTCCTGTGCCAGGAATTGAGAAGGAGGAAGAGGGGGGAGCGAAACCGCTGAAGAGTTGCGTGGAGACTTCTTGGAGGGCGAGGAGGAGACGTGTAGGAGATCTGGCTGCTTTGGCTTTACTTTTCTGCGTTTCTTAGCCTATTACTGTGATGAAAACTCTATCAGTAGTTCCACCTAAGTCCTGTCTCACCAAGAGGATTTCCCTTGTGCTGATCTGCCTTTTTATTTTTATGTTTATTTCACGTCTATAACTGCAGTGCGTTACTGTGTAACATAGCTGAGGCTGGAGCAGGAAGCTGGAGGAGCCCCAGAGCTGCATCTTAGCCAGCCAGATGAATGCACCCAGGTGGCTCCTTCCTTGGAGTGCTATACCAGAGATGGTCGCTTCCTGGTGGTCTGGGTTCCCTCACACCCGTGCTGAGATCTCCTGCTGTTTCCCCATCGTCAGCAGGACTTCTGAACCCGCGTAGGCAGAGCCAGTTGAAAAGCATCCAGCACTGGGAGCACCGTCACGCGTGGTCCCCCTCGCTTCTCTGGTTGGGAATTAGTGTTGAGTTTGGTGTCCTCTCCCTTGCCTCCCAGAGGTGTTGGCTCTTGGGTGGCCTCACTGTTGACTTCTGCTCCTGCGGAAGGGTCGAAGTTCCAGAAAGAAAAGATCAGAGATCAGAAATTCTTTAGCATCACAATATGGCAGAATTACAGTTCAACATTTGCACCTGTCTTACCTTCTTGAATACTGAGTGCCAACGCCAGATGTCTGTCTTATCCCTACAGTGTCCCAGCAGTCCCTTATGCTTACTTGTACACACAGCAGTTGAGAACATTAGAACTAGGAAATGAGGGGGTGCTTGGCTGCAACTGCTGCATTAGCTCAGCGCTCCAGCAAAATGCAGTTATACAAGGTTAACTGTACTTGGATATACATGTAATATGTTCCTTGTACTAAGGGACATGGTTTAGTGGGGAAATGGTGGTGGTAGGTGGGAGGTTGGACTGGATGATCTCGGAGGTCTTTTCCAACCTTTGTGATTCTATGGTCTAATTTTTATACTCCATGTTGTATTCTGTATGTGAATGTCATGGTTGTCTTTTGTTTAGTTTTCTTTTCTCTTATCAATGTTATTTTGAGCACTGTTACCTCCATGGAAGTCATTCATATTTTATCTTCTGTTTGGATGGTTTTATTCTGACATGGATTAGGCATTTGGCTGTAACGAGGTAAACATTAATACAATATAATGTTTTTTTTCTTTTTTAAGCAGTATTAGACTTCATAAAATGGAATCGTAGAATCATTGAGATTGGAAAAGACCACTTGTGATAGATGAGTTTATCCACAGTAGCGGTGATGGATTGTGGGTTAAGTGTATGTGGATATTAATACTACAACAGTTCAAGTGCTGGTCTGAATTATTTAAAATATGTATCAGTTATACTCATCACTGTTGATCTTGCATTACTTCTTGATCTATTATTCAGAAATAGCTCTCATTTTTTCTAGAAATGATTAAAACTGTATGCTAAAAGGTTTAGAGTGTACGTTGCTGTATTGTTATTGCTCAGTAAGCCATGGAAATGTGCATGTTCTGCCAAGTGAAGTCTGAAAAGCAAATGAGCTATTCTAGGTGGGAGTCTTCTCTTGGCTCTATGTTCACACCCATCCTTATCCTGGAAAGATCAGCTTCTTAGTCTGATCTTTCATATTCTTATCCTCAAGCCTCGTAAAATGGGCACACACAAGTTGTCAGACTTGATTTTATTTTATTTTTTAATGTAAATTCTAGCAGCAAGTAATTTGACATTTCCAGTTTTCCAATCTGATGATTAAGAAAAGTCATTTGGATATTGCATCCAACTCAAGGAGGCAAATAAGCTATACATGGAAGAATACCTGAGAGAAGCATGTTTGCTTTGTTCTTGACATTCTTTCTAGCCCATCTGCTCTTGTCTGTTTTCTCCATTGTCAGAGGCTTGGCTAGATGGCCTTGTGTCTGACCCAGTATGGCTGCTGTTGTTTTCTTGGAGCAGATGCTACAAATTGTATTTTGTTTGAGTCAGTTAATTCAAAGGAATTTAGAAAGCAAAACCAAATAAAACTATGCGCTTAAACTATACAAAAACCAACCAAGCAAAAACCAGAGAAACTGTGAACCTTTGGTGCATTTTAGAGGATAATTCTGCTAGATACAGACTGTGTCACTAAGGCACACAAATGTATGCTTTGAGACTTTCCTAGTGGCATGACTGAAGAAATAATTTTCATAACCAAGAAATGTCAGCAACAGCATCAGCCAGAATAACTTCCTCCTGTGAAAGAACTGGAGGTTGGAGACTCAAGGATATCCAACAATGTGTGCACGTATGTCTATGTATATATGTTTATATATAGCCATAACAATTTCTAGACAGTGCTGACAGCACTTGTGTAGTAACCCAAAACTTCCTGCTGGGCATCAGTGCCATGCAGCACTGAGCTAGTTTGTAGCCTTTTATCTCTGGTACTGCAACCACATCCTGAAGTTCTGGTGGTCTCAGCCATGCTCCACTTTTAAAAGCGCATGGACTGTAGGAATAACAATTTTGTGGGAATGTTTGGGGTTTTCAGGTGTGTTTTCTGATGCCTTAATATTTCAAAAAGAAGAACTCGTGTGTATGTTAGTTTTCAGTCTCTTGATGCTTGTTCATCTGACGTATTAGCGATGCTCCTAAAGGCAAGGTTTCTTAACTGTTAGTGATCAGTGTCTCCTGTTTTGGTCCCTTGGAATGAAGCAGCAGACCAGTAATTTAATCACAAGTATGCCGTAAAACTCACTTTGTGATTGAAATGATTGTGTTTTAAGACAGAAGTCGCCTTTTGAATTAGTCATGCAGCGTGATAACGAGGAAACGTAAAGATTAACTGGAAAAGCAAACTTCCCTTATTTTCCTTCTCTCATCTTAATCTAGCTGTCTGAATGGGAGAATTGATTTGACTTTTCTTCTGTCAGTATTCAGCTATCAGAGAGGTAGAGCTGAACTGTAGTCATCTGGTTCCTCCCTCACTCAGTCTTTGTGCCTCTTGACTTTGGTTTTTCTTTCTGTGTAGACGTACGCTTCCTTCTGCACGTTTTTCTCCAAGGGAGCAGGTGACTGGTGAAGTTCTCAGGAGGAACGTAGGTTGGCATATGACTCACTCATTTGGAGCACAGGGTTAGCCCAGATAGTTTGGTCTTCCTGCTGCCCCAGAGGCTAAAGTTACTTTGTGTGAACAACTTCAAAAATTGTCTATACCTAAGAAGGAAACGTGGTCCTCTGTCATGATGAAACAAAACAGTAGAATTAAAACATGTCTTTTATTTACAGGAAAGAAGATTGATAGTAGCCACTCTGTTCAATATTCTGCTGTTTCTCACCTTTGGAAATGGAGGGCTATAAATAGTAGGAGAGAAGAAACTACAGATGAGGTGGTTAGTCAAACCTTAAGATGACCCTGAGGCAGGAGAAAGACCTTTCTGTGCTGGGGGTAGGGTGACACAGTAGCAGTCGAGATTGGATCTTGATCAATGTGCAATGAGCTATGTTGGAGGAGGTTGTTTGTTGGAAGGATTTGGAAGATAGCGCCTCAAAAAGTGTCTTGAGCATCATGGGTCTTTTAGTGAGGAGTACTGCTTTGTATCTAGAACCTATGAAGCAGGTTCAGAAGCAGGAATAAAGCTTTAGCTTTCAGGACATTCATAGAAACATAGTTTTGTTGTGAACCACTGCACTAAGGGTTTTAGTAAAATTTGGAAATGCCTTGTCACAAGGAGCTGCGGGGGGAAAACCAAAAGCATCACAAAATGGGAGATAAAATTTGCACATTTTGTTTACTCAGATACGGCTGTCCTCGCTTTATTGAAGGTGGAATTTTGCTTCTAGTGTTTATTTTTTAGTACAGACTCTTGAGTGGCAAGTTGTTGGGGAAAGTAAGCCATTTGTTTTGTTTATTGTGTTTTGTTACAGGCCAAGATGAATGTCATGGATGAACCTCTGTGGTAACTTCTGTATTCAGACTCCCACATTAAATCCTTGCTTTGCATGTGGTATTTAATAATAGCAGGCAGCGTGACTCCACTGGTCTAGCCAAAGTGGGAAATGACTTTATGGTTCAAGGAGACTCTTCAAATCATATCAGTAACCTGAGCTTTGTTCCTGGCTAAAGCTGTGTGGTGTTGTGCCCTGACTTGCTCATATTCATCAAGCCATAGCTAAGGTTAGCAGTGTTGGAGTCCTTGGTACCATCTTGACTTCTGTAACAAAGGATGTTATCTTTGTTTTCTAATTTGTGCTGAAGTGAGGCCTGAGTGTTAGAGAACAACAATGTATTCATGTCCAGTCTGTGGTGCATGGCCTGTGTTCTTGTTTTTACGTGAAAATTTTGTTTCTTGGCTTTCCCTGTTATGTATGAGTTTGTGCAAGCCCATGATTTTAAAGCTTCAGATCCTAGGTTGGAGCAGTATGAGAATCTTCATAATGTAGAGCTTGTGTCTCTGGCATTGCACCCTTCCTTCCCTGCTTACTGAAGCAAGAAGTGCATTTTCCAGATATCTCTGTCAAAACTGACTTGATAGCTGAAAGGTTAGTTTAAGTGATGACTGTCTGCTTCATGACAATACCAGCAAAATCTGTGAAAGTGGTGTAAGAGAGTAATGGCTAGTCAGGAAATGGAAGTGAAATTGCAAATGTATGGAAATACACATTCCTGGTGAATCAGAAGTATGGTGGGAAACACTGGAGAAAATTTTGGAAGGATGGCCACAAACTGAATTATTTGCTTCAGTAAATTAGCCTGCTAGTTGGGTATGTACAAAGGCTTAAATAAGTATTCTGTGCAGTGAAGCAAATTACTAATGCCCTATTACACTCTTCATTTTGTGCTTAATATCGGTCATCTGCATACCTGAGCTCCTTCTTTCAACAATTTTAGGGTGGAGGGAAGGACATAGGGATGAAACACTACGGAATGCTTTTTTTTCTCCTTGCATTATTCTCTCTCCAGCTGGATAAACCATAGTTTGTTGTAACATACGGCTGAATGTGCATCAGGGAGAGTTACTTTGTACAGTTTTGATTATTTCTGAGGTACCAGGCACCAGAATGAAAAACAAATATTTATTTAAAATTAGTATTGTACGTTTAAGTGCGTGAACTTAGGCAATCTGGATTGTGTCGCCGTCTATTGACTATGTAGGCTTCTGTTCTTTCCTTCAGGAGGAAGGAGACAGTGTAGTAGTGGGTAGGCAACTTGTTGTTAGTTCATAGCTTTCCAATTACTTTGAGCATGGTACTAGATCAGCAACTAGCTGTTAGTTCTGCAGCTTTCCAATTTGAGTGCGTATGTTGTGTGGTCGTCTTGATTCACCTATGCTTAGGTAGACGTTATGGTGCACAAATCTCAAAGCTAGGCAGACTCACAGTCAGTTTCACAATGCTTTGGCCGAGCTGCTCCTGGTAGTTGAACTAATTTGTGTATTTTTACTTCATGCTTCACAGTTACATATCATAGTTTAGTTGTCTGGTGCACAACAGTTGTTTGGTATGGTCTTGTGTTGACGCCTGTAGCCATGTGAGCTTCCAGGAGATTTTTCCTATGGCATTGTTTCACTGCTGAACTGAAGGTGAACTTGGTCATTCCTTGTCTGGGTCATGCTGTAGTGTTGCAAAACATCTAAACAAATAACCTTTGTTTGTGTCTCTGTAAGGAAAATTACTGAGTTTGTGGTGGATACTTCTGGAGCTGTTAGAAATTATGGAATACAAAGTCATTTTTGTCTCCCAAGTCTGACTGATTAGACTTCTTCCAGGGAACATTGTGTAGAACATCCTGGGATTAGATCATTAGGTGCCAAACTTGTGATAAATTACTTTCTCTGCTTTGCTCGTGTTACACTGTGTAACTTCATGCAGATGTAGGGTTCTAGAAAGTGAGACTTGAAATTGGTGATTAAACTTTGTTTACCTGAGTGGTGCTGCTGAGAGCAGAGGTGGTCAAAGGGTTAGAGGGTTCCCCTCTAAATTTGACCAAACTGTCAATGCAAATAAATTGCCAGGCTTCAGCACAGGAGATGGAGGACAATATCTCTTAGGACAGCCAACTCAATGAGCATACACAAGATTTTTCTAACGTTACTAAGCTATTTTGGTATGGAAAAAATTAATCCAGGAAAGAACTTCTTAATATCGTTTTTAAGGGGAGACAGATCATTAGATGTGAATGAATATTCCAATATTCAGGCTAGAGTTGAAGTGGGCTTTGTATGGACCATCCAGGAGCTAGTTATGGAAGGACTCTACTGACACCATAGAGACCTGTCTGAGCTCCAGTGTATTACTGTTTTATATATATAATGCAAAAAGACAAACATGTCCATTTGAGCTTTTTCCTTTTCTGCAAGTTGAATTGGTTTGGTCTGGGTGATCCTGTGGGTCTTTTCCAATCTTGGTGATTCTATCATTCTAGGATTCTAAGTTCATTAGAGCAAATATACATCTCAAACTAGTTTGTAACACGGTGGAAATTTCATGTGCAGGATTCTGGGAGAATTGTTCATAACTTTCAATACTTGGACAGACTACAGTCAGAAACTGTCTTCCTGTGAATTAAGGCTTCTGTGCTTTCAGGTTCTTTCTGTTTGTTAGGAGTGAGATCCCACTTCTCCCCACCATTTCAGTTCTTTCAAATTCTTCTTTTTTTCTACCATGAAAAAAACCTCATCATATCCTCAACTACAGAGAATACCCTTTTTCTTTTTTTTCTGGTCTGCAGGTTAATGAGTTTCAGACTGGAATCATTTTGTTCAGTAACAATTAAGTATCTGGTATAAATACTTCTCCCTGTTCTCTCAGCCTCTCCTGTGCTCATCTGATCTAATGGCATTTCTTTCTGTAGTTCATTATATGATTTAATATTCCTAACCACGTTTTTTGTACTTAAGTACAAAAACACAGAGAAAAGGTGTTTTCCAGACATCCAGCTGCTCTTGTATACTTTGTTTTAATGGTAATGGTTTTCAGTGCTGCTGAAATAGAAAGGACATATTTGTTTTGCCATTTGCAGCTGATGACTGCTGAAGAACATTCAGTCATATAAATTATTCATCTGTAGATGTTTAAATATTTGAGATTTTATTCTCCTCTTAATTATATTTGTAAAGCAAAGGATGACTGAGGCTTTCAGGCAAATGTTGTTCCTGTAAAAATGTTAAGTAGACGTCTCAAAGAGAAAGTTTGTTAGGAGAGGCAAGGTAAATGAAGTGTAGTACACCTCACGAAGAAAAAGCTATGTGCATTGAAACAGCCTTTAAAAGCAAGGAAATGTCTAAAACGTGTATGAATTCCATTACACGGAATCAACCAACTCTGGGTACCTGCTTACGGTCACGTTCTCAGTCCACTAAACGACAGCAATGTAAAAACGTGCACACCTGCTGTTGTGCCCTTGTTGAATTGACCTTCGTGGAGCTCTCCTCCCGTGTCCCCAGGGGTTTGGGCTGCCCGACTTCCCTGTCTGGCTGCACCTTGCGACACTTCATGCTGTGGAAGTTCTCAAAGTTCACTTTCTGTTCTTCAAAGTGATGTCTGTCATCTGCGTGTACAAATCTGTTGTTACTCTCCCACTGACTGCCGAAGCTAGAAAGAAAGAAGGCTCTTGGTTATATTTTAGGGTTTTTATTTGTTTCCATTTCTTCTGCTGCCTTTTGCTCTCAAAGAAAGCAAACATTTTGGTTCTTTAAAAAAAACCAACAAAACAACACAGCAGAGACGTGACAGAATCTATAGTGGTTTATAGAGTAAAAAAAACCAACCACAAAACAAGCAAAGAGCTCTACACAGTTGAGTCATCACCTGCTAAGCTTTGTAAAAGGGATCATTGAATCTCTTGGGTCACTGCAAGTGGGACACATTTTAAAAAATAACTGGTAAAATTAGGCTTTTTTCTTTTCTTTTCCCCATCCTCTCTGAGAAGCTGTTACAGGCTGTTGCTTACTAAAATAAAAAGAATCTTCAGTGATACTGAAAACACCTTGGACTACTCCTCTCTGGCCTCTGCCCATATAATTACTTCTTATTTTTATGAGGAGGAACAAACACTCCATCAGACTTTCTGTAGGCTGTCAGCTTTCCCTCCCACAGCAGATAGCTGTATGTATCATGCTCCTATTGTTCCCCTTATCTCCGTTCCTCTTTTAGCAATGAATGCCCTTCCCATATCACCCTGCTCAACTTCTTGGTTTCTGTTAAATATTGGAGGTCCACTGGCAGTGGGCCAGGTGTTGCCTTCTCTGACCTAGAGATGCTGCCTCATCTTCTTTAAAATGGAAGAAAAGTTTTTAGTGTTAGTGTTACTCCCATTGTGCCGGGTTGGGTAACATTAATAAGGCAAAATCAATTTTTACTACGCCCGTTTTACACTTTTTGTTTCTTTAACACAGTGAGTACTAAATATGCTCTTAAGAGTGCAGGCACAGAAGCCTGAAGTGGAACTGGCAGGAAGAAGTGCTAGAAATGCAAAGCCACATCTTCATCTTTGCCAGCCTGTGTTCTGAGAGCAGAAGCCCTGGGTCCTGTGATAAAGGTTATCTGAATGTGATGAGCCTCTCCCATAAGAGCCAGGAGACAGCTCTCTGGTACAGTCCTGTTTTTGGTGCTTGCTGAGGACAAGTTTTTGGGTAAATGGGACTTTTGCTTTTGATGAGTAGCAGCTATCCAGAGACAGCCGGTGAAGAAGACTGCAGCTGAACTTAAGCTAGTTGTGATTGTGATGGGTAGGAGCAGTTGTAGTTTTCTTGAGGATCCATTCTGCATGAATGAGCTGTGTATGGTCTTTGTTGAGAAACTGCCTATAGATGAATTGATATTGGAACAAGTAATTAAAAACATGACTACTGAGTGAGACTAGGTTTATGTCCCTTGTTACTAATGTGAGTTTATTATTTTAAAAAAAAGTTGATTTTTATTTGCTTTCCAGAATCTGTATCTTTCATTCTATTTCTACCCATCTAGCAAGGCTTCAGTGTTTTTCAAATTGCTAACAAAGGCTGGCTTAAAAATCATAGAATGGCTTGGGTTGGAAAAGACTTCAAAGATCATCAAATTCCATCCTCTCACCATGGGCAGGGTTGCCAACCACTGAAACAGTAAATAAAATCAATCTAAGTGTTAGAAACCAGGAGCTAATATACAGTTATCTACTACAGCAGGGTTTAATTGCACCTGAAATGAGAGGTAATATCAAGTATGTGCTGGGGCAGACCATCTTTGGGTGCCTGCTGTTGATCTGGTAAGCATGGCTTCCTCATGTGGCTCAGACTTTTGTCTTAATCACTATGCATGCATTATTTCTCAGTGTTATAGTATGTGTTGCAGAGGGTCACCTCTGACAAAAAGAAATGGCAGCCCCCACATGAGATTTATTTATTTATTTTTTTCAAATGAATCCTGGTCTTGATTTTTTTTTTTTTAAGGATTTTAATGATATTTTATTTTATTATTATTTTTTTCCCCAGAGGCAAACAGTGGTAACTACTGGAATTCAGCTGCTGTCTTGCACTAGTGTTTGATACTAAAAGCTTGTTCATTTGGAAATATTTTAGCCCTCTTCTTCTTTTGTTACCTAATCCCAATGAATTTGGAAATGTATAGGTAGGATAAAAGGTTTATGGAAATAATTTATGGAAGTAATGCTTGAGGTATTGGTACTTCATATAGGTACTGTCCAGGTAAGATTTAGTAAGTAATTTCATCTCCAAAAGCAACCATGGCCAATGTATTCAGGGCAAAACCATCCCTTTCCAAATGCTGCAGGGTGCCAGTGTCTGTCCCAAACAAAGCTATGCTGTCCTTAATTAAGATGTTTATTAAGTTTATGCTATTTCCTCACTCAAAGAATGGTATGATGTATCATATTATAGTGACTTTGTAATTGCTCTCCAAAAAAAACCCCAAAACGATCAATTAAAGAATTCGGAGGGAAATTTAGAAGATTAAAAAGCAGGTTGTAAAAAGAACTAAGGCAAAAGCAAAATATCTAATGAGGAAGCTGTATAACCTAAGTAAACTTAAAACAGGAATAAAAATGAAATAAAACGGGAAGCATTTCTCATCTGTGAGGCAATAGGCACGTTTGCTGTCTTCCTGGAGAAGACCGGGGTTCAGAGGGCTTTTTGATGTAATTTATGGAGGGTGATCTCAATTAACCCCACCCATCTCTGATTTTTGTTTTAAATATCACACCTGTATCAATGTTTGCTTGAGTGAATTGGAAGCCAAGCTGACTTGCCAGCTCCTTGTTGAGCAATACGAAATACCCAATGTGTGTGGAGTGACCTCCGGGGCCCTGAGCTGTGCTAAAACAAACCCAGCCATGCATTCCTGCCTGAGCTAAGGACCAGCTCTCCTTTTGGAGTGCAAACACTGAGAGGGATTGTGGGTTCTGAAGATCTCCTGTTTACAGATAAGGAGTCGGTACCAAACTCTGCACATAGAGGTGGGATTATTTGTAGCGACTGTTCCTCTGCGGGAAGGAGTTGTAAGGAAAAAGGATCAGTTTTTGGGTACTGGAAAGGAAAACAAGCTGCTTTTGGAGTTAGTCCTGTGGCAAATGAATTGCTTTTCTGCAGCAGTGACGTTTCTATGAGGTGACAGAGTGGTGCTTCAGAGGGTATTAAGGGGAAAGAGCTTCTTGCACAACCCAGGGCTGAGTCTTGCATGGCTGGGGTGGTTCCACACCCCCCTCACTGGCCTTGTTTCCTTCACTGAGCAATAGCTGACCATGAAGCAGTTAAGGAGTCTACGCTACTACTTCCCACAGAGCTCTTCCAAAGTAAATCCTAAGTGTGTTGGTTTTTTTCTTTTTTTTTCTCCTCCTGATGGTTTGCTTTCCTTAAGAAGGTCATCTGCCAAATAACCAGTTTTTTTTTTTTAAGTGTTAATTATAAATTGTCTTTTAAACGTAAAGGAATGTTACACTGATGCTTACAGCTTACTTATTCGAAGCTTCAGCCTTGCTCTCCTCCTCATGCTTTAGTTTAGCTGCACAGAAGCTTCATAATTTTCATTCTCAAGTGCTCTACTGCAGTTTCAGCAGGGTGGTGCTGATGTTAGATATCAGCTGGAGTTGGTATTCCCTTTTAACTACAATGATAACGTTGCAAAAAGTCTGGCATTGCCTCATTTCTTTTGCCAGATTTCCATGTTAACTCTGAAAAGTCTTCCTCTGAAGGATTTTCCTTGTAGGGAAATAGAGAAATACCAGGGACTTTTTTTCTCCTGTTTGTGTTGCAGATACATTCAAGATATGTTTGCTGGGCCAACAGGCCAAGGCCAATTTTGTTTTTCATTTACAAGGCACTGCACTTCCAGACAGCTGAAAATATGTGAGCTGCTCAGAGCTTCTGTGGTTCTTTCTTTCATTTTAAAACTAAATACAGATCAAAAGAATTAAATCAAATGAGTGGCTTGAGGAAAAGTAAGTCTTGTCTAGCTAAATGAAAAAGTTACTTGCAGTGGTGTCAGTTGGATCTTTCACTGCAAATAGGGCATTTTTTCCGGGGTTATCCAAAGTTATTTCTGGCAAAAAGCATGCCAGATACCATGGTTAAGAACATTCTTCTATGCAATGTTTTGTGCTATAATAACATACGATTTAAATGTAAATCTTCGGATAGAAAGCATACGTAAAATTGATCTGTCTGTGGGGACTTTGCTTTTGAAATTGAAATTCTTGTGAGTTCAGAAGCTTGGACTTAGCTGTATTAATAGAAAGCTAAGTTTTCATTTACTCTCATCAGCAAGAAAAAGAATTTTGTGCGTATGCAACAAAATAGATTCCGTTGTGCCCCAGAAAAGTTTAAGTTAATTCCTAGTCTAAATCTTTTAGTGAATAGAGATCATCTCTGATAGTGTTATCCTTCTTTTTATAGGAGCTGTGCAGTTCCTTTGGCTGGTGAAGGCATTCCTGATTGGATATCACAAGCGTGCATTTAGTCCAAAGCCACTCAACTTGTAAGCCTTTGTACAAAAGTAGGCAGCCTAAACAAATACATATGGCTGCACGTGATGGTGGACTGATTGCCAAGCTAGATTTTGTTCAGGTAACAGAATGTATTTGTTACCAGGTCCACTGACCTGGTAACAAATGGCAAACTGAACCCTTGATATTTTGTGGTGTCCTGGAGCCCAAGAACTATTCTGAGAAGTTTATGAAGTGTAGAGGGCAATGAAAGCTGTGAAGAATTGAAGTTACTACGTAGCCTTAGTGATGCTGTTCTGCGGTCTTGGTTGTAGAGTATGGTTTATGAGATACAAATTCTTCCTCCATGACAAGGTGAAGGCTAAGTGAAATCTACCATCATTGTTATGCAGGAGACTCAAATGAGGATTACATTTGCTTATCTCTGACTTTACTCTGTGAATCCCTTTCTTTCCTTTCTTCTTTGTTAGCTCTATCTCCTCCCTCCTATAAACGTATGCAACAGGTCTGTCTTTGGGGACCAGTAAATGGAAGTTTTCATTGCCAGTTGCGGAGTGAAAATTTTCAAGGCTGAGTTGGAAGAGTAGGCTGAAACTGAGTAACACAACTAGTGTAAGAATTGAAAAGGTGACTGAGTGATGTTTATTATACCTGAGATGTGGGTGAGAGGATTTAATCAGCTTTTAAAATAATTCTGTGACTTGGGGTGCTCTGAGGTATATAATAATGGATTGAGATGCACAGATGTCAGCAGCTAGGCACCTGCTTTTAGTTTAACTGCCTTTAGATTACAAAGTTTTTACTTAAAATCACATTTCTTCCGAACTGTCACACTGTTAACTGTCAAAACAAAACAAAAAGAAACAACAACAAAAAAGCAAACCAAAACAGAAAACCCCCAAACACTTACCAACAACCCAAAGCAAACTTTTACCCATTATTTTCAGTTGTGGATCCTTCAAAGGCGTGCTGTGAGTTAAACTCACGTCTTTTGAGTCATAACAGAAAAATTGTTTTGATTAGGCATTCGTTTTGGAGCTTCTACTGGTGAGTATCTGGAAAGATAACCTCAGAGGCTACTAAATAAAATGTAACCCTCTAGCAAAAGTTACCATTTCTTTTCCTTTTTGGTATTTTCCTTAAATGGATTTTTGTGTGTGCCCTTTTGTCGCAACAAGACGTCATCTTCAGCCAAATCTCAGATGATCTTGTAGATCATTAACTGGCTCCTAAGGGCCCTTGGCATGTGACTCAGAGTGCACTGTGCAGACGTGGTTCTTGAGTAACTTTCCACTGCGCTATTTGCCCTAACAATAAAAGGGCCATTTAAGTGAACTTCTTTGGAAGAATCCTTCTATGTGAATTGTGGCACAATACCACTTCTGAAATGCTAATCAAATTGATGCTTTAATAGCCATTAAGCAGTCGGTTGAAACTGCTTGACCGGTTGGGGCATTCCAGTCATGAGGAGGAAGTGCTGTTCTCAGAAAGATGGAGAAGGATGGTGTCAGTTCCCTAGCTAGTGAGGGCTGTCAGGGGAGGGGCTGTGCTATTATCACTCTGTGTGCATGTAGTAAAAAAGGAAACAAAGCCAAAATACAGTTATGAGCAGTTTTTCCTGATGGAAACTGTAAGAACAGAAATTAATTACAGTGGCTGCTATTTGTTTGTTTTAGCTTCCTTGTAAGATGACTTTCCTGTTTAAAAGGCTAGGAATAAACTTGAATTTCTAAAGCAATATAAGAAGTGCTAAAATTAGAAAATTATTAATCCTCTTAAGAGAAAGTCCCTATTTTAGAAGATAGGTGACATGGCTACAATTTTTGGGCAAAATCTTTTACCTGTTTTGTATTTGACCACCTCTTCTGAAACACATGCAGCAGAGCTTACTTATGGTGTACCAGTTATTTTTAGTTTAGCTATTATATTTAAAGAGGAGGAAGAAGTAGGCAAAGAAATCAGGTTATAGCTGTTTTTCCGTAGATGAATTAATATTCTTTAGTTAGGGGATGTACTGAATGGCCCCAGCTCTCTCAGCTTGTCCTCATAGGAGAGGTGTTCCATCCCTTGAAAACATTTTGGTTACCATTACTGTAGCAATTAATAACACTTATTCAAGTATTCTGTCTCCTTGATGCAAGCAGTCACTATGTGTCAACTGATCCTAACCTCTCTGCAGAATAATGAAAGTGTAATTTGTAAGTAAATTAGAGAAAAACAGAATGCAGATGTACACCTATCATTTTCATACACTTTTTAATGTAAGAATTCATGAGTGAGTTCATCAGTATTCCAGCTAAGCATGGGCATCTCTGAAGCACAGAGGAATTGTAGCAATTTTCTTTTTATGTAACCTGCAAACAACAGGCAAATAGCGAACTAAAACTTACCATTCATTTTCCTGACAGTTCTTTTGAATACAGTCAGCCAGTAAGAATTATTTTTGGTGTGTCCATGATGCTGAGTTAAGGAACACTACACTGTAAGCTCCAAAGTGGCTGCACAAACCCTTCCCACTGCAACCAGGAGCCTTTCCTTGGCAGCATCTCCAGGCTGCCATGCTAATTCTCAATGCAAGGGCGAGGTACTGTGCACTCAGGACTGTCCAGCCTTCTCTCTTGCAGCAGATCAACTAATAAGCCTAAGGTTACAGGGAGGGAGCCCACCTTTGAGCTGTTGCTTAGACCCAGTCGCACCTTGAACATTCCTAGCTTGCCATCTCTGAATGCCTCAGGGTGACTGTGACTGCATGGTTTCTGATGCTGGACCTCATGTTCTAAGTCATTAAAGTGTGTAAAGAACTTAGTAAAGATCAGACACCAAAAACAGTGCCTGGCAGTTACTCTCTTGCAGAAAGCAAAGGTAGGGTAGGTTTTGTTTTTTTTTTTTTTTTTTTTTTTTTTGGGGGGGGGGGAGGGGTTTTTTTTTTTTTTTTTTGTAGTTGCAAACTAGAAAGTTGCCTTTTAGAATTCACATGCTAAAACACTGTTGTATATGCTCTACGATTAACCCGCCATTTCATCAACTGAGTAGAGCTAGGGCAGTTTTTGTCTTCCCTCAAGATTTTGACATTACCTAGATATTTTGATTCTCAATTTTTCATCTTGCCAAAGCAAGGAGTGAATGGTTGCTTCTCCTTATGTGGCTTTCTTGCTCACAGTCAATGGCTGTTGTGCAGAAAGGTAGCTTTACAGGCCTAAAATCATTTGTGTTTATAGAGTGGGGATGTTTGCAAGATATTTGGAACTTCAGACTCCATCAGAATTTGACATGTTTGTTCTTTAAGTCAAAAACGTAGAGCATAGAATCGGAATAACCCAAGGTGGAAGGGACCAATAAGGAAAATTGAGTCCAGCCCGTGTGGAGATTTATGGGATGAGGGTGACTCTCTTTGCCTTTTTAAATCTTTCTTTAATATGAGACAGATACTTGACTTTAGTAATTAGAGTAAGTTACATTTAGAGATGCAGTAGGCTTTTTCCAGTCATATACTATGTTGAGATCTCTTCCTTGGCTGTTTGGTTTTGGTGGATTTTCTTCAGAAATGTACTGAATTATTTTCCTTTGTTCTTTGTTCACGTAACCAACGCAGCTGTTATTTTCTTCTTCCCTGCATAACTCTTTCTAAGATGAAAGTGAAACCCTTTGGGTATTAAGATCTGTACTTTCCAATGTTTAAATTATGTTCTTTTTTGGCCAAGATATCCATAACTTAATAACTTAAGTAGTAGCTCCTGAAGTAGGACGCAGTTCACACCTTGAACATTAATTAATTTCTGAGCAAAGAGAACTAACAAAATAAATGCATCTTGATTTTCAGTGGAGTTTGAGGTCTGTTGTGTTCTGAAGCTTCTACATACGCAATTATGTTCTAAAATAATGTGAATGTATTCTGCTAGGTAAAGGTGGAGCTTAAATGAATGTTCTGGTTACTCAACGTTTAGTGGCATCATGTTTTTGTTCTGCTTTTTTTTTTTTTTCTTCCCCAAAGACTTTTATTCTGTAGGGAATTTTGTCTGGGAGCAAACCCAAATGTTGGTATTTCAAATGGATTGGGAAGTCATGTATTCAGAGAGCTTCTGGGTATGTAAAAATTGAGCTATCTGGTGTTTTCAGACTTATTTGTTTCCACTAATTCCTACTTACGTCCTCCATGTTAATCCTTTGTGATGGAAAGCTTTACTTTTATCTCCATGTAACCACAAGCACAGTCCAGTTCATCTTTATAAGGATCCTGACTTTAAGAGAGAAATGATAAAGCTGCTTAGAAGAAATACATTTCAGTATTGAACAAGAAGTGAAGAACTTTGACTTCATCAGTGTTAGAACTCTGCAGTCCGGGTCACTTGTAGGTACGGGAATTTTCCTGAAACCTTCAAGGACATAATTGTTTGTTTTCTGATATTCTGCACATAGCTTGGTGTACGTGCACAAACACAGATCTCGGTTTCCCCTAATGTCGTATAGAGGTGCACACTTTATTGCTCTATCTGCAAACAGAAAGAAATGTCTTTCTTGAGAAGGATCTTCTTTGTCTAGACTTGTGATCACACAGATGGTTTTGCTGAAGCAACTCAATGGCATCAGGGTCACCCTTTGAACCTTCCGCTCACTGCAGCTGAATCCTTACTTCTTTCTGGTGCTGTTCTCTAAGCTGTCTTGTGGGTATTGTACTTTCTCTTTTTTCTTCTTTTTTTCCTGCCTTGGCTATCTCCTTAGGGCACAATTCCTGTCTCACTTTGTGCGTGCTCGGATTCACACCCTCCTTGAAAAAAGCATTAGAAATCAAAAAGGGGAGCATAGCAGATGCTATGTGTTATTCGTGTTATTTCCTCTTGACTTCTGCTTGGATTATAATCCTGCTCAAACAGTGAAAAAGCTTGGAAGAGATCTGGTCCTATGGACTGTCTCCAAAACCGCCTTGACAATTTTGCTCTCTTGTTAATTTTAGATACAGTACTAACGTGCTTCTACCACTCACCTTTGTGTGCCTTTCCACTCTACATATTTACTTCAGAAACTCAGACTCCTTTCAGAGTTTGACATCAGAGTAACAACATTGTTTTTTTTCCGTGCTTTATGGCATTTTTTTTTTTTTTTTTTTTTTAGCTCTTTAGTATTTGTGGTGTTTTATTCCCTCAAGAAGGAAAGGCTGCTTTGCATTCTTCTCCATGCTAAATACTGAGAGATTTAAAACTCGTTCTTCCAGTGGAGGATTTCTTGGAACTACGTGTGGGAAGCTGCATTGCTTTAGAAGGTGCAGTTTAAACCTTTGAAGAGGTAGTAGGTGAGAAACGGGTTCAGATCTGTCTGGAGGATATCTTCTGCCCTCCCAAACATCAGCAGCACTTCAGAGACTGCTTGGGCTCTCATCCAAGGAACCACAGGCAGGGTGCTGCAGAAGGCTGGCTGACCAAACCTGGGCATCCACCTTTGCTCAAGCAGTCTTTAAATTGAGCCTTGCTCATTTTTCAGCCTCACCTCTTCCCAGATCTGCTATTCCCTTCTTTCTCCCACAGAATCCTTATGAACTTTGTGTTACTGAGTTTGGATTTTGAGCTCCTCGGCTGCACTGCTCCTGGGTGTGTGATGCCTCTACCACAAATAATTGCTGGAAGAGCCCCTGAAATACAAATGGTGCTGCAGATAATTATATGCCCACCGGGGTTGTTAAACTGCTATAAATAAGGCAAAACGTGAAAATGAAGAATGGAAATTAATTTTAGTTGCTTGGCTTTAACATTTTCCCTAGTATTCCTTTGCGGTTGATTTGGTTGTACTTGCAATTCCTGTGATTGTAAATTATTTGATATAGTTCTGCCTCTCTTTTCTTTTGCTTTTCTTTTTCTGCAGGAGTGAAATTGCTAAATTCTTGGAGTCGTTGTATAGTGCTTAGGTGAGGTGACTGTGTAAAAAGACACGTTTTTGGAGGTGGACCCATTGGTTCCAGACTAAGAAATAATTGACCCTAGGGAAGGGGTGGCTGACTGCTTTAGTAGGGAGTTTGGACTTCATGATCCCCAGAGGTCCCTTCCAACCGTGACAATTCTGTGACTGTGCATTAAGATGTTTCATGTTAATGTCTGATACTGTTTTGGCTTTTATTATATTGACTGGCACCTTGAAGAATAGCCAAGGGAGTAACTTAAATGCTTTGGGCAGTTTTGGGGACATTCTGCTTGTAGGGGTGTTCCAGCCTGAGTGCTACAAGCGATGTGTACAAGGAGACTGCAGCAGAAGTGAGTTATACATTTTTCTGCATGTTTATGTAGATTGTGTTGTGTGGGTGAGCGAGAAAGACTGCCCATAATTCCTCTGATATAATTAATCCCTTATGCAAAGCAAATTCTTCCTTTTGCTTTTTTCCCCCTTTTCAACAATATGTTAGTTGTAGAAACAGTCAGTCTGTAGTTCAAATGTAACTGTGTCATATATTATGCTGTGCAAGATTAGATTAGCATACAAATTCTATAAAACAAGCAGTAGTATTGTTCTACTATTCAGTTGCTGCAGCAAATGATTCTGGGGGCTGGATTTTATAGCTTAGGCAATTCAAGTGGGAGAATAGGGAGAATATATGTTCCATTGTGGCTTCCAGACCACAGTATGATCAGGATTTTGGGGAAAACTAAGTAGGTCATGGCAGAAACTTCTGCTGAAAAATGGCAGGCTTCTAAAGACAACTGTAGTGTGACTGAAAGCACAAATGTGGACGTGGGATTAGAGTGAAAAGTGGGAGAGCAGTGTTCTCTCCTACACCCCCATCTTCCTCACCCTTGCCAAGCAAGAGCATCTCTTTTCTTTTTTTGCCCTCTTTTATTCTTTCCATGTTCCTGGTTAAAGAATTTCTTTTTGCTGGAGGAAAACAAATCAGAAGTTACACAGAATTGCCCAAATGCAGTTTATGAAGAACTCCATAATGCCTAATGCTTTCCTGAAGGCCATTCATTGAACTTTTGACCGCTGAAATGTCATATGACAGTAATTTCCTATTATTCACTATGTAAGGAAGTATTTTAAAGTATTCTAACTGCGTGCATGCTTTTTTGATGAGAGATCCTCATTTTTTATATTATGAGAAAGGAATGGAGACTACACGTGAATCTATGGACATCCATTCACCAGTCTGAAAGATACCACTGTTTTTATTCACACAAAGGTTTTTGTATTTCTGAGCATCTTTAGCATCTTTACACCTTTTTATGTTTTCCTAATGTATACTGACCCTCGTTTTTCAGCATGAGTTTCTACCTTTCCCATTCAACAGTCATTTGCAATGACTTTGCGATACTGTTACTCAGTGATCAGTAGCTTCCTGCAAAAATAAATAATAAAAAAAAGTAACCAGATAATTTCCAGACTTTCCATAAATGGACATCCTGTGCAAAGAGATGGTATTAAAAGAATCTATCAATAATGATGTTTGAAAGAGTGTAGTTGGAGCCACCTTCTTGGCTTTCTCCTTTTCTTTGTTCAGCCGCAGTTTTTTTTGCTAGTGACTGAAGGTTGGCCCTGTTGGCTGTTTGAAATCTGATGTATCTGATCTTCATCCAGTTTTGAGAAGAAAAGCAAAGGTGCTGGAGCAAAATTCTGTATGCTGTAGACATATAGGGAAAGTTGCAGCTCCCTGGAGGAAAGGAAAATGTTGTCTTGTGTCTCATTTCCCTTAGCCCCTTTGTAACTACTGATAAACATTGATTCCTTCCCAGTTTTGTCTTCCAAGAAACAGTTCTGAAGAAGACCAGCAAGACTTAGCTGGAAGTGTTGTTAAGATACTCAGCAAATGATGAAGAAAAATTTGGCTATTAATTGTTGGTTATTGAGTAATGAACAGGACAAGTAAATTGGAAAGTAAATTACTGTTAAAGTGAAATTAGTGTTCATTTGTGCTGTGTTTAATGCACTAAAAAAGTATAGGTGGGACAGGTGTATACCATACCATATTCAAAAGATCAGGAGTCTCTTCCTGTAAAGCCAGTGTATGTAAGAATTGGGGATGGGTAGCACAGGACTAAACTGCTCGCAAAATCACAATCACAGACCTGTAGGGGTTGGGAAGAACCTCTGGAGATACATGTAGTCCAATCACTTGCTAAAGCAGGTTCCCTAGAGCAGGTCATGCAGGAAAGTGTCCAGGTGGGTTTTGAGTATTTACAGAGGAGACTCCACAGCCTCTCTACAGCAGCCTGTTCCAGTGCTCTGTCACTCTGATAGGAGGTAAGTTCTCTGTTATGTTCAGATGGAACTTCCCATGTTCCTGTTTGTGCCCATCCACTTGTCCTGTCACTGGGCACCACTAAAGAGAGCCTGGTCCCATCCTCTTAACCACTGCTTTTTAGATATTTTTAAGTTTTGGTAAGATCTCCTCTGTCTTCTCTGGGCTGACTAGCCCTAGGTCTCTCAGCCTTTCCTCATAGGGGAGATGCTCCAGGCCCTAAATCATCCTTGTAGATCTCCACTAGAACTCTCTAGAAGTTCGTCTTTCTTGAACCAGGGAGCCCAGAATTGGACACAGCACACCAGATGTGACTTCACCAGGGCAGAGCAGAGGGAAGGATTGCCTCCCTTGACCTGCTGGCTACACTGTTTTTAATGCACCCCCGGATGTCATTGGCCTTCTTGATCTTGGGGCACACTGCTGGCTCATCACCAACCTGTCATCCACCAGGGCACGCAGGTCCTGTGCAGAGCTCCTTTCCAGCAGATCAATCCCTGACTTGTATGGATTTGTGCAGTTATTACTCCCAAGTGTAGGACTCTACACTTGCCTTTATGGAACCTTTTCAGGTTCCTCTTTGCTCAACTATCAAGTCTGTCCAGACCTTGCTGACACATCAGAAAGCTGTGATGCCATTCAGCCATGCCTCCTGGCTTTGTATCATCCACAAATGCACTGAGGGTATTCTCTGTCCCTTTATACAGGTCATTGATGAAGATGTTAAACAACATTGCAAGAGCCTAAAACTCTGCTATCTCATCAGTGCTGCAGCCGAGGCTGCCACCATCTTTCAAAATCTGAGAAGTGGTGAATTGCTAACTTTGATCCAAGTTTTTGAACTGGATGTAATTAGAAAGCATGTATCAAGTTTAGTTATGAATTCTAGCAGAATTCAACACAATAGAACTTATTTTGTGCTTATGAATGACTAGATAGGTGAAATGGGACATATGTCCATGTGAGCAGGGTAGTCATTCATGGGGCATAAATTAATATTCAATTTTGTTTGTTTGTTTCTTCTTGCAACTGTTTGCTTTTCCACTCTTGCATGATTGCTCATCTTTACAGATTCTCTGCTTTGAATCTGTGTGTTTTGCTGAGCTGCTCTGTGGCACTGTTGCACTCTTAAGGAAAAGAAAGAAGGGGAAAAAGAAAACTTACCATTGTGTGGAATTAATTGGCTGGAATTTTCTGAAACTTTTTAACTCTGTTGGTAATGTAGCTTTCTGCACACTAACATTTAAATCTTTTCCAGGCCGGGAACAGTTTCATGGCTTGGGATCGATGTACTGCAGAGGAGCAGCCGCTGTCATCCTGACGTATGACGTGAACAGCCTGCAGAGCCTGGCGGAGCTGGAGGACAGGTTCCTGGCACTGACAGACAGTGCCAGTGCTGACTGCATCTTTGCTATTGTTGGGAATAAAGTGGACCTCAGCGATGACTGTGCTTTGCCACCTGATGAAAACAGACCTGAGAAGGCCGTTGCTGGATGCAGCTCAAAGGTGCAGAAACAAGTCCGCGTGGAGGATGCGATTGCGCTCTATAAGAAGATACTGAAATACAAAATGCTGGATGAGAAGGATGTTCCAGCAGCTGAGAAAATGTGCTTTGAGACCAGTGCAAAAACAGGATATAAGGTAGACTACCTCTTTGAAACTGTGTTTGACATGGTCGTACCAATAATTGTACGGCAGAAAGCTGAGGGGCCATCGCAGACTGTAGACATTACTGACTACAAACCGGCCAAAAGGACAAAATCTGGGTGTTGTGCCTGAAAGTTATGTGGCAAAAAAGGGGGAGGACTGCCCACTGTGGCAAACAGAGGAGTGTTTGCAGCACACCACAGAGGAAAAAAACAAATAATAAATAGACTTTAATGGCTTACATGGAACTGAAAAAAACCACAAAACAACCCCAAAACAAAACAGAAAAAACACCACGGAGTCTCCTAACTATTAAACATTTCTGAGAAACTCTGTGTATGAGAATGGGAGTGAAGTGATGGAGGACGTACCAGTTTCCAAGGGCTCTGAAGGCAACTTGTGTCGGTACATTTAATAGTGACAATCATTTGAACAGTTTAGAAGTCTTATTTTTAATGACTTGCCACTTCATGTTATGTGAAAACGATCTATTTGTATAATCTATGCAGCTTTCAAATGGTTATCATCTTTTCCCTTGTGATTCTGACTTTGGAAGATGAAATGCATGGTACTTTTTTTATTCTTAGGAGAAAAAAAAAAAAAAAGAAAATCCGGGTATTATTTATATATGTAGCTAATAAAGAAATTACTGTCAGGTCTGGCATTGTAAAATTCTGAAGCTGTCCTATTAAAATTACTGTGAATATGTGCTGTTAATATGGAGGCTTTGTTACTGTGAATTCTGATGTGGGCTTTTTGTCTCCTGTAGTTCTTTTTCATGGCTAAAGCAGGAGGAATAGGAAAAGAAACTCCCTTTGTACAATAGCAAGCACGCCAAGGAGTGCTAATGAGGTGCATGGCATCTCTTCTGCCTGCAGTGAAGAGGAGGGGCTAATGCTTCATACTGCTCCTAGAGCTTCCCAACCTGTGTCCCACACAGACACTGAGTACTGTACATATTTCCAGTTCTGCAGGTTCTTCTGCAGGGTCTCCATCTTCCTACAGACGCATCTGGCATGGTTTCTCAAAACTAGAAAGTGAGCTGTTTATATGCGTTGTCGTCTATCTGTGTCCTACCCAGTTCATGGTTGTTTGGTACACAGGGAGACCATTCCCAGATGAATGAGGAACTACATTATTACTGAGTCTGTATTAAACATGTTTTTACCAATGTGTCCTCTTGAGCAGCTTAGCTCTTTCGCATCAGGGTGAAGGTCGAAATAGCTTTATTTGCTTGTTGCGAGTGTATTGCAGCATATTTGGTCTTGTTTGTGACCAAAGTGGTCTGTGGGAGGTCTGCCACTGGCTTTGCTGCATCCCTACAGTCTTTCCAAAAGCTCTGACTTAGATATTTTCACTGAAAGGGATGGAACAGAGCCCATCCTTTGCCCACACTTGTGGAACATACTGTTTATGGTTTTGCTTTGTCAATCATGGGGGACAAGGGAGTGCACAGCAGGACCCAGCAGTACCTGGAGGCTAGCGGTAAGAGCTTAGGAGGGAATCTGGGATGTTCAGTGTGTGTGCTGGCCCCATTTCTTCGCTGCTTTCTGAAGTCACATTCAAGCAAAACTTGAAGGTTTATGGGACTTGATGTAGGTTTTCTTTTTTTAATTAGTAACTTAAGCTCTGCTACAGCGGAGCTCCATTTGATAGCACAGTGTTGATGCACACGTGTCCTACTTTTTCTTATCTTAATAACCTCCCCAGCTAACACGTGGTCATGTAGAAAAAAGCAACTGCTTCAGGAAAGTGAAACGGTGCAGGAGAGCTGCTGTCCTGACATGATTTGGGGTTCTGCAGTTGCAGTGAGCCCAGGGATGCCACCAGTGTGGGGGCTGCAGTGGGTGCCATTGCTTGTGGTGATGGGCAGAAGCTGCACAGGGGGATTTTTGACACCAGGCAAGTAGAGGCTGAGCTCCTCAGTCAGTCAGAATTCCAATCCCCTGAGTGCTCAGGCAGTACATGGCTGTGCCCTTTGGGCATGTCTTGGCTGTGTCCCTCCTTAATGCCAACTCTTCTGTGTCCTGCCAAGTATGCTGTGTTACCCTGCCCTCCCAAAGCTGCTTTTCTCATTAACGATTCCAATGCATGGTCTCGACTCAGGCCTCTCGTGGCTGTGCATGGGTATGCCTCTGCGTGAGGGTTGCTAGTGTTGTATGAAGCCCTGTTGCAGACAAGGAAACTCATTTTCCAAGTGCTTATTGTTCCCTCTTTTCCACATTATGTTTGTGTGGATTACATGGAGCATGCAGACCGAAAGCCGATGCTATTTTTGGTGACACCAGGTGAACATGAGCCATGGATCTGCCTGTACCAGCTGGGCCAGGCTGCCACTTGAGGGGTAGGTCTGGATGGGGCAGGCAATGGCGAGTCTGCAGCCAAGGCTGGGCTGTGTCTGCCTGTTTTGGCTTGGCCATGCCTTTCTCCATGTCACAGTGAAAAGCCCAACGGTATTCAGACTGAAAGCAGAATGAGTGAGTGTCTTGAAAGTGGTACTGGAGCAGAGGCAGGGATAGGGCTGCAGTCTGTTGCCCAGATAAGGTGCAGCCAAACCCATAAAGGGGTGAGCATGCACCCTGTCTGCTGGCAGCAATTGGATACCACCTGTTACAGGGGCCTGCCTACTGCTTTGCCTTACTGCTGTTCTATTTCCAGCTGCCTTGGACAAGCCCAGTCATGTAGTGTGTACTTGGCAGAGTTGGTTGATACAGTGAGAAAAACATTGGTGACACCCGGTCCATTTGCATTGATTTTACTACGGCTCTGCTGGTGCAGCAGTGCACAGCTGCCTGAGGAGGGGGACGAATCCTTGCTGACCTTTCTCCAGACTCAGCAGCATGCTCCACTTCAGGGTATTTTCAAACAGCAGAAGCTTAGGAAACAAAAGTGTTATGTTTAGAACCCTACGTTTCTAAACAGTAAGTGCGTGGATCTGAAGCACGTGACATACACACACAAAATATGAAACTTTGCACTTGCATGGCATGTTTTTTTTCCCCCCTCCTCCTTTCTTGACCCATGCCCACATTTTGACTCATACTGTTCTGGTGTACAGTGCTGAGCAAACGGCTTGCGAGTCAGAAACGAGAGAGGAAATGCAACTTTTGGAGAAGGACCCATCTGCTGAATTCCTCAAAATGAACTAGCTGCAAAAGATTAGGCAATGCATCAGTCATTAAAGTCTTGAATACTTAGCTGTTGCTGCTGACACAATAGTTTTTATGGGTTTGTATAACCTCAACTCGAGTTCTCTTAAAACATTTCAGCTGCTGCATTGCAGGCATTGCAAACTGTGGAAATCCCCGGTGATGTAAAGTTCAGTTGTCCCACAACTGTGGCTGTCTGGCAAGATCTGGAAGAGGCAAATTGATGACTCTCAGGTGTTTGTCACCGCTGTGTGCAATCTGAATGGATGGGCGAATGTGGAATAGATTTGGCTGATGCGGACGGCAGCGTTTGCAATTCTAGGGATTTAGTTCAGCTGAAAGAAATAGTGGCAGGTTTGGTTTGTTTGGAGGCTGCCATTCATCGCTCCGGTTTGATCAGTGAGCTGATTTCAAGCGCAGGGAAATTCTCCATTTGTGGATCTGTGTAACTACATGCACAACTAATGTAAGCCAGAAACCGCGCTGGCTGAGAACTTCACTTCCACTTTATGTTTTTGCAGAGGTAACTTGTCAGAGTCGGTCAATGTTGGTTTCCTGGACATTGGGGAACATGAATAATACTTAGTTTTAAATTTCCACATCACCATTCATTGACTTAAGTTCCCCTCTGTGACAACAGGTCACACAGGTACCACCACATCAGCCTAAATGAGCAGCTCCTGAACTGCAGGTTTCCTCTCAGAAGAATTTGAGTGTCTCAAAGTGTATTCCTGGTTGAAGAGTTTGAATTTCAGGAAGGCTCTTTATGGCAGTGCCTCTTTTTTTTTTATTGCCTTAGATGCAAAGCAATTCAAAAGAACCGTCCATATGCATTTTATAGGAAAACACCATCAACAAAACCTGTGAAAAAATTGAAATAATCAACAAATAGAGGTGTATAAAAAACCCATTTATTTATGATACAGTGAGGATGGAATGTAATTACAAAAGCCAATAAGCACCCGAAGCAGGAGTGAACCAGTGACTTTGATATCAGTAATTATTTTTCTCTTTGATTTCAGTTTTTGATGTCTGGGAATATATAACCAGACTTTGCCAGGAGGAAGAGAATAATTTGCAACTGATTCTTCCTCCCCCTCTCCTGCAGCAGTGACAGACAATTTTGGATTAAATTGCTTTCTTCTCTAGAAGGGAAGAGCTGGCTATTTGGGGCATTTCCCAAGCCTGGCGTGCAATGACACAGTTCTTCATGGGAAGAGATGGTGCCAAATAAATGCCCTGCTTCCTTCCCCTTTGTTTTCACAAGGATGGGCTCCAGCTTTGGAGGTGATGTGGCATCAAGCAATAAGCTGACCTGGAAAGCCTCTCCTACGTGTGACTGCTGCTGCAGCAGCACACGGTCACTACCTGTGGTGAGTGGCCTGCCTTCAGAAGGAAAGAGCTGCAATTCAAAACCAGTTGGTGGTTTTGGGGAGGTTGGCGGCCCTGGCTGTGGCAGGGGGTTGGAGATTCATGATCCTTGAGGTCCCTTCCAACCCTGGCCATTCTGTGATTCTGTGATCACTGAGTCCAACTCCTGGCTCCATTGGGGAGCACCCAACATTCAAAAGCTATGTCTGAGAGCAGTGTCTGGAGCACATCCAGAAAAAAATGGCCAGACTTGTAAAACAATACGCTGATGATTACCGTATAGTCTCCTAACCAACATAGGAAGAGATAGCATTTTGTGGTCACTCAGTTGTGGGCTTCTCTATTTCTAGTGACAAAGTGCTAGGAAATTGTGAGACTTAAAAAAAACAACCCACAAATACAATAAAAAGCTGATTGCTCTGAGTGTGTTTGAGATGCCTGATAAAATAGTCATGGATTTTAATGCTGGATGTAAGCACCTTCCACTGTATGGTGTCAAAATTTTGCAAGGCTTTAACACTCAGTGTGATCATGATGTGTTAATGGTTTGAATTGTAGCTGTTAGTGTTTAGTGTCGTGACAAATACCATAATAGAAGAGATGTATATATTCTCTTAAAGTAAATGCAGTGGGTATCTGATCACGGTAAGCTTTTATTTCTGAAGTTTTTTGTGCTTCAAAGGCGTGAGTATTTGCAACATCTGTTAGACTAGCAAAAACATATATATGTACTGTATAGCAGGAGAACACAGCATTAGGTCTGTGTGCTAATTTGTGTTATGCTTCTTTTGCTTTTATACACTTTTAAAAATTATCTTTCCGTTCCGCTTTTGAGGTAATAAGTTAAAAAAGCACCAACATGATTTATTCAAAGGTCTAAACATCCTAGAAGGTTTCACTGTACAAGTACTAGATGGTAAGCAGGTTCCTTATACTATGAAAGGCTTCTATAAATTTTTCATACAGACTTGACATCTGCTGATATGGCTTCGGATGAGTCCTGCCTTGAGTGTATCTGCCGAGGGCTTGCTTTGGAAGGGCTGGTCAATCGTAGTGAGCCAGAAGCTGTACTTATTGGCAAAGTAATGACAGGTTCCACGTGCTCCATTGCACTCGATGAAAGGAGTAGCCCTGAAATCTTCTAGGCAGCTCCCAGGAGACACCAGCGACTGTCCTCCACCTTCATCACCGGCTGCAGTGTGCTAAAAGAGACAAGGAGGGCAGAGTTCAAAGCAAAACCTCAGACAATGCCATCAACAAATAATGTGTGGGAAGACAGGAAAAGCACTAGAAGTTCTCCTAATTCTTAAATCCAGAGCGACCGATCCTGCAGCTGTGTAAGACTTAAGAGTTTGGCTGTGCTTTATACTAAGGAACTATCTCAAGCGTTGATGCCGTTTCTGACAAACATCTTTTCTAGAGTTAGGATTCTCCCTGTTGCAAATCTTATAAATGAGGAATCATGAAGGCAAGAAAGGACCCTTTCAGCGTCACTTCAGCCTGTCCTCTGCTCAAAGCAGGCCCAGCTTCAAAGTTGCACTGGGTTGTCCCAGGGCACAGTCAAGTTGTTGAGATATCTGAGGATGGATTTTCCACCACCTCTATGGGCAACCCTGTTCTTCTGATTGTTGTCACTGAGAAGGATGTTTTTCCATATATCTAACCTGAATTTTCCTCATTATAAAGTCTTATTTATTCCACATAGCATGTAAGGAACCCTATGGAAACAAAGATTCGGCTTCTATACAAATAACTAGGTTCCCTCTATCAGATGTTCATTAACTGCAAATTACACCAAGTTTATGCATCTGAAACCACTCAGCTGCTACCTTCGACCATGGCAGCAATAACAAACTAATGTTACTTGTGTTCTGTCAAAGGAATCTCTGACAAAACAGGCATTCCTGGTCTGCCTGAGGGCTCTACAGCTGCAGAAGTGACATGGTTTAATTTTCTCTTAAAAACTGAAGGAATTTGCAATATAAATGAAAGAAGATGGAAAATACACTAGCTAAATAATTCTGTAAACGTAGGAAGAAACTTGCTGGGTATGTATGTTTGCCTGCTTATGTTTTAAAAAGCACTGTATTATAAAAGTGCCTAACTTTTATAACATTATTGCCTTAGTTTACACTTAGAGGCCCACCATGTTCATATCCACAAGGAAGACAAGTGGCCACCTTGGAGTGGAGTGAAGGAGTCTGACATGTGGGCAGGGTTACATGTTACTGAGGTTTTAGATTTACTTATTTTTTTAAACACAAGCCGTGAGCTGTGTTACAAATTGCAAGATGATATACTAAGCTATAAAGCTTCAGTGTGAAACTGTTCTAGCGTCCCTCTAGATAAACAAAGTTGGTAAGTAGAAGGCCTGAACTTGGCACTGACGAGGCCTCACCTCGAGTACTGTGTTCAGTTTTGGGCACCTCAATACAGAAAGGACATTGAGGTGCTGGAGCAGGTCCAAAGAAGGGCAGCAAGGCTGCTGAAGGGCTTGGAGAATATGGCCTATGAGGAGAGACTGAAGGAACTGGAGCTGTTGAGTCTGGAGAAAAGGAGGCTGAGGGGAGACCTCATTGCTCTCTTCCAATATCTGAGAGGTGCTTACAGCGAGAGTAGGGCTGGTCTCTTCTCACTGGTGACAGGTGATAGGATGAGGGGAAATGGCCTCAAGTTGTGCCAAGGTAAGGTTAGGGTGGATATCAGGAAAAACTTCCCTACAGAAAGGGTTGTTAAGCACTGGAATAGGCTCCCCAGGGAGGTGGTTGAGCCACCATCCCTGGATGTGTTTAAAAACTGTTTGGATGTGGTGCTCAGGGACATGATTTAGTGGAGGGTTGTTAGAGTTAGGGTAGTATGATGAGGTTGTGGTTGGACTCAGTGATCTTTAAGGTCTTTTCCAAACTGAGGAATTCTATGATTCACAGCTTTGAGGCCTCTGCAGTTGGATCTACAAAGCAGCCAGAAAAAAATTACATGTGTTCTCCAAGCACTGGGTTGGGAGCAGTCCTGCTCGGCAACCTCAGGACAAGGACCGTGATATTCCTATTGTCAGTGTACACCAACTCTGTGTCTCTAACATCTTCCTTTTTACTGGCCAGAGCTTCTTGTCCCTCTGCAAGGGTTACATCTTTCTAGGAAGCACTACAGCTGTGGGCCCTTTCCACATGAAATCTTACCAATCTCCAAGGCTGCTTGGGCAGGAGTCCATGGTGACTCCTTCATGATTGCGCCTTACCCAAGGGAAGGAGGTGACAAATTTCAACCAAGGAAGTAAAACAATATGTAGCCTGAAGTAACCAGAGGCATGTCTCCCTTCTCTTTCAATAGTTGCATGAGAAGCAAAAAAACGTGTATGTCAAATACTTTAGTCACTTGGAATATTAGATGGGAAACTGAAGATCTGACTTCTAACACACTTCTCACTGTATGTTCTGTGGTGCTGGCAGACTTTGTCCTGGCAACAGCTTCTTGCTAAGGTGACAGCTTTACCCTTAACAATGCTGAATGTTTACCTTTACAAAAAATTAATCCTTGGCATTCCTGCGAAGGAACTGTGAGATTGCTATCAAGGGCTTTTCAAAGAAGCAAGAGAACGGTCAAATATAAGGCTTGTAAAAATCTGATCTGCCTTTTCTCAAATCTTCTAACTAAGTGAAAAATACCAAATTTCCTTTTTTCCCCCTTCTTTTCATAAAAAAAGAAAAGCTGAAACTTTTGAAAAGCAAATAATTTGTGGAAAAGATTAACTAGAGATATTCTGTTATTTCTGCCAAGTGAATCTTATTCTATTTTTCCAGCCTTAACAACATGGCTCCTCGAACTCCAGCACTGGGGGCCGTGCCCACAGCCCTGGGCATCCCGTTCCGTGCCCACTGCCCTGTGGTGCAGCCCCTTTCCCTGACCCCCAGCTGCCCTCCCCTGACAGCTCCATGCCGTTCCCTCGGGCCCTGTCGCTGTCACACAGAGCAGAGCTCAGCGCTGCCCCTCCGCTCCCTGTGAGGAGCTGCAGCCGCCATCAGGCCTCCCCTCAGCTCCTCTGCTCTGCGCTGAGCACAGCGAGGGGCCTCAGCTGCTTAGGGGGAATACACTGAAGAAGAACTTTTAAAGCAACAGGAGACTCTCTTTCCAGACTAAGTGTAACGTTTTTGCATCTAAGTCTAAATAACAATGATTTTCAATATCCAAAAGAAGGGGATTTATCTTGTTTTTCCTCCAGATCAGCTTCTTAATAGTGAGGTACATCCCTGACTTTTTCTAGCTGTGAAAATGCTTTGTAGGCTTTGGTTGCACCTCAGCATGGTTTTACCTTCTAAGCCACAACTGTCCCGGTGTTCTGCTCTCAAACACTTTTTGTACATAAAGACTCCAGATGCTATTCTGACAAAGGACTCCAAATTACTATCCTAGCCATTTTCTCTGCATTTCACAGGAATTTTGCTTCTCATTTTTGCTTCCTAGGAATGACTTTTGTTGTTCCCCAGGTCCTCAGGATGAAGCATCATTTTGATGTTACTGAATCTAAGACAGAGCACCCTTCCTAGTGTCTAAGACTTATACTTAAAATCTAGAATGCGACACTGGAGAGTAAATACCATAAGGAAGGAATATCCAATCCACAAACTGCGCCAGCCTTCGGGGCAGCGAGGAATAGAAGCTTCTTGGCTATGGACAGCAATTGCCACAGCTGGGGCCTCACACACAGAGCAGCGGCTGATATATGGCCTAATTTCTTCTTCTGCCACAGGCATCATTGGAAGAGGTGCTGTAGTTGAGAGCCAGTAGGATTTGTCATTTCGATTTGCATAATAACAAATATCCCCAGGGTTACAGTAGAGGAATGGCATTGTACTGAAACGAGCCAAGCAGGAACCAGCCAGCCCTGTTAAAAAAAAAAAAAAAAGAAAAAAAAGAAATTATCGCAATCATTCTTGCAGAATGCAAGTGTTCAGTTTCCTGCTCTTTCCTAAGTGAGTGTCAGTGAAACCTTGCAGTCCATAATGTGTCACTGGCTTTACAATTGCAAGATATCTCTTAGGGACATTCTATGGAGACATACAGTTTTTATCTTCTCTTTTTGGTGCTTCCTAAGCTTGCATACTGAAATCCAAGCTTTCTCTAAGTTCCATTTCATTTTCTTCTTTTCAGTCAGTGGCATGGAGTTGAGGCTGCTGCTAGCAACACCTACACGTACCTAGGTCCTGGTTGTGTGCTTTCTCTTGTCCCTCGAAGTACAGGAGGCTGTAGCCACTCCAGAGTTTGTTCATGCCAATTGGGCACATTGGCTCTTGGTCAGACTGGCTGTGCTTCACCAGCAGGTAGCCGATGCTAACACTGCGACCCGGCATGCCTGGCAGCCCTGGGCTACCGGGGCGACCTGGCTGGCCTTGGTTGAAAGAGAGAAGAATAATACAATTCAGTTTGTGCTCCCACAAATGGTCACTGATATTCCAGCTAAACTGCCCACGGGCAAAAATTAATTGCAAGATAACTCTTCTTATGATAAGTTATTGTTTAAAAAGCTGTAGCTCTAGGATTAGAACAGTTGATTTTGAAGCAGATTGGTGCTGTAACAGGCTCCTTGGTTCCTAACATGGTGTATTTCACTATGAGAGCCATGGAAAGTCACAGATAAAGTTCTGATGGATTTCAGCAGGATTTGTGCAATACAGATGAGGATCTGTTTCCTTTATGTTTTCTTAGCTTAAGATTAACCAATAGCTTTTCAGTTGCTTGCATTTTCTTCATATGGCTACGATTATGCACTGCAAATACCTTTTCCTCTTTGCACTTGGCTTATTAAGATGGCAATCTTGCCGCTTTTTGACTGAATAAAGACACAAGTTTTTTTTTTTCACAAATACAATCCCTTAAACATAATCTATCCAAATATCACCTACTCAAACATTGTTTGAGTGCTAGCAAAACACTGTGCTGAAATAAACCAGTGTATACACTCAGATAAAAAACTTACTCCCATGAGTTTACTGCCATCTACACCTATCAAAACTTATTTAGAAAACAACACATCTTCTTTTACAAGTTAGTGGTGCCCTGTGAAGAATGTGTGAAGAGATGAGCTTTTCCCAGCCTCCCTCTATCCAGTGATATAATAATTACAGAACAATTTAAGGCAGTGAAATGGGAAAGAGGGAAGAAATGCTGTGTGAATCTCTTACCTTCAAATCCAACCGGACCTTGAAACCCCATTGCTCCTTGTTCACCTCTGGATCCAGGAGGAGCTGGAATGCCACCTCTGCCCTGGAGCCCTGGTTCTCCAGGTAAGCCTCTGAAACCTTGCACCAACAACAGTGATGAGCACAATGACTTACTCCGTTAACATGTCCTCTATTTGCACGTGTTCAGTCCTGTCTGCCAGTTTTACCAGTTTACACTGAGTACAAGATCTTAGTGCTCAAACAAAGAGCACTGAATTCGTTGGAAAAGATTGCTAGGATCAAGACTACATGACACCCACCACCTTAATCTTTCACTCTTGTTACCACCACATTTCTACTGAGACCAGTAGCAAGAGGTGCACTGTATCTGGTCTATGTGTCACTACATTTCTTGCATCAAAAGTATACCCACAAGGATGAGTTTTTCAGTATCTTTTGCTCTTGATTTAATTGATTGTATTCATATTTGATGTTGCTTTGGCTGTGCAAATGTTGTCAACAGTTCTCTCCCATTCTGCTTAAGTTCTGAGTGTTAGGAGGCAGAGGAAAGCCAGGCCTCTAGCTTCAAAAAGCCCAAGTTTGACTCTCCTTTCTGAATCATATGATTTTGAGTTGAAGAGAGACAAAGCAGTGCACTGGTGGCCTCACTATTCACAGCAACTGAGCTGTTGCTCTAAGTGTGCAGTTCCTACCTGGTTCTCCTGGTGGACCTTGAGGTCCTATATCACCTGGACTTCCCTGAGGTCCCGTACTTCCACGGGGACCTGGTGAACCTTGCTCAGCAACCAGCCTTGGAGGAAGAGGAGGCAACCCAGGAGAGCCTGGAGGGCCCTGAAAGCCTGTGATAAGAAACAAGATGAAGCAGTTTGATTAAAAAAAAAAAAAAAGCTTAATTGCCTTCATATGCTTTCATTCACAGACACGTTGCTGTTACTTGGCTGCATATGCAAGAGAGGGACTGTTATGAAGTGTCTGCAATACACTTTCTTCAGATTTATGGTTTTTATATTAGGAGAACATATATGCGGATGGGAATTGTTTTTTATTGGACAGCATAAAGATAAGCTGAAGGAAATGAATGGTGCTCCCCTCAGTTACAACATATGAAGCTGGGAAGTTTCCCCCAAAAGCCAAGAGCTCTCTGAGGAGGAGCATCACCTTTTTATGGGCTTCTGGAAACAAAGATATCGATGGTATAGATTTCTAAATACCCAGTATGTATACTCTGCAAGAATTAGTTTATACAAAGAAATCGTTTTTTCTCCCCTTGAAAGTGGCTCTGATTTTGGAGTCAGAACCTTGTATAAAGGCAGGGCCACCTACATCAGCACTGCGTGGCTGCAGAAAGTTTAGAAATTAGTCCCGCATCTGACTGCAGTTACTCACCAGTAAGTCCTCTATCCCCTTTGGGTCCGATGGGTCCCAAATCACCTGGAAATCCTACTGTGCCAATAAAGCCAATGACACCTTGTTCACCTTTATGACCTTTGATGCAAAAAGACATGTGACATTATCGTATTTTAACACAGATCACATGAATTCTGAAGTCATGGTACTCAAACTGTTGTAGCATAGAGGGTTCCCCTCTGCAGATGATCAGCATCCTTACCTTTTGGTCCAGGATAACCGGGAATCCCAGGTCTCCCTGGTAATCCAGGATCACCTCTTGTCCCTTTGGGACCAGCTTGTCCGCTCACACCTGCTCGTCCACTTTCTCCCTTGCTTCCTGGTGGAGCTGGTATTCCAGGCTGCCCATGTAGTCCTGGATAGCCTGTTTAGAGCACATTCAAGCTGTAATCTGTTTATACTGCCTTAATACTTGGGCATAGATAAAAGTAGAGGTGCTAATTGTATCACATCAGGCTTTATTTCCTTAATTTAAGCAGGGAGTTCATTCTCAATTGTCTGACGGTCTTAATCTGCATCCTGCTCTCAGCCTGGCAGTGGCAGAGGAATTAGAGCATAGAGTTCCCACAGAATATGGTGTTGTTACAGCCTTTGATGGGCTATCCCTGCCCCAGCAAATGCCCCCACTTCACTGGGTGCCTCCCTGCTTTGTCCTAAATTTTCCAAGTAACTAGAGGGAAATCAGACAGCCATGAATACATAATTAGTGCCAGGTGGTAAATATGCTAAGGACTTGGTGTTCCATGTACTTTGGTGCTTCAGCTGAACACCTGGATACAAATAACTGCTTCACTCTCTCTTGGCAGTTATGGGAACAGCTGCTTTTTCCAGAAGTACCTATTGCCTGAAGCTAAACTTGGCGGGTTTCTGTTAGCTACCTCTGCTGCCTGAGAAGAGAAGAAATGGACTTTGTTTCCAGGGAAAAAAAAAGGATTTAATAACAATGGTTTTCAGTGGGGCTTCTCTGATGCTGCCTGTTGAAGCTGGATTATGTGTGGATATGAATGCAAGATGCTTACGGCAAAGTAAAAGAGCCATGCTATTCCACATCAGCTGGCAGGTGGTCTTCCTGTTCCTAGCCCACTCTCTTTACTACTTTTACTGATTTTTTAATGAAATGACTGCTTGGGGAGTGGGAATCAGTATGCAGAGTCAGGCCAACTAACATATTCTTCATGCTTGGAAACCTAGGTGTTTTGTTGGTCTCACAGATAGTCTGCCTGCCCTAAGTTTTTGCTGAGTTCACATTTCAATTTCCACACATCACATGGAGATGTATACATACACCTGCAACTTGTGCTACAAGTGCTTCACAGTGGCACTGAAGTTTGAATTGACCGTGCAGTCCAGCAAGCAGCAGGACTATCAGCTTCTAAATATACAATCATGGATTGGCTCTTTCATGTGTGAAAAAGGCAAACTCACAGCATGGAATTGTAGAGATGAGAAAAGATAATGCTTTCTTATGTAATTTCACATAGGAAAAAATTGGGAATGATTGAGAAAATGTTCTTCAGATCTGCAAGTCCACCACAGGGCTAAGATTTTAAAGCAGTAAATTAGCATAATGCTTCTAAAAGCTGTTAAGAGAATTTTAGATGATTGATTAAATCTGCTGTTTGCATGAAACAGCAAGGCCTTCCAGGATATCTTGCAGGAACAGCCTTTGGCACAGAGTTCTGCCCCCTGGTTTTGTCTAACTGGGAGCATCCCAGCGTTCTGTCTTCAGGGAGCATTGAGACGTACTTCAGTGTTGCATTTAATAGAGATACTTTACTGAATAAAGACTGAAACAAACTGCTGTTGCTAATTTTGTACTTAATCTCCTATTGTTATCTGATGGATACAACACATGAATTACCTGGCACTCCATCTAGACCTGGGGAACCCATATCACCAGGATATCCTGATATATTGGAAATCCCAGGAGGCCCTGGAAGTCCATCCTGCCCAGGAATGCCAAAAGGTCCTTGGATTCCTGCAAAGAAGAGAGGAAATAATCAGTACTGCAAAGAAAATGAATACTTTCAATTAGAAATACTGACTTTTCACTAAATGCAAAGAATGGTATTTTCAAAGTGGAAGCACCTGCAATTCCCACTGATCTTTTCTTTTTTTCCCCCTCAGATTATGCTGTGGAGGTGTTTTAAAAAGAAAACTTCAATATTAGTTGTGCTTCAGAGCTCTCTGGATAGTTAATTACATCTTGCTGTGTGGAGTGCTAATAATACTGTGTCTGCCAGGTTAAATATTACTTCAAAACAGGGAGTACTTGAGATATCCTAAGTATATTGCAGCAGACAAGAAAACAGGAACAAGAAAATTTGTTCCTATGTGTCATATTGAAAAGGGGTCACAAACACTTTGTTTTTTTCTGGAGGGTTGAATGAAACCAAAACTTTGAATACAAAGAAATTCTCTATAGATGGAAGATGTTAAATGGCCCAAAAGAAGATAGATGGCCTTTAGAAGAAGCGAAATGGCCAAAAATTTGCCTCACTTTTTTTGCTCAAAATTATCCTTTCTTGCCAGGAAGTCACAAAACCCCCTTTGTTTAGTCATGTAAAAAAGCTAATAATATTTAATTCTGATAAACACAAACAAAATAAACTAAATGGTTATTTCTTCCAGGGCTTGATATGAAATGTCTGAATGGTGTCGGAGAAAATACATCCTGTTAGGAAGGACGAAGCAGAACGAAAGAACAGCCACTGAACAGTTCAAGTAGAGGGAGTAAAGTTTTATGCTTCAGCCAGTCCTTGGTGCTTTTAGAGTTAAAAAATTGGAAAACTTATTAAATAATATAGTAGTTAATTGTTTCATCCATAGCATTGGTCTGGAGGCTGCCTGATAGAAGAAGAACTGGTGGTGCACTGTACTGAGGCTAACTGCAGCCTGCTATAGTAAGGTGGGTCAGAGCTGGAAAGCTGTATGCTTACCTGGCACGAGGATGATAATATAAGTGAAACATGGTGCATGCAAATAGAGTCCAGGAGGTATCAGGAGGAAAATCACACATTAACGGAATGTAAGGCTTTCAGAAGAAAGGTAAATATTGAAGGTTTTGCAATGAAAAGAAAGAAAGAAGACAACCATAGGGTTCATGTAACTGGTGCCTCTTTAAAAATATTTTGGAAGCTGGTGTCTGAGGGCAGCCTCTGCCATCTGCAGTGTGCTGAGCTCTGGGGGGACTACAGGGGGCTGCTGCTGTGGGGAAGGATGCAGGCCATCCAGAAGGGGTTAGCATGTCCCACACTGGGCAGTGCATTGTTTCTGAGTAAGGTCTGGGTAAGCAGAAGCAGCAACTACAAACAGTGACTTTCCCCACATTGGGCACTGCTCCTATAGCTCTCCTATGCAGCTGTCTATGCTGTATTGCACTTCATGACATCTGTAACACCCACAAATGGAACAAATAATAAGTGGATCCCATTCTCCAGTATACAGACCTGGAACACCTCTGTCTCCCTTCTGACCCGGTGGGCCTTGGCTGCCCTCCACTCTGCTCGGCTCTCCTGCTTCTCCTTTATCACCCACAGGACCTGGGAAGCCTGCAGAGCCATAGCCATCTGGACCTGGTGTGGAATTGTTCACAAGTGAGAAGAAATGTTTTCTCACACAGGAATGAATCAGCATTCTCACGTACATGTACAGAGCATATGGATTTACTAAATGCAGTGGCTTATAATGGAAAAGGAAAATAATGAGGATTTAACTTTACACAAGGAAAGAAATTATGAAGTTGTATTATAATTCAGCATGTACACTGTAAGTGGTTGTTTACCAGAGTCCATAATAATAAGGCAAATTCACATTGAGGTTTAGAGGACAGAAAGGAAAGTCCCATTGCAAAGATCTCACAGACCAGACTTGCAGCTAACCCAATGCAGTGCCTGTCAATAGGCAGAATGAAAGTCTCACTGACCTGGTGATCCTGGTAAGCCTTTAGTGCCTGGTAAACCGTGCAATCCACCTATTCCTCTTGAGCCAGGCAAGCCTGTTTTAAAATTACACTCATTACCTTGATAGTTTCTACAAGATCATATATATTCCTCATGAAAAAATGGAAGTGCTTAAATAAGTATGATTCTGTGCTAAGCTCTCACATATTGTATGCAAATTAATTAATTATAATAAGCTTACTATGTAATACATTATTATTTTATTATTATTATTATTAGCAAATCTAATTAATATCCAATAAAATGACAATGAGATACTTAAAATCTCTCTAATCTGTCTGGTAGAAGGCCATTAGTTCCAGTTTTGCGACCTCAACTTTCTAATAACCATTTAATGTTTTCAAAAGTCCTCAAACCAAGACAGTTATGGGATAATTGTGCAGCCTAAATGTAATTATAATGAAGCCATCTTCAGGAGAAATTCACTCTGGGTCATTAAAAAAACCACAAACAACAGTTAACAAAATGTCTAATAGCTGCTACTGCTGTTATAGGTAAAATTTATCCCATTTATTTGTGTCTATCGAGAAGTTACGCACGATGCTAAAGATAGATGGGTATCTTTAATCAATTGTCAGAGCTCTGAAGGACAATTAAACCTTCAAAAAATAACTGTCTGCCTCTCTCTTCATTGCTTATAAAGGCAGCCTCCATTACTCTATTAGCTTTGATTTGACGCAGATTCAGATAGACGAATCTCACTAAAATCAGGGCAATTTCCTGCTGTTCTTGTAGAGAAAAATCTGCTCACTTCATATATGAAGGAGACAGGTGGCAGACAATGAGATCCTGTATCCTGTGATACAGTTTCATTTTAAACCATTGCCTGTACTCTGATAGCAGAACTCTGAGCCTTCAGTCGGATGTAAGCCACCCAAATCCATAAAACCATGTGTCAGATCAGTAAGTGGGTTTTGATGATGATGGAAGACAAATTTGTTGTTTGCCATCTAATGCCACAGTTTAATATTCTAACACTCTATCTCACCAGTCTTTCTTCTCAGCTTCATTATAAATGAAAACATTTCCTGAAAACTGCTTTCTTGGTTGAGTGCGAGGTTACAGTCACAGAATCATTAAGGTTGGAAAAGAGCTTCAACATCATCTAGTCCAACTTTCAACCCATCCTCACCCATGCCCACTGACCACGTCCCACAGACATACACCCACCATTTTCTGGAAAACCTCCAGGGATGGTGATTGTACCACCTCCCTGAGCACTCTGTGCCACTGCCTCACCACTTTGTCTGAGAATATTTTTTTCCTAATATCCAACCTGAACCTTCCCCAGCGCAACTTCGAGGGAACTCAACAGATAACAGACCTTCAGAACCGAGGAATTAAAAAGCAACCACCCAGGTCCCCATCAATGCATCTGGACTTCTTGTGGAATGCACATTTACTAGAAGGAGCTCTGCCACTGTGAATTGCAAAAAGCCCTCTTTCTTCTTCACCCCCAAAGAATAAAAGCGACTGCTCACACTGAAATGACTGAGTAGCCAAAGCTGTATGAATACCTGCTTGTCCTGGTAAGCCAGGCCAGCCGGGAGTTCCTTTTTCTCCTTGGAATCCAGGTGTTCCAGGGCTTCCTTGCTGCCCTGGAGGGCCGACCAGTCCAGGCAAACCTATGTGACAATGGTATATCATCATGAGTGACCTTAGAAGCCAACAGCCCAGAACACTGGCTTGGGCTACCTTCATTCTCCCAGGTAGCAAAATAAAAGCTTATGTCCACTCTTCATCCAAGTGGATGACAAAACTGAGAAAAGGGAAGACAGGCAAGGTGTAACAGAACAATTAATTGCAAATTTCAGGCTTATGACCACCTCAGGAATATAATAAACTACTTCTACTAAAATGGTTGTCTGACTTCAATTAGCAATTACAATAGGTAGTTTCACTTATGAGCACTTTAGTTTCCCCATTTGCCCCCTCTATTTTGTCTCTCTGACTAGAAAACTGAGCAGAATAGTGCTGTTTCCCAGCAAAGTACCTACTAGCACAGATCCAGTTTTGGATAGAATTTATATGCCTTATGCTTATGTAGGAAATGTGGAACAACTGCTCTGAAGGAACACCTTCATGATCATCCTGGAATGAGACATGCTCTTAAGCCACAAGTTTGTCATACAGCCTGAGCCAGGCCTGACTTTGGTTTCTCTGTGTTCCTGCATGTTCAGCCAGGGAAAGTGGCTCAAAGGCTCCCCACCTGGGTCCTGTGGGATATTTATAGCATTTATGGCAGAAAAGTGTGCTGAAATGCCCACCTCTTTGTTGCATTGAGAATTACTGTACCTAAATATGCCAACAATGCAACAGTTTGACTGGACATATGACTGTTATAAGAAAGGAAACACTGCTGTGAACCAGAGTTAATCTTCTGAAATTTCCTCTTAACAAGTTCTCCTGGGAGTTCCACATTCTTTTTATTGCTCTTTACCAATTTACAGAATAATTAACATTATAAAAACTTAAGGACTTTCTGTTGAGTGAATAGCGTTTTTTCCTTTCTTTTCTCATCCTGTCTTATTCTTTTGAGTGTTAAAAGGGAAGAATATTTTACCTTGCTGTCCCAAGGAGCCAGGTACACCCTGTATGCCCTTGAGGCCTTCAATGCCAGGTAAACCAGGATCACCTCCTTCGCCTTTTTGTCCAGGGCCTCCCCTTAAGCCTGCAAAAAGAAATGACAAAAGCAGTAAATTCTCTCAGTAATCTTTATATAATCCTAAACTAACTTGCTGATGTGCAGCTGGCTACTTGATGAGTCGTGGTCTAACTGCATAAACACATTCTTCAAGCCAGGGTGCTTTCATAGTGTGGGAGGATGAATGGTCTTCCACCGTACCTTGGCCGATCTGTCAATAAATTTGTCTTTTAACAGTTATCCCCAGATCATTCAACTTAGGAATCTGATGTTCAAATATGCAGAATGTGCAGACATGTAACCAACCCAGTGAAAAACCAACCTAATTCTGTTATCCCCCCCCTTATGTAATTTTGCCCTGATATTGTTCCTTTTGTCATCAGTGGTATATATATCACTAGAGCTGCCGGTGATTGAAGTTTAGTGCCATAACAGTCATTTTATTTGAAGAGATAAACATAGCACATATTGATTTCAATTAAGTTAAGATGCAGCTCTTCAAGAGCTGCTGTGGAACCACAGGCTGAATAACCATCAAAAGCACATGCTAAGCTCTCCCACCTTTTCTCTGTGGAATTTAATCTGTGAAAAATGAGAAATCCAGAGTAGCTGTGACATTAGTACCTGTAAGACCTGGCACACCAACTTCCCCTTTAAGGCCTGGCATTCCTGGTAAGTTTATAGTATCGCCCGGCTCACCTATTTAAAGGTAAAAAGAACAAGTGAGTGGCAAAGCTTTTACCAAAACCAGCAGCATTTCCTGTACTTTTGAAGAATTGCAACTTCCAAGACAACATTCTGCAATTATTATCTGTCTAGATAAAAACAGAAATAAATTAAAGGAAGAAAAACATAGAACGTAGCCCCTCTACTGACGCCCTGCCTTGGATTTTTTTTTATCTTGCATGAGATTAACAGTATTAAGCTTTTCACAGCCTCCAGTGTTTGCAACACTGTACTCTAAGACCGTAGAAGGACTCATTAAGACTGAAGACCCTCTGAGATCCTACAGAATTTCACGTCACTCGATTGTTGATGAATACAAAGAACACTCAAATAAGAGAAACTCACCAATTTCACCATGGGAGCCAGGAGTACCAAAATGACCCGAACTTCCTGGGGCACCCTTATCTCCCTGTCATATGATTGAAAACAAGTATTGGTTAATAAGAATGAGGATTTATTCAACCTTCCAAGCAGCAGAATTTGAATATTGAAAAAAAGGCCATCAAATTTACCTTTTATTTTGCTCTGTGTGTTTTTGTTTGTTTGTTTGTTTGTTTGGGTTTTTTTGTTTGTTTCCATTGTACTTTGAATCATTTGGCTGAAATCAGTTAAACTGAACCAGTGCAAACCAAGTGATAAGCTGTGTTTGCTAAGTCTCAGTTTGAAATGGAAAACATCATATTGCACATATATGGCAGATGGTCTCCCTGCTCTTGATCAGGAAAAAGTTCTACTGAAATTGAAGGACATTTCTAAGTGAGAAAGGAACACATTTTCTTGTCTCTATTAAATAAATTATGCATGTGAGTCTACTGCCAGGCCTTTTGCAAGACTTCAGTGTAACTTATTTTGATGCCAAAGTGAATTGCCCTCAAGGAACTCAGATTCTTAGGCTTTTTGCTGTTAAGGAAGTGACAGTGAGTAATTATAGGCAGTGGCACCATCAATCTGGAAAGAAAGAGTAAACATACTGCTGAAAATAATTTTTACCAACAGCTACAGTAACCAAGGACCTCAAAGGAACAATCTGGATCCTCACAGGCAGAACGCTGGCACCTGAAATCTGATGTCTCCCAATGAGAAGAGATTCTCCTTAATGAACATTAGAGAGATCAAGCAAAAGGTTTTGATCTATTTATTCCATTCTTATTGCATTTTTATCTTTGTACTTCAGCTGTTCTGCATAATTTCAAGGGGTGAATGCCACTCTCTAGAGAAGTTGAAGCAAAAGGATGCCATTTTGCCAGTCCTGGTATGGACTCACCCTGCCTCCTGTGCTGCCAGGGAAGCCTCTGATGCCTGGAGAGCCAGTCGGACCAGGATACCCTTTCAGACCTGTCAGCCCTTTTGCACCGATGTCCCCCTTCACACCAGGCACATAACTAGGGTGCCCTGGGGACCCAGGAATTCCTGTCTTACCAGGGAGGCCTGGCATTCCCTTGCTACCTGCAGGAGGGAAAGAAGACAAACAGAGAAGACTTAAAGCACTAGACCAGGCTGATACACAGTGGAAAAGAACTTCATGCTAACAGCCTTCTTGCAACACAGAACCACAACACACTGGGATAACAGGGCAGCACACACAAGTGGCATGAACAGTTAGTTTTCCTTGGGTTTTCTCTCTGCAAGCTCAGCTTTGTTTGATGGAGGCTTTGCTTGATGGGCTGCAGCAGAGGGGTGCATTGAGGTGAGAATGTTTTATATAGTACGTGAGAAAATACTTAGATACCAGTTAATAACCCTAAATGTGCTTGCTTTGCTTTGCCATGAGCACTGACCTTTTATGCCAAAGAATCCTTTGGTGCCAGTTTCTCCAGCATCTCCTTTTTCACCTTTAACTTTCATCATCATGCTAGGCTTTGGCTTCGGGGGCTCTCCCGGGGGACCTTGCTCTCCACGGTCACCTAAAGGGTAAAGAAACACCCATATTTTAAAAAGCTGGCCAGCTGCACTGTGCTGGAAAAAGAGACTACAGAATAGTGCAATCAGTGAAAAGGGATTAATGGAAAACCTTGCACAAGCCACGGAAAACCTGTTTGCATAGAAAATTGACCACATCGAGACAACATATCTGCAGAACAAATAAGCATAAGAAAATATGAAAACTAAGCTAGACTTCCATATGCTATTCTGGGGAGCTGGACTTGGGCTCCCTTGTGATAGAGGAGTTTACCTCTCGGTAGATCAGTTACCAAGTGTTTATGAAAAACAAAATCACAGGAAGCAGAGACAAGTGGGTAGTTTGCGGTGAAAGGGAAGTCCTCAATCAAACTTAAAAGGACTTAAAAAGGCTTGGGTGAAAGAAAAGCTATTTTGTTCCAACTTCCCATTGGAGGACTGAATTACAGAGTTCCTTTCATTGACTGTGATACCAACTGGTATGTTTCTGACTTCACTGCACAGTTTTCTGAATATTTTATTGCCTTTATCTTGAGGGAAAATTGGAATCTTTTCCCCAAAACATCTTATACCTCTGAGGCAAAAAACTCTGTTGAGTTCTGCATGTGCTTGGAAGTGCATTCAAATTTGGTGGAGTGTCTGTCTCCATCCTGACCATGCTCAAGATTCACAAAGAAACAACCTTCCCTTAAGCCTCAAATCCAAGCCTCTCAGCCAGAGGCCCATGTGTGAGATAGGTGGAGCAATGTCTGGGCTAAACTCTGTCTAAAATGTGTCATCTTTGTCTGTGCACCCTTGCAAAATAGTTCTCCACATGAGAAAAGCAAACACTGTACCATTTATAAGCAAATACCTTTAAAGCCTCGTGCGCCCTGTGCACCTTTATCACCCCGAGTCCCATATAAGCCAAATTCTCCTTTGATTCCTTTGATTCCTGGTCTTCCTTTCAGGCCTGGCATGCCTTTGAAACCATCAATGCCAGGTGAACCTCTTGAGCCTTTAAAGAGAAGTGCAAGACAACTGTTATCTTGTTCAGATTTCTGCAGAATAAGTAAATATGAACTGATGATGCACGACTAAAGCTGTCTGAAAGTTGCACTGCTGCAGCACCATTTTGGGGTGCCTTGATGCCTAGGACAATGTACCATTCTATATTAGGCACCTAAGCTCTTTGGGAGGTAGGTATCTAAATGAGATCAGGGCTTTAATGAGTTGCTTAATTTGGCCAAAAGAAGATGTGAAGATGGTCAGATCTTAGTTTTCATATTCTGAAAAATCATTTCAACCCTGATCCTACAGACCAAAAATTATGGCATTCCTCTCTTCTAAAAAAGAGGATCCTATTTTACATGGGTCATGCTAACAAACACATCTTCATTCCTCTAATGAGGAGCTGATCAATATACCAGAGTAATCCTGGGGAAAAAAAAGAAGTCTTAACTGTCTTTTCAACTGATGATTTCATCATTCTGTATGGATTTTTAGGCACTCATCTCTTTTTCTGTTTAAGCAGAGTTGAACTCTGTTGAAACTCCTTGTGTGACACAAACAACTTGCATGTATTTAGTGCTTTTGTAGCAGGTAGGAGAGAGTCTCTACTTGTCTATACAAAAGATCAGTATCCTGTTAAAATTCAGCATCAAGGTCTGGTGTCTGGCACTGCTCAGCACACAGCTGCCAAATTTCAAAAACTTTACAGGTTTGCAGAAACATCTCTTAGATTCAACTGAGACCTGGTGGGACTGGGCCAAGGGAAAGACTTTTGGAAAGAACAAATAGTAAATACTGTAAACCACCACTGCTCTTCAAGCTAGCTTTGCACCAAGCACAACTCAAGAGAAAACTAACGACAATTTTGGAATATATTAAGCCTGGGAGTATAACTCTTCTGCTTTAAAGAAGTAGCCCAGCAGAAAATGTATCCTATTCATCTCTGCACTGAGCAGCTTTAAGCAACATGATTTCTTTCAGTGCAGCTATTTAGAGCTTACCTTTGTCTCCTGGAAAGCCATCCATTCCACTAATGCCAGGGGGACCAGTCACGCCAGGGATACCTTGTAATCCTGGGAAACCTGTTTCACCTTTGTCACCAGACTGACCTTTCATGCCCACAAGACCAGGGAAGCCTTGCTCGCCATCTTCTCCCCTTGCACCTGGTGGACCTGCCATGTGAAGGTGTGAAAAGGGAGATTAAAGTGTTTGAATATACACAATGATTATATAGAAGGAAGCCTGAAAAGGGGAAAACTGCTACTGTACTGGCTTCAAGTTGAAGGGGAAAAAACTATGTTTTTTTTCATTAAAGAACTTCAGAAATGATTACAAAGACAAAGCAGCTTCTCAACACAGACCAATCTTGCTAACATCCTGGCTCTACACTCACTCCCAACATGATCCCCCCCTCCACTTTTATTTAAAAATTAAGCCTCTTTAATACAAGATTACTCCCATTTAGTTGTTCCATTCTCTCAGGCTGACTGCAGTGAGCTCTGTCCTTGCATGGCACACGGCTATAAAAGGAAAAGCAGCAGCTCTGCCTCCAAGGACCATCATCACCCCCTACACCCCAGCTGAGATGCCAGCATGATTTGCATTCACAGTGCCTGCAATATCCAAGTCATTTCCACGACTGAGAATTACAGCCTGGCATGTGCCACAGTCCCAAAGATAACTTTCCCCTGGGAAATTATACAGGTTCCTTGCCACAGAGAATGGGGAAGAGAAGTGATACAGGACAGCAATACTTCCTCACCAAGGGGTCCTTGAGAGCCAGGCCCACCATCAGGGCCGGGGTTTCCTGGTGGCCCTGGGAATCCATGAGTTCCTGGTGCTCCTGGTAAACCCATCAAACCAGGGAGACCTTGCAGCCCTGGATCACCTTTGGGACCTGGCAATCCTGGGTCACCATCTGCTCCTAAAATACCATAATACTATGCATTAGTGAACATAAATATTGAGAGAGCAGATTATTACATATCATTTCTCAAAATAGGTGAATAAGTACTGTTCTTTCAGGATATATTTTTTCCTCTGAAAATCAGTGGGAAGAAGAAAAGCAAATTAAAAGGCTGCTCATTAGTTTTTAAATTCTTGATGTTATTGGTGCTAGTCTGAATATTTGCACTGGAAAGGTTGATGGGCTCTTTCAAATGAATGGAAGTAATTTAGTATCAGGTAGATCTAAACAGAGTAACTCTCTTCCATTTCTAACTCCAATAACTCTGTAATTTCTGATCTTTCCCTTTGTTACATATGTCTTTGTAAGAATTGAATTGAGCTGACCAAAACACAGAAATAATGCCCTATGTCTGTTCTAAAATGTGATAGGCAGAAATGGAAAAAAATAAAGCAACAGTGGCTTTGTGTTCTCACTCAGAACTTTTCAAGTGAAGTACTGCTATAAGATTCATACAAATTCCTCAGCAAAATGCCCTGATTCTACACTTAAATGTTTTGAGTGAAAATTTACATCTCTACAAAACAATAGCAAAGAGATTGTCAAGTCCTTCCAGATTTAAATGGTAATACATGCTTTGCATTCAGATTGGATAAGCAATAGTGTACAAGATCTCAAAAGCACATCACACTGAAAATCCAGGATAGATGCTTCTCTTTATTTGGGTTTTATGTCATTGTAGGTGCAGAGGCTTGAATGTAGTTATGTGTGCTTTAGAACTGAGAGAAACTAAAAGGTCACAGGTGGTGAGTTTTCTCAACAACAGAACAGAGACATTTGCTCCCTGTTCTGAAGGGCTAGTAGTTTAACTGGCACAGATGAAATAAAGAAATTATCCAACATTTTGTATAAAAGTAACAGGAAAGAGGGTTCGGTCACATCATTTTATTTTCTTTTTCAGTCTGTTTGCTCCTTAATTTCTTCCCCCTCAGAGAAAAATAGTCCTAGGGGCATTAGTGGTATTGTTTTCTCAGACATAGCAAATGTTACCACAGTGCCGCCTTTATTCCATTCCTTCACTCTGTGACTGTACAGAAGATGAAAACAGATCTTCTCACTTCAAATAAGTCATGTAAAATGACATGCTTATCTTCTCTTTATCTATTTGCATTGAAAATCATGAGATGAGTCACCAAAATAAGTTTCTATCAAATTCCTCTTTGCTTTGAGCTAGTCACGCAATTTCTCCTTCTTCCTCAGTTCCACAACAGAGCAAGGGGATAATCTGCAGTCCTAAGTGTCCAGCTGCTGCTGAAACAGTATAGCAAGTAATGCTTAATTCCTACAGATGCTTTTGAAAGTCCCCTACTGAACTCAAAGAGTGACGCAGACAGCTTTTGTAAAGATGTTATGTTTTTTTTTTTTCTGTCTATTGTAAGACAATAGAAAATAATAGAATATATTTTTTTAAGTTCTGTAAAACAACAAAATAAAGCGAGCACCCTAACATTATGAATAAATATGCAATGCGCCCTTTTTCTTTTTCCCAAGTGTTCAAAGACCTTTGAGGTAAAAGGGCTTATTAATGTGTTACTAAATGCTGTGCCTTCTCTGCTAATATTTACAAATTCTGCAGTGAAACAATTTGCTATACTGCAAAGCCACCTATTATCCAGACATTTTGAGGGCTGGAAATTAAGCTTAATATTATGTAGTACATAACTGAAGATTCAAGATAATTAACTATGACGGGAAAAACTAAAGGGTACATCTGATACAAGGATGAGAAAATCTTGTTCTTTGATGTCCTATTATAGGTGATGCTATGTGGTGCAGTGTCAGAGAGTGCTGGTCATAAGCAGTGAATCTCCAGAAGGTGTTTGAACCAGGCTCATAACCAGGGGTTATGAGCACTTGGCTTGAGTTCTATTGGTCTTTCACTTCTCTCACACAGTCATAGTTTGGCTACATTTATACCCCAGTCTTAAACATTTCTTTACTTGAAGTACCTCTAATTCCTGGTATTCCTTGATCTCCTGGTGCACCTTTCAAGCCAGGTAAGCCAGGCAGCCCATCATCCCCTCGAGGACCTGCTGCTGCTCCCAAAACATCACCAGGAGCACCCTTCTGTCCGTCCAGTCCTGGAGCACCAGACTTTCCCATAAGACCTGGATGTCCCTGTAGTCCAGGTAAGCCATTTGGGCCACTGTCTCCTCGGGGCCCAATAAAGCCTACAAAAAAAAAAGAGCAAACAACCAGGGATTAGGCATTCATTCAGATGTGAATGATCCAAATGTTTAATTACAAGTTCTCACATCACTTATATACCTTCACAAGTTTCCTTTTCTAGCTTTCCCATCCACCCGTACAATTTTCCCATCCACCATTACATGTCAACAGAGCATTCTACAAAGCACTCTTCAACCGTTCACACAGGTGCTTATCCAATCAGAGCCATGAGACATTCTTCTTCCAGAGGTGCCCTTGATTCTCATGCTGTTTATCTTGCTCCAGAGTTGCTGCTCTGAACAGTTTTTCTTGTATTCCCACATTGCAACATCTTATAAACATCTTACAATCTAAGGGTGAAAAAACACTTCCTGTATACCAAATAGTGGTTTGATATGCAGCGGAGGAAAGACAGGAGTCAAATGTGAACAAATAAATGAAGAGTGAACTCAATCAGTAAACTAGAGAGGCCTTGGGGAGTTGCCCAGAGGGGCCACTGCCTCTGCTGTTCCCTGTACATCTCAAGGGATCAATGCCAATTGTTTCATACTCTTCATATACCGTGCCTTGTCTACTACCTTATTGGTGAATGACTGGAAGGACTCCCATATAGGGGGCAGGGAAGACTGGTAAACTGGACCTGGATTGGAAGTTAAATCCAAGTGTGGTTGAGAGACAGTATGGAAGAGAGCTGAAAATCAATCTGAGTGCTAACTACTCTGTGGTCAGGCAGCCATACAGTATAGGAGCCCTGATTTTGCAGTTAGTGCACTCTGCAGAGCTTGGAAAGGAAAATACAGATTCATGTTCCTGCCCAGAATGAGTTTTTTGTCCATACCCCTTGTCTGTTGATCAAGACATGTATCAACCTTGCTTTCACTTATTACAGATTAGGATAAAACATGACTAGCACTGAGCGCTTGGAAACACTGGAAACACAGCCAAATGTGGGCAAGGTGTATAGTTAGTACTTTGTCTTTGCAGTGTTCATTATTATTTAAATCAATGCTATAAAGACTTAAATTGAAACAATAACACTACTATCTTCTTCCTTTCTGCAATTATCATTCCACGTGGAATCCAAAACAGCTTATTATTGAATTTCCTTATTTCTAAATCACCTTCATGAGCTGTTGGCATTTGCAATTTTGCACTGTAAAGCAGATTTTAAAAGGCTGGAGTCTGTGCTACTTTTTGTCATTATAGGAAGTTGCAGAAAATTATTTTGGCTTCAAAAAAAGAGCTTTTTTGTAACAGCTTATTGTTTGAAGATGGAAGGTGAGATAAATGAAGATGAATATGGAGTAAGGTGATTGTGCTCCCACGACTGTAGCCAAGGTCATAAATATATAAAGAATGATTAATTATTTCAAGATACCTGGAGGACCTGGGTATCCTTCCCGACCCGGATCACCTCGTGTACCATTTAACCCCGGGAATCCCACTGGGCCTGGATCACCTGGGAATCCTCTTGCACCTTTAGTACCTAAATTATATAAAAGAAATTAAAAAAGTGTGATCTAAACAATCAGAACAGAAATCTGCATATAGTGTAGCAAAGGTAGTGGCAAATACTTTAATTATCTGTTTCCAGATACAAAGATAGACTTTTAAAATAAATTGTATGGTATGACACTGTACTTAAGAACCCAAGGATGGTCCCAAACTCTAGGCTAAGTGCTTTTACACACACACATTAAAGACTGCTCCTGATTTTTAGACTAAAGATATATAAATAGTGAGGGTGAAAATCACCTGTCCGATAGACTTCTGGAGACTTTTTTGAAGAATATTTTGCAATTAAGTTTTTTAGAATTATGGAATCAATTGAATTGGAAGGGTCTTTTAAAGGTCTTCTACTCCCTTACAATGAAAGAGACATCTGCATCTAGATCAGGGTGCTCAGAGACCTTTAAAGCCTGACTTTGCCTGTCTCCAGGGACAGGACATCCACCTCCTCTCTGGACAACCTGTTCCAATTCCTGTTGGATCTTGGTGTTCCTGATCCCGTACCTATATAGCCTAGCAACATCCATATACTCCTCCTAGGATATCTGCCCCTGCTTCCACTGCCTGTGTGTTTTCCTTTTGTTCTCCAGTTTGACCAGCAGATCCCAGTTCAGCCATGCTGGTCTCCTGCCTTCCTGCACCTGGGGATGGACAACTTTTGTGTATTAAGGAAAGCTTCGTTAAATATCTTCCAGCTCTGCTCTGCTTCCTTGTCCTCAAGGACAGTTTCCCAAGGGGGTTTTGTTGACTAACTCCTTGAAGAGCTGAAATTTGGCTTAAGGTCAAAAGGCAGTGTCAAAGGAAAAGTGCTCAACAGTAATGGGCACAAATGAGATGTAGGAGAAACAAATTTTTGCCTTCCCTGCTCAACTGAACACAGGCAAGAACTGACTGGTTTAGATAACCAAAAAAAGAAATACAAGGCTAGAGGTTCGATCTAATCATCCTAGAAACTGAATACAAATTAAATAGCCCACAAACTATTTTTGTAATAGCAGAGGTTCATAGCTTAGGTAGTAAAATAAGAGCTGTGCCCTAAAAATGTGTTCCTCTGGCACTGAGCTCATGTAACTGTTTCTCAGCATCTCAAAAACTGCAAGCATCTTGTAGGATTCTTTTCTTTTTTTAATGGTTATAAAACTGTATTATTTACATAAATTTACATGCAATAGCTTTATTACATGAGTCTCATCAATTTATTGCATTCCAAGATCCAGATTTTTTGGTCAAGTTCCTTTAAAATAACCCTCATGCAATGCTTTGTTTTTCTCTACTCCCCAGCTCCCTGCACTCTTTCAGTTCCCAGCTCAGTCTTGAAGGTCGGCAACGTTTTAACATTTTAAGTGCTGTTGCTTAGCATCATCATGAATTACAACTCAGTTTATTAGACTGAAAGTAAGTTTCTCTCCACTTCTAACTATAACAAAAAGGAAAATATCACTTGAAGTTTGATACTTTAGTACTTTAGAATTTCTATTGTTTAGCCATCAATTAGCCATTTTAGCAGCAGGACTTCTTGTTTGTTTGTTTTTTGGTGAATCATATACAGAAACCTTTCAAAGGCCAGAATTAAGAAGCACATAAATAGCCTGTGCAGCATGAAAAGCATTTTCTGAGTGCAGTACAGAACTATTGTTCTCTCCCTTATATGAACAAAAACTTCACAGAAAGCAATTAGAAGGAAAAATCTTAGGTTTTTAGGACTCAACAACAAATTCTAACACTACTCTTAGCTAAATGGCATCTTCATTTTGTTTCCCATCTGCAATAACTGACTTTCATTCATTCTGCTCATTCTCATTCTAATTAAAAAGCTATATTAGAGAAAGAATGGAGCAGATGGAGAATGCAGCCACAGTTTACCACATATTTCAGCAACTCATTATGTGATGGTAGTTGGTGTTAACACGTTATGCCAAACAGCAGTAAGAAAAAGGTTTTGTTTTGTAACAGTGCTTATTTTGCAAGCATTTTATTTGCATGTTTCCTACAGAAAACAAGCATCTCATTCAACAGTAGCTATACAGGTCCTGCCAGAGCTCAGAAAGCATTTGGACGATGTTCAGACAGGATTTGATTTTTGGGTTTAGAGCCATGAGTTGAACTCGATGATCTTTGTAGCCCCCTTCCAACTCAGGATATTCTATCATTCTTTGATTCAGGAGCATTGCAGCCACCAAGGCTGCATGCTGCTTAGACCTCTGCCTATTTCAAGTCAACTCTTTCCTCCACTGTCTTTTCTAGAGCACACTGTCCACTAAGTTGCGATTATGTTGGAGTTGGCAAGATCTCTCTCAAAACATAGTGTATGTGTGAAAAAAAAAGGTGAAAAAAAAACATTACCTGTGGCTCCTGGCAGCCCTGGCTTGCCTTGAGATCCTTTTGGTGGCCTCACGCAGCCTCCACCTGCCAAGAAAGATTTTTACTCACAATATATGTGCTTATATGCTGTCTCTCATCAGTGCTGTGCCTGCAGCTAAGATATCACTCTCAAAGCAGGTGAATGAAATCAACAGGAGAAATCCCAATTTTAGAAGTATTATTCCTCATTAAAAAAAACAACAACAATGCAACACTGGTTATGGGTGGCATTTTCCGGGGACCATTCATGCAGATCTCAACTCCAGTAATTTAATCAAGAGCCATTCTTCTGCCTATTTTACAGAGACTATGGTGGTGGCTACTTTAGCTAGGCTCTTGTGAGAAGGCTATTTCAACATAATGGATAGCTGTATTACCAGAACAAGGGAGACACTTTGTTTTCCCACAGGCAATTTATACCATCTAATACATCAAGTCAAATTTTGGTACAAATGAAGGTCCTTATTTTTTATGTGTCAGATTGCATTGAAACTCCTCACTCAGAGTTCTTCCAAAAGTTTCTTACATTCTCTTTGGAACTTCATTTCTGGGTCTGTTACTTAATTTTCATGGTAATCATTATTTTATCACAATAAACACAACAGGAGCAATTAAACAAAGAATTTCTGGATTACAGAGGTAAGACTGCAAGAATTTTAGAAAACATTCAATTCGATTAACTCACTTTAGAGCTATGTACTGTATATGTATGGTTATTTGTGGCCTGAAGTTTAAATAGTTTACAATTAATAGCATTTAAAGCAGTCATCAGAAAGAAAGTATGAAGTCATAACAGCCACAGAAGACTTAATGCTAAAATACATTCAAGCCATTTTTATGTTCAGTACCTGACCATATTGGATCAGTTGCATCTCCTCTAGGAAAATCTTCAATCACCTGCCCACAGTCTGTGAGCAAGGAACAGGAAAAGATAGTTATCACTTAAGAGAAAAATCTAAAAAGCTTTCATTTCTCAACAAATTATCTATTACAACATCAGATATATGTTATTTTATGCATTATGCATTGGAGAAACCGCATACAACAAAAACACTTGAACTCTATCCATATATTAATTACAGACTGCTTTAGGAGCCCTATATGTCACATGTACCGCGTGGGGTTGACAGTTGCCTGTTTTGGCTTATATATTATATATATAAAGGATTTTCTCTGCTCAAGTAAAATACATAGTTGGATGGAGAAGAATACCACCTGTAAATAATCTAAAGGAAGAACATTGCTCCATTCCCTGCAGCTACTTAAAATAAATAAGATTTTAATTGCTGACACCAACATGTTCCCTGATGCTATTTCAATACGTTAAATGAAAGTACTTCTTAAAAAAGATTTCTGGACATTTAATGAAAGCAATCCCTTTCACTCATAAAATCCTCCACCAAATGCTAGCTTTTCAGCATCTGTTTCGGAACAGATACTGTACACACAATTCAGTAATGATCTCACAAGGATTTAATACAAGACAGAGAAATTGTTCTTACCTATTTGGCCAGGCTCTCCTGGTGGACCAGGCAGACCTGGAAGCCCAGGGTTTCCTTTTGTTCCATCGTCACCTGGAGGACCACGGTATCCTTTTGGGCCAGGAAATCCTCCACCTGGCAGGCCTATTTCTCCTGGAAAGCCCTTTGGGCCTAATTCTCCTGGATAACCAGGATCCCCGGGGAGACCTCTGATACCATCACCCTGTGGGAAGTGGGAAATGAATACACTTCGGCCTTTGCTGCAAATGAAACAAAGCTCAGAGTTGAACTACTCTCACAGAATGACAGAAACACCAAGGTTGGAAAGGACCTGCAAGATCATCCAGTCCAACCATCCACCTATCACCAATAGTTCTCACTAAACCATGTCCCTCAACAAAATGTCCAAATGTTCCTTGAACACCTCCAGGGTAAGTGACTCCACTACCTCCCTGGGCAGCCCATCCCAGTTGGACCCACTCTTCCAGAGAAGTAGTATTTCCGAACGTCCAGCCTGAATCTCCCCTGGCGCAGCTTGAAGCCATTCCCTCTGGTCCTATCACCAGTTACAGTTATGAGAGAAGAGGCCGACCAGCAGCTCATTACAGCCTCCCTTCAGGTAGTTATAGAGAGCAGTAAGGTCTCCTTGAGCCTCCTCTTCTCCAGACTGAACAATCCCAGCTCTTCAACTGTGCTCCAGACCCCTCACCAGCTTTGTTGCCCTTCTTTGAACACACTCCAGGGCCTCTGTCTTTCTTGTAGTGAGGGACACTCGTGAATAACATCTTATAGGCAGCTATTCCTTATGTACTGCATCCTAGCTTTTTAAAGCAAAATTGCAAATACGATATATTTGGAATAATCAGACATTATTTTAGACCCCCACAGCAGAAAAAGCAGCATTCTTAGAGGGTGCATTCCCCTAAAAAGGCTGGCCAATGAAGAACATATGGGAAATGAGTCACTGCTGTGGACAGCCTTACCTACCCTTTCTGAAATGCTGTGAGTGGATATGGGGGAAAGAATACACATCACTAAAGTGCATGAAAGTTAGTTCTGGTGTGGCATTTAGTTCTTAGATCTTGACAGAAGCTGACATAAATTGTGCCCAAGTGGGCATATTTTTCTTGGCCTGTTACTCTAGTGATGTTACTGCAATATTAAATTAACATCTTTAGAACATCACCAGAAAATGTTCTCATCCACAGATTTAATAAAAAGTACCATTTTTACTGGTAGTAAAACCTACTGTGGTCCACACTGGATGACAAAGCTCTGGTCCATCCTCCTATATGATGCAAGAACCCAGTGGTGGAAAACATTTGTGATAGGTGATGAGGTATTATCAAGCACGTAAATGATGATGTGACCAAATTTTGGGGATGGAAACTGTTAACTCCCTCATATCAAAATGCTGCACACAATCTCTAGATAATAAACCACTAATTATCACAAATAAACCACTTATATAAAATTGGCCTAAATGGGTTATACACTACCACTTATTTGTTAAAATAAAATTGAAATAAAAGTGTAAGGTGGTTCTAAAGAATCTGAGGGTTAAATTGATATTTAGTATACCAATAATCAGCAAGGCCAGTTTAGTTGTGCATCACCATCTGTGTGTGAAGGGCAGCCTGATGATCATTAATCCTCAGAATTAAATGCATTAGTAATTGAGTGTGGCGGAAATGATTTAGCTATGTTTCCAACTTGGACAGAAGGATGTTGGATGCTGAGGGAGATTCTGTGAAAGGCCTTACAGAAGTCCAGACATGATGCCAGTGGCTCTTCCCTTGTGCACTGATGGAGTCATGCCATCATAGAAGGCCACAAGGCTGTTCAGACAGGACCTGCCCTCGGTTAAGCCATACTTCTTGTCTTGTATCACCTGCCTGTATTCCATGTGCCTTAGCAAAGCTTCCAGGAGGATCTGTTCCATGATCTTCCCCAGCACAGAAGTAAGGCTGACAGGTCGGTAGTTCCCTGGGTCGTCCTTTCTTCCCTTCTTAAAATTTGCTACTTACCGGAAGGCCAGGCAGTCCTGGTAAACCATCTAATCCATCTCTGCCTGGGAAACCATCTTCCCCTCTGATACCAGGAAGTCCAGGATCTCCTCGGATTCCTTTGGTACCTAAAGCAGACCTTTCATTGGGAGACTGCTCTCTCACAAAAGGTATAAATAATTGCAAAATACATGTGACATGAATTTTTACTCTACCTTTAGTAGTTATGTGTATAGAATCTCCCTTTTCTCCTTTTGGTCCAGGAAATCCTTCTTGGCCCGATTGTCCCTGACATTACACAAATCAGAAAAAAAAAAACAACAACAAAATCCTCAGAAGCACAAAATAAAAACACTTAACAAATAATTATCCAGATTTGTGTTTTCACTGTCCTGCTTAAACAAGCAAACAAACCATTATGGTAATGCTTTCCTATTACTCTCTGTATGATTTCCTCTTCAGTAATCCTATTCTTGTGCCTGAATCCTTATTAACTTGCTTAACTAGGATCAACGCCCATATGGCATGGCAGGGGTGCTCCTATATGAGGATAACATTAGGAAATCTGTGGCTTATCATAAGATCAAGTCCTGTAGATGACTACAGCTGGAGAACTGCATGAGAGAAAATGTAGTAAATTATTTATTGTTTGCCAGTAAGGAAATTGCCGTAATCAACGCTTTGGCACCATGGTAACAAAACTCTGGGTTGTATTTACCTGCATTTTCTCTTTTCCTAGTCTAAAAAAAAACATGACAGCTGCATGGCTGGCAATGGATTGTGATTCACAGCACCATTGTAGGGTTGAAAAGCAGCATTTTCTTCATTTATGAGAGAAAGGAACTTAGGCATAGAGTGATGAAGTGAACTACCCCAAACCACAGCCCCATTTGATTTTGGTTGATTTTGGTTGAAAGGGACAGCTAGAGGTCCCCACTCCAACCTGCTGCTCGGAGCTACAGCTGGGCCTTGTCCAGTCAAGACTTAAAGTCTCCAAGGAGGGAGATTTCCTCTCTTGCTAAGGTAAGCTGTGATGAAGCTAAGGATGACTCTTTGGCATTCCTTGGTATAGTGCACAATTCTCCTCAACAGCCCAGCTGAAAATGGCACTACTAGATTTCTCCACAAGACCTCTGAGTCACCGGACTGAATGCATGGGAGATGCCAAGGGCTCAACATTACAGATAATTTAGTGCTGACTGTTCTAACCCAGTTAGCTTTAGTTCTGAAAAATCATATTCATGCATACTACAGTATAAGCCACTGTGTTTTCCCTATCTTCCTCTCACTGAATTTCAGTGCATGCAATATATGAAGAGAATGTTTGATGCATTTATTTTTTGTCTGAAATACTCCTTTGCCTTAAATTACTTAATTTGATTTATTTTCCATCACTGTCTTTCATTAGCATTTTCCAAGCATTTCTTAGGTGAAAAGCATGTGTGGAAATGGAAAGCCATCTCAAGAATACAGGTTCACACTTCTGTAAGTCTTAAGTGGGAGACCAGATTTGAGTAAAAGGATCATTATTTTATCTGTCTGTTTTTACCTTCTGCATTTTAGTGAAGCCCTGTAGAGATTCTTCATTTGGACAGTGCTTTTTATAGGCCAAAAGAAATCTCAAGAACTTAATATAATACTGAATTATGTCACTGACTATATATAACTACACTGTATTATGTTCACATTGTTTATTTGTTGCTTTTTGGGTTTAAATGTGTATCATGTGATTTAGCACATGAGTGTTTTCAAAATGGCTTAGAGCTATTTCTAGTTTCTTTTTCTCCACAGAAAAGAATGCCCATTGCTTGGGATAGATATGTACATTATAGATAGATAGATAGATATTGGGATAGATATTTACATTAAGTTCACATAGATCTGATCTAAATTAAATATATTGATTTTCTATAGAGGGAACTTGTTGAATGTGTTAAGAAAATTATGGACTCACTTCTGCTAAGAATATGGACTAAGAATAACTAAAGTAATTTGTTTTATGGTGAATTTGTGGCAGGCCAGAAGCTGAGATAAAGTCAAGGCTTTGCTGCTGAGTATTCTACTATGATATGACATGTCTAAATGTGTCTTAAGTCTACAGTAACTTAAATTCTGGGATGAAGATAATACAATTATTCATTTCAAAGGCAATAACTAACTAACTAACTAACTAACTAACTAAATCAGGACTTGTAAAAATTAATCAAAGTTTCAACAATGAACATTTCAAAATGTCTTTTTTTTTTTTTTTTTTTCCTGACTCACAGAAAACAGAATTTTTTATTTTCCAAAAAAAATCCAAACTCCGGCTGGTTGCAAGTAATTTTTTTTAATGTTCAGAAAGCCAAAATTACTGACTGAAGGCATTTTATTTGCTCTGACATCTCTACACAAACAAAATCAGTTTGGTGTTAGCTTAACTAAAATCTTACTCTAAAATCTTGAGTTTTAACTTTGAAAAAATGTAAAGCAGTTGGGATAACACAAAATATAGCACCTTTAGCAGTAAATAACAAGTGAGTAATTATTAGCAAAACACTCTTATCAGCATTGTTGACAGTGTATTTTTAGGAAAAGGTTATGTATTTATAACCAAGAATCTTACATTTAGTATTTGACATTTGCCCCTTATTAGAAACAATTTGAAGGAACTAATGAAATTGTTTCCCTTCATAATCAGTGCTGTAGTTTTGCTGAAACAGCTTTGTTTAAGTGGAAAGTGCGTTTTAGATTATGAGGAAATCTTTTGCTCTTCCCATAGTAAACTATTTTAATTCCCATCTTAGCATCTTTCAGCTCTTGGTATTTTGTAGCAATCTGAAAACAGGTGGAACAGAAGAAAATAAATTGTACTTTTCATCATTTCTTTTTTCCTTATGGAAAATAGCTGTTTTTTATTTATAGTAGATGTACAAAACTATGCATTAAAGAAACAAGTATCTTACTTTTGCTCCAGCATAGCCAGGAATACCATGTGGACCTTGATCACCAGGCTCTCCTTTTCTCCCAGGCTGGCCAGGGGTTCCTGGAAAACCAGGAGGACCACGGGGGCCAGTAGAGCCCCTTCTGAGTTCATCACTCAGAAGGCATTTACTGCAGTCACCTTCTTCGCCTAAGGAAGTAGATTGGAAAGAGAAGAAAACTGTCACAACAAACACTTTCAACTGTATCCTTTATACACACATATATACCCCAAGTATTTGAGAAAATCACTTTTTTTTTTTTCCTTTTAAGAAACTAAATGTGCTAGCCTCAGATCAAATTAATTGGTCCCTGAGTGTGTCATCATTAGACTGAATTAAAACTTAAAACAATGGAAGTTTTACACAATCCATAACAGCAGATCATCTTTTGAGTTATTTATTATGACCTACCTTTAGGTCCTCTTTGTCCTCTTGGCCCAGGAAAACCTTGTGCACCAGGTCTACCTGGTGTCCCTTCCTGTCCTTTTAATCCAAAGAGAGAACCTAGAAGCACAATAGAGTAAGAAGATAAATTAATGTACTGTAAATTAGTGTACTGCTTCTCCTCGTTCCACCTCATTCAAGTTGGACTACATCTGTCCTTTTCTGTTTCTTCTAAAGTCACCGACTGTCTAACTCAGCTGTTATTAAATCCCCTTTTCCTGTTGTTTCTTCCCCTCCTCACAGCTTCCCATTCTCAGTAACTTCCATTTATGTGTTAATGGTCTCTTACCATCTTACTTATCCAAGCTTCGTCTTCCTCCTCCTCTGTAGTACAGAGTACTACAGAGGTGGCTCTGTAGTACAGCCACCTACTTCAGAGGGGCCATTTGCTTTTCTCTGCATTCCCAAGCCTTACTCGCTTTCATCTGCTAGAAGAGAACTCATATTTTCTATTTCTCAGCATTGAAAGTCCAGCCAGACCAGCTTGCCTGGATTGTTGCTCCCTCTGGCCATGACTGCACTGCAGAACTCCACTGACCAGCAACTGGCTGGAGTACATGGATTTCCTTGTCTGGAAACCAGCATGAGAGAATGTCTCACGTCTTATTTTGGTATGGTTACAGGACATGGCCTTGACACATATAGCTCTGAACCTAAGTCTGCTACTGTGGACATGACCTTTGAAACTTCTGGTTACAGCCTCCTATTCCTCATTACTTCTTTTCCTGCTGTGGTAGATGATTCTATCCATTCTTTGGTCTCTTTCACCCTTAATTCCTTTGTTTTTAACACTCAGCACAACACAGCTTGCAGTACCACATACCACCTGCTCTGGGTAGCTTCCTGTAACCCTTTTCTCCACTCCTGCTCTTGCACTGCTGTGTGGTGCGTTTCACAGAGACAAAGCACAGTTTGTGCACAGAAGTGACCTCTGGAAAGAACCTAGTCCAATGTTCTTCTCCAAAAAGGGCTAACCTCAAAATCACAATAGTTAATCAGGGTCTTGTTCAGCTGAGTATTGAGTATCCCTAAAGATGAAAAGTCTACAACCTCTCTGCGCAAACTGTTCTGCCATCTGACCACAGATGTGAAAAAGTTTTCACGGAGTGGAAATTTTTTTTCCTAACATCTGAGCAGAATTTCCCTTGTGAAAACTTATGAATATTCCTTCTTGCACTGCTACTTGTGCTCCTCAGTCAGTGTGTCTGGTTCCATTTTCACTGTGACCTCCTGAGACAGAGGTACACAAAAATAGCAGTAAGATTCCTCTTAGCACTTTTCTTCTCCAGGCTAAGGAAGAAATCCATCTCTCACAGCCACCCACTCTATGACTTCTGCTTCAGATCCCTAACCATCTGGATGACCATTTGTAAGACTTCTTTTAGAAGTCTTTTTTTTGGACTGGGGAGACAAAAAACCAAACTTTTCCACAACTTACCATTTTAACCTGTTTGCTAAATTCAACATATACAGTCAGTGTCCTTCATGCAAGAGCCTTCTCAGTCTAGCACACTTACTGGGACACTCTTCCCAGAGTACTGGTACATATGATTCATTTGAAACTTGAGCTGTGAAAATTATTTTTACCAGAGCAGAATGCAAGTCCAAGAACAGAAAGCTCATATCACTCCACCAGCCCAAAACAGACCTCTTTTTCAAATTTTGCCAGGAAAGTCTGAAAGTCATGCAAAATCTTCTTTCATCAATGAACATACATCACTTCTATCCAATGTGTCTTTCCACCACCCACTCTGTTTCATTCCCTCAATCTACTTTTTCACCTTGTCTTGCCAACTGTTATCTTCAAAATAAGCAATGATGTTCCTGAATTCTCACCACCTCTTCTTGTACTTACCTGGAGTTCCAGGGGGACCAGGTGGACCACGGAGTCCTGGTTCGCCATGTTTACCTGGAAACCCAGGTGGGCCTGCTTGAAAAGCAGGAGATCCTTCTTCACCTTTTTCACCTTTTGGTCCTATCTCTCCAGGTAAGCCTGGCTTATCTGCGTCTCCTGAAACAGAACCAGGAAAGAAACTCAGAAGAATTTCTTACCAGTTCTGCACAAAAAGGGCTGTAAGGTAACAGAAGGGACTGTTCCTACAATTGCATCTAGCAAGCAGGGAAAAATGCAGTTTTAGTGTACATCAAAAAGTGTAACTGCATTTTTTACTTGGGCAGATCAACAGTTGGTCCTGAAACAGGGTTCTGCTGTCACCTCTACTTCAGTTGTTTTGCAAAGACTCACTGGGGCCAAAGCAGGTACATAAAATGCACCTTTCAGTTTTTGCTACTGCAGTTAGTTTCTTACCACACTGCACTGCATATTTCACCAACTGTACATGCATTTTCTCCACCTCAACCCCACACCAGTTAAAACTTGTTAATTTGCTGGAACAAGTATTACTGGGATATTACCATCAGAGAATCCTGGAATCCCAGGCAGCCCACGGTCACCCTGCTCTCCTGGTTCTCCCTGTAGTCCAGAAGCACCTGGAAAGCCTGGATCACCTCTTACACCTGAAAGACAACCCCAATACCACGAAACATTTTAGTGTGATGCTGTTTGTGACCCATAAATGATGACCTGTGGTACTCTGCAGATTGCTTAACTCCTAAAATGCTTAAATTAGGAACTTCAGCTGCTTTGGAATATTACAATTCACCATTATGTCTTAAAGGCAGCTTTAGAAATACAGAAATGTGGTATTTCATGCTCTCTTAGTGCGAATAAACAAGTATATCAGAGAGATTTCTGTGAAGTCCTAATATCTGGAAGCTGAGCATACCCTGGAACAGGAATGGTGTAGAGCCACTAAGCCGAGGTAGAAGAAGATCTCTCAATTCTTTCCAGTATGCTCCTAGAATTGCACTTCTCCTGATGAGCTTTCTGAAGATAACCCCTCCTTTTCCCTACAAGAATTTGCCATTATAACAGTGTGTGAAATATAAGCTTTGCTCTGCTTTACTGTACCTGCATCTACCTTGGCCCAACTGTTGCATGAGGATAGTATTGTCCTTTTGTCAAAGGCACAGGATATTCCATCACCCTGCCTGCTTCCTCCTCTCTCCACAAAGCCTCTACTGCTCCTAAAGGCTTGGCAGGTATTCTGAGTGATTTAAACAGTGTTTACACGTTTATCCATTCTCTCCAGGAGGAAGAGAACTATTCACTATTGCCAGATGCTCTTGCATTCAATAAGACTAGAAAACTCCACAATGCAAGGATGCAGCATGGTGCAACAGCAAGTGACCATCCTTCCTGCTAGTGCTCTTGGCCTTTGCAAACTTTTATCACTTTCTGTCTGTTTCTAGTCTGACGAAGCAGATCCACCACAGCCCTACAGGGCAGCTGGCTATGAGCACTACAAATGATCTCTGCATTTTATCCAGAGACTATGAAATAAGGCCCAGAACTCAGACTCTCCCTTTCTTCTTTTCACTGGACACTTTTTTTCTTTATTTTTTTCTTTCTTTTTTTTTTTTCTCTGTGAACTCAGGAATGTATGAATGCATTTTGTACAGCAATCTGGCTTCAGCAGGAGAGACAAAGAAGCCATCTGCCTGCAAAAAGGTAAGTAGAGCACTCTTTTGTTATAAGTTTTGGATTAGTTTAGCAGTCCAAAGTTTTTGAAGGAGTTGAATTCTCTGGCTTTAAAGCTTTTGATCTACGTAGCAGGTGATAAAACCTAAGATACACAAGCTAAGCAAAGGAGACGTACCTTTTCTTGGAATGCGGTAAGGAACATAGGCAGGTGGTCCTGGGGGACCCATCTCACCCTGCTCCCCCTGTTAACAGAAGTTGAAGCATCATATTTAAGCATATTACTCTGGGGAACTTCTTTTAAAATGGAAATAAAAGCCCATGAAACACAAAGAAACAAAATTCCAAAAGCACTGACACGACTTTCAAGAAATGTGAGCCATTTCAGTCAATAAACAACTTAACTGGTACTACAGTAACAAGGGACACTTTGATTGCTACTACATCATGGAGAAGAAAAATTACACCTGGATTATCACTTCTAGCAAATGGAAGTAAAGCAGTACCTTGCCTCCTCTAGGACCATATTGACCTGGTTGACCATCAAATCCTGGAAAACCCTGTAATACACATAAAAATGGTTGATGTTTCCTTTATCAGAAAGACAATAAAATTTGTTGTCTGCAGCAGTTGTTTTCCTCTGGTGTTAACAGTGAGAAGTATGTAATAGAGCTGAGCAGTTTGTTTCCCTGGTGTGCAGCAATTCAGGCAATGCCATTACAGAGTCACAGAATCACAGAATTGTAGGGGTTGGAAGGGACCTCTAGAGATCACTGAGTCCAACCCGCCCCCAAAAGCCTTACTTTAACCTTGCCTGAAAGATCCATCTGCTAAATCGTCATCTATTTGTTTCTATATGAAAGCAAGAAATCTATCTAAAAACACAGTGTGGAAAACTACCTGGCATCACTGAGAATAGTATTTCTCCCAGAGCTGGACAAGTTTTGACATAATCCACAATGCTGTTGCACAAGGACAGATAAAAACAGCAGTTACATTACACACTGACATTTAGTGCATTAGAAACATAAATGGGTGCATTCAGTCAGTACTTGGAAATAATTTTTCTTTCCATATTAATACTCCTTTAAATGACGAAAATCCTACAAAATCATAAGCAAAAGAAAGAAAACAAATGATCAAGCAAAAATCTTCATGCAAATTTAAAAAATAATGGGATACTTGTAATTTATAAGTTGAGCATTTAGCACGTCCTGCTGTTTGCTGCAGGTTCAGTTCCAGAATGTTTATAATCACCTGATCTTAGCAATGAGCAATGAGTTATTTACAACTTCACTCATGTATGCAAGCACAGAAGGCAAACATTCCTTACAAAAAGCAAGATGATTAGGCTACTTTATATCTGATTAAAAGTCTAATAACAAGATGTTCACTGATTATTCAATCAAATATGCCAAATCTACAATTTTGCAAGCTCGCACATCTTCTGTCACACCAATCTGTGGGGCTGTATAGTTATGAAAATGCTGACATACCTAGTAACTTGAAGTACCAGGGCACAGAGTTACACATTATGAGAAGCACAGCCCAGTTCTGTTCCTTTTGATACCAGCAGTGTATGTGCTGGCATCTAATACTAGGTCAGGCTGCCCAGGGCCCATCCGGCCTGGCCTTAAACACCTCCAAGGACAGAGCATTCAACACGGAGGTGATGCTCCGTTTCCCAATGGGTTTTGCTAACTCTGCTCTTCAGGTTTCAGTAGCCTCAGTTTCATTAAGTCTCCTTGTGCTTCAATGTTCCATCTGTTAGATCAAATCTACCTGTCATCAATGGCTGGAGGAAGCTGCTGTGGCACAGGCTCTTGAGCTTCTGATGATAGAATAGGGATAGAAGAGGGATGGAGCACCTAGACCTGCACTATCCCCTTGGACACTGAAGGGTGGGAGAAGAGAAGGAAGATGCTCTCATTGCTGGTCAACAGCATGGAACTGTCAGGGCAGCTGGGGATTAGGGATAGGGTCTACACCAGAGGCCAGTGGGTATGGAACAGGCTGCCCAGGGCAGTGGGCACAACACTGAGCTTGCCAGAGTTGAAGAAGCCTCTGGACTATGTTCTTAGACATAAGGTCTGACTTTGGTTCTGTGTGGGGCCAGGACTCTATGATCTTTATGAGTCCTTTCCACTTTGGGATATTCTATGATTCTATACAATGCATTCTGTCACATGAAGACGTATTTCACATGCTTGAGGTGCACAGAAAAGAGCAGATTTCATTGATGTTGATACAGAAAAAACAAGAATCTATCCATTTTATTCACTTATTTTTGAGAACCTCTGTTCTCCATAGAAAATTCATATGTACTCTGGGAAAGGGCTAATGTTAAAAAGGTGAGCTTTTATTAGAAAACAGTGGCTGGACTCTTTGACTGATATCAACTGAAGTAGTTTCACTAAAGCCAGAAGATTTTTAGAATTCACACTTGTTAGATTTAAAACAGCACCTCCTGAATTTCACAGTAGGAACAACTCCTACACAGAGTGAGTATTTTTATAGTGGGCCCTTGAAGACATTTACACAATTTTAAAGCCCTTGAAATTCCACAGCTCTCAGCAAGATACCACAGACTGTACTGCATGCATCAGTGGCACCTACATGACAATCCATCAGAAAAAGTTAAGTACTAAGCATAAAACCTCTTTACACTAGGTGGAGCTGGCGGTCTAGAAGTGAAGCCAGTAGCTTTCCGATTAAGAACTGCTTCACCCAAGGCAGGCAGACAGGGCAAGTATCCTCGCTTTCTTAAGAATCAAATCATTCAAAGAACTTTAGAAAAGGGGTTATTGTGAATAGCAGATCGAGCAGCTTATTCTCCTTCATACTTGTCCAAATCAATACACGTTTCACTAAAACTGTTGCCAAAACTCACTTTCAGTATAGGGAAGGCATCGAATATTTCTCACCAGAGCATGAACCTAAGTTGAGGTCAATCATTTGGCTTTAATGGACTTTGCATCACTCTCTCCACGTATGTATTTTGGATAGCATATTCCCTTCCACGCCACCAGTTTTTGTCATCAATTCAAGAGCTGCACAATTGTTACTTTTTATGTGTCTTGTACTTTAAGTCCCCCATGTTTCATGTTATTACTTTTGTGCCTTGGTGGAAAGTCATATCTGTAAACCAGTTAAAGATGGAGGAGCATGGAAGAGTCATACATCCCACAGTTATCTGAATATCTTACAGAAGTAATTCCTAACGCTAAATGAGAAGGCCCTTTTCTGAGCAAAAACAGAAAGTATGAGCTCTTCCTGGTCTGAATTGCAATGAAAATGCAATTTTAAATATTTGGGTGTGTTTCCAAGGGGACAGAAATTTAACTGGTGTATTTACCATTTTCCTTCTTTTCTTTTTTTTTTAAACTTTTGATATCCAAAATGTACCACAGACACAGTTCATAACCATGTTAGCAGAAAACTATTCGAAATAATAACTTTCTGCATGTGGGAAGAAAATTACAGAAATCATGATAGTAATAATGGGAACAATGAAAATGACATCTCATGATGTTTTTAAAACATGGTCCTGTTGAAATGGTATAACAGACTTTGATTAGAGAACTGTTATTTTTTCACACTCATGAGGAAATGAACTGATCCAAAATTACAATGATATTTTAATCCAGATGATGCTTGTTAGACTACAGTTGGTATAATTACATGCAGGATTTATCTTCTGCAGTCTTCTTTTCAGACAGATTGCCTGCACGTGTGTTGGAAAAAACAGTTGTATGAAATACTTACTCTTTCTCCACTGAGTCCTGGAAAACCATCGTTACCAGGCATTCCCTATGAAAGCACATTAAAGTTAGTAAAACAAGAAATGACATAATAACAAATCCTTTATTTCTTAGATAAAATAAATATGACAATTATTTTGAAGCTCTAAAACTTACATTCAGAATTCAGGTACTTTTTCAATGTGATCAATGAATGATGCAAACAGAAAATATCTGAAATCTAACCAGATATTTAATTTTTATCTTCTTAATCAATCAATTGTAAATTGACCATGAAGATGTTAAGCTTTTAAAAGTGCCTGAGATCTTTAAAAAATATATGCTGACTACTATTACTCTGTTCAAGCACTTAGAAACAAAGCTCCCAGAAAGCATTCATACATGCTACAGGTAACAGTAGTTAAATTTGCTTTCTTTTGGGGTCAATGAACAACTGGAGTCAAACTTGGATCTGTTAACCACAGTTTAAAGAGGGTTAAGGTGAAAACAGTGAAATGAAGTCCATGCTGCAGGCCAGTGGAGGAGCAGTGGTAAATGAGCACAACTTTGGGTGAATGACGCAGGAGGCTTCCCAGTGAGGGTGGAGGGTGGTGAGTCACGTGGGGCTCTTCTCCTGTTACCATTTTAAAAATGCAATTTTTCCTTTTCCATATCAGGGAGTTCAAAGCTGGACAGAACTTGGAAAACATGGGCAGAAGAGCTCTCATTTCTATGGCTTATTTCTCTGTGTTTTGCTCCTAAAGACAAAGTCTCAGCTTGGACTTGCATATTCAGCAGCATGAATTTTACCTTCAGTGAGTAACTCACCCTTTGTCCTGGAAAGCCCATTACCCCTTCTTCACCTTTTTCAGGAGTGAAGAGAAGTACACCCTAAGAAATATTTTATTCAACATATAAACAAAAATATAAATATTACGTTCAACATATTTCTACACGATGTGCAAGAAAAAAAAAAAGTCTTCATGGAAGCTAAACAGAAGAAGATAACATTTCAACACATGAATGATTTTATTACGTATGCATGTAAGTGAACTAATGTCCTTAAAGTAGAGTGTGACACTCTTTCTTCATTACAATCACATGACCAGGACAACAGGGAGAGGACAGGTTTTCTCTCTTATCATCTCATTCTGTATTTCTTCCACAGCTGTGACTTTAAACATGTCAAATCAGATATAGAACTGAGTAAGCAATCCAGCTTATGCCCTAACTTAGCTTGAGAGAGCTATTTGGCAAACATGGACGTGGTACTATCAGAAAAAAAGGGAGAAACATATCCCCTCTGTTACATCAGGACAAAAACCAGCGGTTTTCCTAATCAAGTCACAGGAAAATTCTGCATGTGTAAATTCTGACCAAGAACAGAAAAACAGGGTAGGAACTGCAGCAGGATTCAGACTGCAGCCTTCTCCCATAACCTCACTAGGAAGTTGACTAGACCATCTAAGAAAATAAAGGTCTGCAAAATGCCCAGTGAGGCATCCCTAATTGGTGAAGGCTGTATTTTAAACCACTCTGGGAAGCAAAAAGGAACCGCTCAAAACCAAAGCTATTTCGACAGACTAAAGGTTTCATGTGAGTTAACTAAACCACATTCAGTCAGGCTTGGTCGACAGCTCTAAATGATACAGCAACACATGGGATTACTTTCACAGTCAACAGACATACGAGGCCAAAAGTCTGCATGTGCTGGAGAGAGATTGGACAAAATTTTCATATGTAATTACTTAATGGAATTTAACATAATTTTTAAACATAGTAGACCAGCAGCAGTAAAGAGATCTCTTGATAGTTAAGGCTAAAATTAAAAAAAGTGTGAGGGAAAATCTTATTTTGGTTAACCATTGAAAGAATGATGGATTGCATTGTGGAATTCTTAGACATCTTATTGCTATTAAGGTTTTCTAAAGCATCAAAACTAGTGCTCCTGATAATGTGGCTCCAAAATTGTATCACATCTTGTCAATGAAGAATACACTAATGTTAATTCTGATTTATTTGTTTTTGGTATTCTCCACTTACTGGAAATCCAGCTTCCCCTTTTTGTCCAGGCTCTCCTCTTTCACCCTGGAAATGAAGAAAAGTGTTCAGATATTCTAGGCATTCACATTTTAATAACTTCCAAAATAACTTTTAATAACTTTTTTTTTTTTAAATACAAAGTGAAAAACATTCAAGAGAAAAACCACCACCCTTGTGCTCTTTATTGGTAAACTTGTCATATGGAAGGTCTGTTTTCTTTTTTTTTTTTTTTTTTAAATATTTGATATTGATTTTCCTGAAAATGTCTCTAGGGATTTGAACACCTTAGGATATTTTCAGGCCTGTTTGTAAGATGCCTCTGTGAGGTGTGCACCTTATCTCAGATTTACTTATTGTTTATCTGTGAATTATCTGATCAGATGTAGTAATTCCTTTAGGAAAGACAAATCACACCCTAGTATCAATTCACTATATCTATCTCTTCATTGGTTATAAAGGCTGTGCAGAAAAGTAGCTCATATGCAGACATCTCTCCTTAGGGAAGGAAATTCCAGATTGGCACCAAGGACATTTTTAGATCTTTCAGTATCATACCAGTTTATTTATCTGTCTGCAGAAATGCTATGAGCCATGTGAACTTTATAGTTTCAAATTCAGGACTAAGGACTACTTACTGGTCTGGATTGGTGTTCAAAATAGAAAATGTTTATATAGAGCATGAGGATTTCTGTTTCTAATAGAAATAAGAGATGACAATAAGCTGTATCTTTCTGTAGAGGATTTCTCCAACATGAATGGACAAGCCTTAACTGTAGATATATGGACATCTGCACCACAGAAACACCTTACATAAACATACACAGCAGCTCAGGTTGCTTCCATGAAGATAAGTTTCTTACAGCATGATCATTTCATTCATCATTACAGAGAATGAGATACTAAACAATTTTTCAGTGGTATTTCTGCTTGGAAAACCAGAAGACATCAGTGATTGCCAGTAGTTGCATACTGGGGTTTATATAAATAGAAAGAACTAGTTTGCTAAGGCAACTCTAGCCATTGTTTGTGAGGAGTGCTTTCTGAATAGCCACCATAGCTGCAATAAATACCTTAGGATTCAAGCTACAGGAAAGCAGCAAATTTGTCTTGAAGTACTAATCTCTTCTAAGCACAGTATGTAAAAGTACAATTCTATGATATTTTAGTTTTTTCTTCTTGCATTTTGGCAAAGTATTCTGTACTTACTTTGTGTTTGTCAGTGGGGACACCAATCAGTTCTCTTGTGGGAAGCCCAGGTGGACCTGGAGGACCTGGGGAGCCCTGAAGGAAAAACATAAAGGTACGTCTACTAACAGTTGCAATACCTTGTCAAGTTGTTGGTCTGCACAGGGTGATGAGTGGAATGGAAGATTCATTTTGTACTGGGATAAACAAATATGAATAGATACTTGCTCTTGCCGTATATGTTTCCAGAATAAGTGTAAAGGTTATTGCTTTATACAAGGAAGTCTGGTTCTATACATTTCATACTCTCTCTTGGTATAAATAGGGCACAGTTAGACCAGGACATGCAGAAGTTAGTTCAGCTATGACATTTGTTATGCAGATTATCATTAATTTAACAGCTATACTTGTTTGTTTTTCCATTAAAGTTATGTAATAAAATCACAAATTAAGAGAGTGTTCAAAATAGATTCCTTAGTAAATAGCAAACAATATCAACCTGCCCTACTGTAGAGATACTAAATCGTTGGTTTTCTTTTACCTGTTCCCCTTTTTCTCCATAGAAGCCAAGACCTCTGTTGCCCTGCAAAAGCAATAGGTCAGGGTTTACAAAAAGTACAGCTCTGTTTCCTAATGTAAAGTTTAAATTTAAACATTCTGAAAGGGCTTTTCAGCTTTAGAATTCTATCAGATGCCACTGAAGAAATGTAATCAAGTAATTGTCTAGTTTTAACTTACAGTAATTTTAGAGAACTGAAAAATATTTTCATAGACCTAAACATTTAGATGACTTTAATTGAAATCTCATGATACCAGTGTTAACAGACTTTGAGTCATTCACTGAGTAATGACCAAACACTTCTTTTGCAAATTTTTTAGTAGGCACTAAATAAAAATACTCAGGTGAGTCAGAAAAATTAACCCATATGTATTTTTTTCAGCTGAGATATAACTGAGTATTGTACAGATGGCCAGCTTTCTCTGCTCATGGGAAGCTACTATGACTACAGTAAAAATAAAATCTGGTTCTAGAATTGGTTTAATTGTTTCAAGGCAGCTGATCCAGCTAAGATTAACTTTTTGTGGTATGCAGCCAACACAAAAAGACTTGTGGTACACAGCCTTCGGAGAGGCCCGTGGTTCCTTATTTTACTGCCTTCAAGTCAGTCTTGGATAAACCTTAGCAACACAAAATCAACAGGAATGACTTAGAAACAAAGACTTACTTGTGGTCCTTGTGGTCCTGGGGGCCCTGGTGGTCCCTAGAGAAACACAACGGGGGGGAGAAAGTTAATTGTTGCTTGGTAATAAATGCATGCAGGAGCTCAGTTACTCTACTAAAAATACAAGTCTGTATTTGGAAGGCAGTGTATTCCTTAGCACTTAGTGTATTAACATCACTACACGAACTGTATTACTGCTCTGAAAAATACCTTTATAAGTCATACAATAGTGTCTCCTAACAAAGTCTCCCAGCTTAGACATAATTAAATTCAGTTTTTATTTCAAGCAATAAGAACTTATGCTTTTGGATCCTGACTTGTTAATGTTTTATGTTCATATCTAGACTACACACAACACACTGGAGAGGTGTTTTGATACAGCATGGGTGTGCAAAGGCTGCTGAACTACCATTAGCATCTTAGATTACCAGTTTAATGTTGTACAGAATGGTATCAAAGGAAGATTGTGAGAAACGAAACTGTAACAACAACAGCAAAAAAAATGCTACCACAGTTTTACAAGACAAGTAGTAGGAAAGCTATTAATTGGAAAGACAACTTGCATTGCCTCAGTTAATTATGGTAGTTGCGGGCTCCAAAGGGCTCTAAACACTAAAAAAAATTCAAATGTGGGAGAGGTGGGGTGAATAAGAAGTGTGAGCTTTCCAGAGAAGAAGATGGTGAATAAGAGGAATAATAAAAGAGAGCTGCGTATTGAAATGTCCAACTGTGAAACCCCAAAGGGGGTGCAGCTTGGGTTATACAAAATCAATCCCAACTTGCAAGGGTAAATCATAATTTTCTGGCAAGAACTGTACTTGCTATGTATCTCTGTCCTGCTCTGTATCTTCATGTGAATAAACAATAGTCTTGCTCTGTTTTGATTAGTCAAGCAGTCTATGAGCCATTGCCTGATCTACAGGTAAGATGCACTGTGCAGGCACCCACCATTGGAGGCTCTGCAGGATCTTGGGGTAGCCACATTTACTTCCATGTGGGGTCTAAGATTCAAGGACAGTACAAACCTGGAAGCATTTCCTAAGTCCTTCCCAAAAGAGAATCACAGCTTTAGAGATTACGAAGATATATCAGTTTTGTTAAGAATAGGAGGTAGGGATGCATCTACAGTGGCAGTGTTCAAAAGAGATGTTGCCATGACTGCAACATCATGGGTTGCACTGCAGTGTACTGAGAATACAAGTCATTGCAGACTTTGTGAAGCTCATGAAATTTAAGGATTCACTATAGATAAACAGTAATTAAAGCACTATGGAGATTTGACATCCAGTAGGTCTGAAGGAGAAATATATGGTGCAGCTTACTCCAGATGATATTACAGACACTGTGGAAAATGAACTTTGGGAAGGCTTAGCATGCTATGAACTTAGTCCTAGAATTTTTGAGCACTGTTTTGTTTGTTTGTTTTATGTTTTCTGATTTTTTTTTCCCCTACCCAAAACCAGTGATATAGAGCAGATTTAAAATAAAATGTTGAAAAGCAAGCAGAAAAAAAACACCAAACAAATGCTATGAGGTTCCTTACAGGAAAATAAAGCGAGTCTAAAAAAGTCAAAGTATACTGAATTTGAACATCTGTTTTCACCCATAAAATCATTAACCATGGCAAATAAGAAATGTAGAAAATGATATATGGAGAGAACACAATCTCCTCGGAGAAATATTCGGCAGCAGTTGTCAACTCCAATGCTGTAAGCATTGACTTTTGACAAAGATGACTGAAAACAAAAAGTTTAAAAATAAAATTGTTTTCTAAAAACTAATGAGAAAAGTTAACTAATGCTAACAAAATGCCATTTACAAGCAGAAAGGTGATATGTTTAGATTCTGATATCTTTGATAACTCACTGTGGAAGGTCACAGATACCTCAGTGGGCTGCATTCAATAATCTTTTCAACCAAGTCACTCAAGGAAGTAAAAAAAAAGCAATACAAATCAAGAGCCTTGGGCAATACAAGGTGAAAGAAAGTACTGCAATTCTTTGTGCAATACTCATCTGTGTAGAATCAGTGTCTCAATGCTTTTCCCAAGGTTTTGTATCCAACTACAGATACTTACTATTTTTAAACCTCTTTTTTCACTTCATTTGCTACTTTACAATCTAATATAATGGATCTTGCCGACACAATTCTTCCAGTAGGATAATTTCCTACAGAAAGTATTTTAAACATACTTACAGGTCTTCCTGGCGTTCCTCTTGGACCAATAGGTCCTTGAATACCCAGTGTACCTGGAGCTCCCTTTAAATAGAAAAACAAACACACAAACATCAATTAGTGTTGCTGTGATGACAGTTCCTACTGACAACTTATCATAATTTGCTACAATACTACTTACTGGAAAACCAGCGAATCCAGGATCCCCAGGCTCCCCCTAAAGAAAACAAAGAAGTAAAAAATGCATTAAACAAGATATACAAAATGAAATAAAATGTTTTCTCATTAAATTTTCTTATTACAAAAGGCATTTTAAATAATCGTAACATATAATCTATATGCATCCTTACATACAGACACATTCAATGAATATTTTGACACAATCCAATGTGTTTTATCATAGATTGATTTTATACTTTCTACATACAGTAAAGTTGCATACAAAATATTTGGAGAGTACCAAACTTCTAGGGAAGTTAGGGAACCAAACTGCAAGGCTAGGAAAGACAACTGACCATGTTCAGTTCATTTTGAAAGACCTAACCAGTAGCATAATCAGACAGACAACCTTAGATGAAATGTACAAGATCATTTTTCATGAGTTGCATGGGAATTACCAAATCATCTTGATTCTCTTCTGAGTCACTGAAAAGCACTTGGAACATACTGTTTTCAGTGACCACATATTTTAACTGCAGTACATGTTGAAATGTTTTTGGAAATTCGATCCAAAAATGTTCTACTGCAATGACTTTCCAACATCCATAAATAATGTGGTCTTCAGTCCAGACACTTTCAATCATTTTGAATAGCATCTTAATGTTTTTTATATCTAGTTTACTTGAGTTTAGTTAACGGAATAATTTGTGGAATCATTTTCTTTCTGAAATGGTACAGGTGCAAGTATCTATCTTTGACTGCAAAATACTCGAGCAGTTCTGTAATCATTACTAAGTGCTAACAGGTGATTGGAACTTAAGAAGTTTCTGAAAGGAGAAGATTCCATTAAAAAAAAAAAACAACATAGGCTGCTACAAGTATGTCAACAGAAAGATATATTTTGGCACTCATCACTGGCACAAAATATATACAAATGAACTCAGCAGATCCATTCATCCATCTCAGCTGATCTCTCAGCTCAGAACAGATCAGGTGTATGCTTTGTATTTAAATTTGTCATAATTTATACTCTAACAGTTAATGTAAGCACTTATTATTAGCAGATATTTTCAAATTATACAAAAGTATACATATGAAAAAAGATACAAATAATTAAAAAACAAATTTTATGGATTAGGGGATGTAAAAGCACCCATAAGAATACTTGAGTTCCTTATATAACTAAATAACACATGGAAGCATATTTTATCACAGATCAACCAAACTCCTTCACGGAAGTTATAAAGAAAGGGTGATAACATCAAACAGAATAATTCAGTGGACAAAACTTGAACACAGGAATGACTCTGCCACAAATGATATAAAGGTAGCCATTGAATAAAGAAGGCAATGCTTGAACCACAATACTTTAACTCGTATTTAAAAGCACAATCTTACAAAAAATTCTTCATTGACAGGTTATTGTATTTGCTCAAGTATATTTGCAGTCCATACAGAAGGACTAGAAGTCCTTGCAATGAGTGGACATTATTTTCATGAATATCAGATAGGCTTTGCTGTAATCAGAGAGCAGAAGCTTCCTGGAAAAACCTCCACAGAATCTAAGCGGGTCTCTGGGAACATTTCATCCAGAATGTGAGAAAAACTCACTCTCCACCCGTTTGTAACACCTTGCTGTGCATGGGTTGTTAATTCATCAGTTTGCAGGGGCTGCACACGTACCCGATGTCGACTGGCGATGTCCGGCGGTAGCACATAGGGCTCCCCCTTCTGGCCCTTTGGTCCTTGAACTCCCTGGTTGTGAGCGAAAAAGGAGTAAAATCTGACATTGTCTGTGAACCCATCATCAGTTAAGAGCAATAAAAAATATTTGTAAGGCTTCTCATGAGTATGTATGCGTTACCGTTCAAAGGTAGAGACTATGTTTAACTCTGGAAGATTCTGATTTATAAACAAGTACGAACCCTCATGGTATATAAGAAAATGGATTTAAGATACAGGGAGAAGAACTCCCTGTTACTGTGATATGACAGGAGAACATCACATCAAGAGCAGCAGCTCATCAGGGCTGACATATGGGCTAGTAAGTCCAGGAGCTCCAGTGCTCACCTCAGCATGATCCTACCTACTGCTCCACAGAAAGCCAAAATGTTGGGTATGAGATCGGGAAGAAAAAAGTTACTTTCATCAGGAACTGTACATCAGGTTTTCCTGAAGTAATCTTCCTGCAGGACCTGCGTGACCGATATAGCTCTGAGCAGACCTGTCAGCCCTAAGCATTATGGGGCATGTCTGTGGTAGGTCCACAAGGATGCTCGATGCTCTGCTGGGCCAAAAGGGATCTCCTGTTCCATGTGTTTCCAACACATTACATTTCAGTAATGATCTTTGCTTCAGGTATTTATTTACTGTCAGCTACTTACAATGGTACCAGGGAAACCAGAGTGTCCTGGTGTTCCTGGGTCACCTGGGTCACCTGCTGTCCCATTACAGCCATCATGACCTGGCTTCCCCCTTGATCCTGGCTGCCCTGGATGACCCTGTTGAGGAAAAAAAAAAGTGTTTATCTATCCATCTGTTTCTAGTTTTCCTTTTCCTGTAGTCACACAGTATTTAGACATTCTCACATTAAGCCTAAGGCTTGGATCCATGGGAAACTATGATTTTCAAAGAAAGAAACAGACAGTGCCTTTTTTTAATATAGCTGCAGCTTGAACCATATGCCCCAGACAGCATGAGTAGTGAAGGACCTTTCAGAGAGGGTAAGAAAGCTATGTTCAATACAGTCTCTGTTAAGCAGAGAACTAAGCCAGATGAAACTTCTGTGCAGGGAGTCACCAAGAAACGGGTTTGTTCAGAATTTCAGTGCTTCACACTGGAGGAGCGGGAAGAAAGATTCATTACTGGCTTTGAATAGCTTCCAAGCTAGGAAAAAATCAGTGATGCCTTTAGAGCTTGGTTGAGTGCCATGATGAAGCTGTAAATACAGAGATGGGAAGAAACCAGACACTCAAACCAAGGGTGCTGAGGGCAATGTACAAGCTCCACACTGAACCTCTGAGATACAGGAAAGCAGGGAAAAGTTACTCCTGTCTTATAATGGGTTTCCACTGCACTACTGATGTCCACCTTAATTGCAATTGGTACTGGTTTGCACTGGGATTGATGGGAAGAAATTCTGCCCTTGATCATCTTTCTTCCAGGGGGCTCAATCAGGAAAAACAGAAACTAACATAATAACAGAATACATTTATTTCTTCTTTGCTACCTAAAGCAGGTTTTATCTTTGCTTCTGCTCCCTTGCTTAGAAGAAAAAGAAATCTGTCCATGCCCTTTCATAGCTCCATCAAGTACCTGCATTCCTCACTACAGAAGAAAGTCAGGCTTCTCAGCATCCTCCCTTGGTCTCTAGCCCCATACCCTAGTACTCTGCTGTTATATATGTGCCCATCTGCCTTCTGATGGTCAGTGTTATGCTGGCCTAGGAAAACTGGTTGGTGAACATAACCAAATGGGAAAGGCGAGGGGCTTGAGGGCAGCACACAATAAGCATGCAGATTCAAATAATATCTGAAGGTATTTATTCTTGACAGTGCAATGGAGAGGTTGTGAAAGCAGGACTAAGAAAACTTTCTCAGGTAGCAGCAGCTGTCCAGACATAGTAAAACAGAGCTTTGCAGGAGAGTGATATATTTGCAGGAAGACAGAGCACTGAAAAACAACTCAGTATGATGTGATGAGGTAAATGAAGTTATAGGCCACAGAAGTTTGCATAGGAATGGGAAAGAAGGTCTTCTGATTTTCTTCTAAAAGTGATAAGGAGAGAGGAGAGAGGAGAAAGCCCTGAAACTCAATACAGAGTTTTTCAGGAAACAAAAAAGGGTGAAAGCTGAGTGGATGTGGATGTGTGGGTTGCAGAGCAAGGCTCTGGTGTCAGGGAGCACTACAAAGGAAACCCAAGCCTGGGAACTCTGTCCAGGGATTCCAATGACTCAGATTTCTTTGTTATTTTATGACACAAGATGTAAAGAAGTGTAAGCTGGGAAAATACTGTGCTGTGAACTTTACCCAGTTTTCCTCTTTGAATGTTTCAGATTCATGGACCTGGACAATTTGTTCAAAGTTAGATACTAAACAGTTTTTTTAAGATCATCTCATGCACGCTGTATGAGATACAAACCACATAACAATGGTTACACTTATTGGTCTTTCTACATGCTTTACAGCTTTGAAATGATTAAGGCATGACCCAGGGATGTCCTTCGCTCACAAGCCCAAGAGATGTGAAGTACTTATCTCACGCGTTATTCCCATAAAAGAACATACTTTTCTGGGTAATCTCTAGGGACACAGGGAATTTCCTTCCTTTTTTGTCATTTTTTTACAAGGGGATTTCTCCATAAGACAAAGCAAACGGTCCTTGATTATCAGAGGGAATGAGCAGGAGCACATATTTCATCCTGTTGTTGAGCATCTGCATTTCCACTTACTTCAGCAAATGCCCTTAGCTTAACACTGTGTATGTGGCTGATACCGAATTCAGACCAGACACATTAAGGTACAAAGCCATTAACACAGTCTGCCATATTTGCAGCTGGTGGTTTCTTAAACACGAGGTAACTGGCTACTTACAGGAATGCCATCTGCCCCTGGGAAACCGGTGACTCCTCTTAGCCCCTAGAGTGAAACAGCACAATTAAAATGATGTTCCATCCAGTACTTTGCTCATTAGCTAAAACACCTGATATTCAAAAGTTACCATTTCTCCTTTGGGTCCACTTATTCCTGGATGTCCTCTTTCACCTTTGTGACCTTTAGGACCTTGCAGTCCCGGGATCCCCATCAATCCCGGTGGTCCAGGGAGCCCCTGTGATCCAAGATGTCCTGGCTGGCCCTGATAAAAGTAATAAAAAAGCATTTATTTAGGAACAGTTGAGATGCATGACACTCGGTTGCAGCTCAGCCTCCACTGCTCCTGCAGTGGAATCAACCTCTTCAGAAGAAATGAAACACAAAACCTCTTTTTATTCCAGTAGACCAGACACTTTGATGAAGGTAGACACCACACAAAGAAACTCCAACAAAGTGACTACAGTGTTCGTGACAAAAGCAATACATGGAAATGAACGATCAAATCAGTATTCACTACTTGAACATTCACTGCTACTCTATGAAAAAAAGTGCTTTTTCTGGAATAAGGAGAATGACTTCTCAAGAGTGATTCCCACTGATATGCAACATAATCACTTACACTCCAAGCAGTTAAAATATGCTTAACTTTGAAATCTGTTTACTGGGACATTTCTTACAAATGGAGACTGACATTTAATGGCATGAATTTCTGTCTGTTTGGGACAATACTTCTGTTTAACACTGGATCCTGAAATTGATTTGACACATATGCCATTAGGGCACCCACAAATGTTGAGGGCTCCCTATCATTAAAAGCTCCCTTCCAGCATTGGTTTGGTAGAACAGCCTTAATGACACTGTTAAGGCCACTTCAAACATTGTTTGAAAATGATCCTCTGTTGACTGCTAGCATCACAAGGTTCATCACAGGGAGAAAAAGTCATTTTGAAATGACACAATGGTGGTTTAAGTACTGGGGCTGTGACAGTATGGCTGAAATCTGTGAACCAGTGTATTTGAAAACTGTTCCAAATGTAGGATCACCAAAGGCAGATATGTTTTTTTATGCTCTGAGATACCCACTGCACTAATGACACTAACAGTAATAGCCACGGTCTTTTCTGAAGAGAGATGCTTAAATAGCACAAAGCACCATTTACCAAGACTCTCTAATTAAACAGATTCTAATGAAAGTATTTTAAAAATGCAATTAGATTTTCACAGACCTTCAACACAGATCTTCGACAGCACCAGTAACTCACAAAGCAGCAGAACACAAACAGGCAGATATATATTTATACAAACAAACTGATATAAAAGTAACATTTGAGGATAAAATATATAGCTCAATTGCATAAAGATTGTGAAAATCTATCCTATCCCACCTTCCTGGAATAACTTACTTTTTTTCTCACTCACATCTATGCCTGGAAAGAAAGAGCTAAAAGATGTCCCTATTGAAAGGCACTTTGGATGTTCTGTGTTCAATTCCATTAAATGTAATTGAGATGGGAGGAATAAAAGCTGGCAATGTGGAAACTCAAAGAAACGAACCTGAAGATATCCATTTTATTTGTATTCAGAAAGCAGTAGTCAAGCCAATGAACATTGTTTTCTGATTTTATGCAAACTTTCATGCTCCTAATAAGGGATAGCCCCAGTTGAGACACAATTTAAACATTTCATTTTCAACAATCTATATATATTTCATATATGCTATAGTTGTCTTATCAGAAAGTCCAAAATAAATACCATGACTTAAACATAGCGTACTTCTAGTTAAAACAGACAGACGAACAAACAACAACAGAAGAACAATCTATTTTCCACACCTGCATATATAAAATATATATAGATTGTGAAAAAATGCTGTAACAACAGTTTGAGTAGGTTTTTATATTTTAAGGCCCACTGTATTACGTCAAACAAGTCCATCCTAAGGAGATGAGATAACCAAATTCTGTACAAAACTCAGTGAATTCTTTTTTCTTGTAAAAAGTCTAGGAATGAACCAGTATAAAGAATAAAATACATGTAGTTCCCCAGGGACAAGCCACCAGTATGGATCTCTGGCAGTGTGGATCCTTTGCTATACTGTTGCAATTAATTTGACAGAACTGATTGTTTAGGAGCATTGCCAAAGGACAACAGGGATTTAAGTGTTTGAGCTGTCAGCATGAAAGATAATCTCTCCTGTGCTTACAACAAAGCACAACCTAATACAAGTTCCCTGCTCCTAAAGTAAGCCTGCTCACGGGGATTACTGATGTTTAGTGAGCCAATGTCTTTCCATTTATCAGTTTAATAAATAGAGAAGAAATAAAGACACATATAAAATATGCTAATCCTGTTGGCAGGAGACGTACACATCTGAGTAAGCAGCAGTTCATTTCCTTATGCCAGTCGCAGCTGGCAACTGCAGATGCACCTTTCTCTACCTCAGCAGTTTTCAGTCTTTCAAAATCAGTTAATCTCTAGAAGTTATCCCACGAAGGTGCAGACCCATGGCTGGAACAGCTACACTTTTCCCAGCTACTTGCCTGAGATAGAAAGCTGTTGATTAGAAGCACTGGAATGCTTCTAAGCTACAAGATCAGGAAAAATAAACCTTTTCCGATGCCACTTTTTCTTCTCAACCTTTAAGTACAACGGGCTTGAGAGAGTACAAATGATCATACACCATAGAAATGCCTTTTTAAGGGGAATAATGGGTATTTAATTCATTTTTTAAAATGCAGATTTTTTAAGTACAGTGTATCTATTCTTATGCAAATATCTAGTTAAAATATTCCATCATAACTATAAAGACATAAGGCCTGATTAACTTAAGACAGTTTGTCCTTCCCTTACACCGAGATATGGAAAGGAACATTGAATAAAGATGAAAACATATCCTGCATACTTGCAAAGAACAGATAAAAATTATTCAAATTCAATTTTAGATATCTGAGTTCAACTTAATTTTGAGAAGTTCTGAAAATAAACATTTGATTTCCTTCCACAAAGAAAGAAATCATGGATTCTGCATACTGAAAAGGTAGTGTTATGTGGGAAACAACTGCCTCTCTGAACTGTGCCAAATATCATTTCAACTTGCTCCCCCAATTTCCTATCTAGTATGAAGAAATAAGTAAACAAAGAATGGGAAACCAGGAGAGGTGGGCAATGCCACCACCCTTTTCCCATGCCTTCCTTGTTTATAGTTGAGGAACTGGGGTTGATGAAGATGGATAATTTAACATTATTTGCAATAAAGTTATGATAATTGATCATTCTGGAACTATCATGAGGCTAGAGTAGGAGCTGAAGAATTAGTTAATATCATGACAGTTTGTGGAGTGCTTCAGTCACTTAGCATCCTGGCTTGTTAACTGAATTAGCTTCATTAACCTTAGCTAACTCAGCTAATGTCAGCTTTTCCTCTGCTGTCTTTATGTTAAATCTTTTGTTGAACAAGTATGTTTCATTAGCAAATGACCTTAGAACATGCACTCTTTTGCAAAGGTCATTAAGGAGATTTAAGCAAAGACAATAAATTTGAAAGGTTTAGTCAAATAAAGCATGACTCAATTATTAGAGTCTGGAATTCCCCTGTGTGAAACATGCCATGTACGTTACTGCTCTGGTTGTGCTCCTGGAAGTTCAGAAATCCTAGAAAATTCTCCAAGGCCATGAAATGATGTTTGGAATAAATTTCCAGGTTAGAAAAAAGAAAAAGGCAAGCATAGGGGAACATGATATTCCTGGCTGTCATATTTTAGATAACTCACAAAGCACTTCCTCTGGTACTCTCTTTTCTTACATGATAAAGCAATGCAGAGATATGTTCTGGCCCAAATGGCTCTCCAGCAGAAGGCTTTGAATGTTGCTGGGGGAACTGGAACTCTTCTAGTATTCAGAGCATGGTATCATTGCCACTTACTGCCACAGGAATAACAGGCTAGGGCTGTGAGGCTTATGGTATTCTGTGGCAAAGAATATCAGAGGGAGCGTGCAAAAAGAAAGGGAAAAAGTGGATGGATGGAATACCTTAAAGACCAACAAAGACTCTTACATTCCTCTTTGTTCTTGTTATAAAACTTCCTCTAACATTCAGATGAATTTACAAAGCTGCCAGTATCAGGACATACTCCCAAACAGAGTCCCTGCCTTGCTCCTCCTGAGACTCCAGCTGACTGGAATAGGTCTCATACAATCCCTGTGGCCAGCACAGTCATGTGCAAAAGCTATTTACAGGGAGGAGCAAAGGTCAGAAATTTAGGAAGCCTGGAGGAAATCTTCCCAGAAAATATTTGCAGTGTTGTATATACATCGTCCCTTGTCCACTGACGTGCATGAAAGAAAATGCTGTCAGGGTTGTCATTGAATTTAATAACTGTATTTTGCAATTCAGTCCCAGTGGACTTAAGAAGATCTTGAACAGACTTTTAGATCTGTACTGAATGTTCACGTATTGCAGCTTGAACTTTAATTTCCAGTTCTTTTAAGGACCAGCCAAATGAAAGAGATGTCATGTTGCAATACTTTCTTCCTTCCAATTTACTGCTAAATTTACATGCATAAAGGAAAGTGTGCTAATTTTGAGAGCAATGAATTTTTTGGGGTGCTATAGAAATAGAAATAAAGGCACAGAGAATGACAGATCCTGTTCCAAAGGTATTAAAACACAAGATTGATCATCATGAATTGCTGAGAAACTCACTTACCAGTGTTTAGGTATAAAGAAAGGAGAAAAGTAGTTATCTGCAGTAATGAAGAAATGGAAAAAAACAGAATTACTGTGGAGCTTTATGGTGACCATGAGCCCACATCACTATATTATGGACTTTTATTTTGTAACTGCTTCTGGTACATGGAATGTGATGATTCAGTATTCCCCACATGAAAATGACCCTTGAAGGACATAATTTATTTAACAGTGGACAAGAAGAAAGGAGGTTAATTCCCTGACATTTTAGAAAGGTCATTTGTGAAAGGACAAGTTCACTTCCTGCAGGAAGGGGGATCTGACTGTGATGGACAAGAGGGAGCTGGGGCTTTCGTGAGAGGGCCCAGTCTGGCACAGTGACCATAGAGGATGGATGGGTAAAGGAAATGACAGCAAGAACCTAGATGCAGCCTCCCTAGCCAGAGACTGAAACAAGCAGAACAGAAAGCAACTCACCAGGGAATAAAATCAGTTTTAGGGAAAATGGGCAAATTTTCAGCTGATTAAATATGTGATTCTCGGTCACACAGGAAACAAATAGTAAAGCTTTTTTTTTTTTTTTTTTTGCTAGCAAAATGGAGAGAATGGGGTGCAAATGTAGGGATTTTGCAGTTCACTTAGCGTTCATAGAAGTAGGCCCATTAAAGGAATTTTTTAGTCTAACTGGAAATGGATGGCCTTGGTGCTCCCCTCAGCTCAAAGGAGCTGAAGAGCTCATAAACCCAGTTGTGGTACAGAGAATGAGATGGGCATAGCATGCAGTTTTTCTCCTCAGGTGTGAATCCAGGAATTTCTGGATTGAACACATCAGAGTGCTGTGCCAGAAATACTTTAGCTATGGGGCTGCACAGCTTTAGGATGAGAGGAAGACATACCGCACGGAATATCCTGCTCTAATAAAACTAACGTTTCTTTTAGCCACATTTTTCAGTGATCACTGGAATAAACTGAGCTTAAAACACTTTTCTTTCAAAGCTTCCCTGTGTAAGTTGGTTAGCGCACACATTATGGCAACCATTTGATTTCTACCTCCTCAAGGACGTGACAGTGTCCCTTTCCTGCAGCAGACAGCAGGCCAGGCCTGCAGGTAGGGGAGAAGGCAGCAAAAGAGGCAGGTTTCCTGATAGTGCAGCATGGCTTCCTGAAGGGCCTATGTTCACCTTTTATTTCATGTAACACAAGGGCCCGGTCCTTTAGGAGGCACAAGAAAGCCTGCCTGAGTATTGACAGATCTTTCTCATGTGCCTCAGACTGCACAGCTTCCAGTGATAAAACATGGAGTAGCAGCGACAGAGTCAGCAGGCTTTGAAAACAGGGCCACAGCTAATGGTTATTTCTAGTTTTAATTTATCTTTTCCTACTTTACAGAAGGGTATTTTGCTGAGTTTCACATTCCAGCTCATTTTCTCAGAAAAAGCTTCTCTTCTCATTTGTTAAAAAGCCATTTTATTTATATCAAAAAGTAAACAAAAATTATAAAGTTCACTTTAAGTTAAAAATAACTAAAAAATGAAGATAGTTTGGCATGGTAAAATTTGCTGTTCTTTCAGCTGCATTGTCTGGACCTGTGACATTTTCTCTCAGGACAGCAGTGACCGAATGACATTAATGTTAATTCCAAAGTAGTGATTCAGCTTGCAGGAGGTTCTTGTTTTTTTGGCTTTTTTTTTTCTTTGTTCAATAAGGGATAAACATTAAGTCTTCTTTAAAAAAAGAACTATGAAAGGATTCTCTTTACCAGAACCACAGTCTTTTTTTTTTTTAGTCAGTAAATGAAATAATTTTGTACTGTTTTCTGTTCCCACACTTTGATGAATTTGTGATCTTCCAGAAAGTTGCTATGTCACCCAAAAAGATAAAACAAGCATAAAGGAAAACAAGCATTGGAATGTCGGTCAAACACTCAAAAAGAACCGGTTAGAAGTTTCTTCATGTCACAAAACACATACAAGCACATGTCAGAAATGCTTTCTGTGCTTTGCAGAGCTGCTGCAGAATGATACTGGAATCATGCTATGCAAACATCAGTAAGGGCAAATCCAGACAAAACTTCTCTTGGGTTTCCGTGCCAAGTCTTCAAAAGGTCATTGTGTGGAGGAAAGGAGAAGAGGAAGAAGGAGAAGATAAAAGCAGGAAGCAGTAGGCAAGTAGGCAAGAAGGAAAGGGCTTTTCTGTCTGTAGAGTCAGTGAGGGGATAGCTCTGAAGTCCAGAGTTGCATCCCTGCTGAAGTGTGGATGCACAAAAATACTATGAGGTAGGCAGGAATCTTGGGTTTAGGTCTGCAATGCACCAGATACCTGCAGAGCCAGCCTGCTTTCATCTTCTTACTGTGTGGTACATAGGAAGTCTCCTACCACCATAGCACCACTGAGGAGTCAGCTGTAGTAGGGTCAGCGTGTATGTCAATGCTAGCTATAAATTCACATCCTAATTTCCTGGTAATTTACTGCTTTGGTAATACAGAATCAGAATTGAGATATATTAGCAAATATACTGTCTGGTGATATGAATTATATAGTAGGATTTGTAGGCCTTGAAAGGGGTATGGTTTTTTTATTTGTTTTGGTAAAAGGATTGTATTTAATGAACACATGTAGACATTTATTTATCTACATTCAGTGAAGTCATCCAAATGTCCCTTCAGATGAGGGTGACATCTTTTAGCATGATATAACCTAATGCAGATGTTCAAACTAGGTCAGATGAATACACATTCAATGTACCAGTTTTTCTTAACTGCCTATAAGAACTTATTTCCTGGCACTAATGTTGACCTCCATATTGTTGCTTTGTAAACTGAGCAAAAAGATACCATCCCAGAAGATCAAGCTCCAGAACCGTATATTTGACAGTTAGAATGAGGAAATAAACTTGAGCATGACGATCATGCTGCTTGAAAAAAAGAGCTGGACGTAAATACAATAAATTTACTGAACTTGGCAGGCAGTAATGCAAATTAGTGGGATTTTCTTGGAAATTAGAAATGATTCAGTGTAAAAAAGTGATCAGATGATGATAATGACGTGTACTCAAGAGCATATTAATTTATTCCAGTTATATCATCTGGCCTGTACCTTGCTTGCTTCCTTTCTGGTTACACAGATGCACGTTTCTTTTAGGCTAGTAGAAGTTACTTAAACATCACCACCTCTGCACAGCTTCTCAGCTCAGTTTTTATCATCTTTTTTTTAAGGCAGAACAAAATTTCTAACTACATTTAACACTAACTACGACTTTGCTAAAGTTTTTGTATGGAAGGATCATGGGGATCATGGGAAAATCAGAAAAGTGAGCAGAAACTGGAGCTGGCCTCACTCTGTGTCGGGTACTTTGGGCTAGCACAAGACTGGAAGTGTGTTGAATGTCATTTTATGTTGGTAAAATGGGGACCATCAATCTAACACAGATATAAAACCAGAAAAAAATATACTTCTATTGGCTTGTTAATATTAGTTCCAACTAAAAGCAGTGTTCAAAGAAGAGTTAAATAAAATAACTTAGAGATCCTACTTCGAATCAAACATATGTAGTAAAGTTGAGATCATGAACTAGTGATGTTTTAAAGAGCACTAAAATGACATGGATTCATTCTTGCAAACATTCATTAGCATTTAATTAATTGGAGAAGACAAGATTTTAGTCAACAAAAGAAGTCACCAGAGAGGAAAACCACCTTGCCAAATCTGCTCTTCCAAACAGACAAATATTAAGATGAAGGGTGTGGAGCAGGAGGAACTCCCAGTTACGTCGTGACAGCTGCTGTATCATGCTTACACAAAAGGGCAGAGTTTGGTTATGGTACCTATCAAATGTTTGACTGAATATTTTGAGGCGCAGCAAATGCCTGACATTTTTAGCACAATGAGTATGTTTTCAAAACAGAAGAAAATTCTGCTCGTTCAGCATGGGTTTTGACAGGATTACAAAAGCCAGACTCTTTCTAGGGCAACATGCAATGCATGGTAATTCTCTGAATCTGCTAGTATCTATACCTTTTTTTTTTCTAATCCTCTCCACTTGTTTTATTAGAGTCACAATACTAGAATCAGCTGTTCCTTATGCCTTTTACTAAATCACAGCCCATGTAAAATCCTAAAATGTCAGATAGCAAAGGGTGCTGGTCCTGTTTTGGGTAGTGGTACGGCTGCTGCTTGGCCAGCCAGGCTCCTAGAGACAAGACAACAAGCAGCACCTGCTCCTATTGGAACATTTAGTAATAGAGCCGAAAACTGATCTGCCAACCCAATTGTTTTCAAATGGCTTTTGGTGGTGTGTGGGAGTGTTCTCAAGATCCTAAAATTCAGGAAGTTCAACACAGATGTTTTCTGTCAGTAGGCGTTGGAAGCACCAATAGTAACATCTGTTCACTCTTCATATTTGTGAGAACATTTTTTTTCTGTCCAAAAACTATTCACTGTTGAAATTTCTAAATTGTGCAACTGGCCAAAATGTTAAGCTCATTAGGCTCCATGAGTTTAAGAGTATGTGAAAATTAAAAGCCCTGAAGGAACTCAGTCTATCGCATGCCAATTTTTCCATTCTGTGCTTTTCTTCTGTTTAAACAAAACCGTAACTATTTTTGTGGTGGGAACAGCTATCAAAATCATCTTGATCATTCACATATAAGTTACTACTGGCTATTTCAGTTGTAGAAAGAAGCTAAATCTCTGAAAGAGGCTGCAACTGTTTTAGCAAGTTTTGTGTTAAGATACCTTCCCAACCCAGGAGTCCAGAATATGCCTCCAGCAGCCTGTACATTGGACTCGGTGCTCCCTCATGCTCCATGGAATGTACAGTTTGGGATGGTCTCCGAGTTCCCAGGAAGGCCAGATGACTGGCTCTGAACCACCAGGAAGGACTGGGGGCTTTGGGCCAGATGTGTGCAGCACTCTGAAGAGACATTGTTGATGCAGAATAAGTGACATCTATTTTTCTCCTAACGTTTCTGGCCAGATGGGTCTCATGATTAGCGGGGTGCTGTGAAATCATCTGAATGGAGTTTGAACAACTGTTTTTTCTACATGATTTGTGAACATTAATGTAAGGATCAACACGGACAGTCTACAAAATTCAGAAAATGAGATTCTGCTGAAGCTGGCTGTTGAGACAGTTTACTCTGAACCTACAAGAACTTTAGGTCTTCCAGCAGATGTTGCTTGCTAACATCACACTCTAACACAATCACTTTGATGGTGAGTCTGGCTTCACATCGGGTTTGTCTACAAAACAAGAATTAGTCTGTGAGAGGTCCTATCATCCTTAGGTAGTAAGAGGAAATACTGAAACTGTCAACTGTTTTCTTTTATATAACACAAAAAAGCTTCCTGCCTTCTGCATGCAGAAGACTCTTATAATTTGACAGTACTAGAACTAGAATCAACTGGATATAGGGAAGTTAACTGATCTGGAAAAAAATTATTATTGCAACCAATTACTTTGAGAAGCCTCACAAAAGGTTTTTTGGGGGTTGTTGGCATTATTTTTTTTTTTTTCAAATCAGGCAGAAGAGTGAAAATATTTTCCATTGAATACTGAAGGAAATAGTTTTATATCATCTTGCTGAAAATATATTCTTTTAGTGTAATGTATCTTGTAAGAGCTGTCCAGAAGATAGACAAGATAGGCATGTTAACTTGAATAGGAAGGTATCGTTCTTCAGATCCATTATGAAATCTAATTTTTCCATTACACTTGGTTTGAAGTAGCCAAGTGTGCCCACACATCTTCTCCGGATTCCAAAATCTCATCACTCATGGGAAACTTTCTGGAGAACATCGTTAACAGACTGACTGTTCTACAGCTGTTCGTGGAGAAAGCCTATTCATTATTTCAAACACTGATTTCAAAACCAACAGGAAATTTTAAAACCTTTCACTCTAGGCAATGTGGGCTACATAGTTGTTTCACCAAAAGATCAGAATGAGAATCAGAGCAAATCATTCTTTTTGATCCGTTATTCCTTTCTAATCTGCAGATACTAGGGGAGTGAGAGTACTGTTGAACTGTAATGGCAAATAATTCTTCCTTGAAGGAGATACAACTGGTTTGACAGGCTCAGGAGAAAGCTAAGGTTGTTCTCTAGCAGCAAATGCATCTAACCTGGAGGAACAGATAAGCCTTCCAAAACAGGAGAAACAACAGAAGAAGCCTTTGCATTCCATGGGAATAATGGGTTGCTGAAAAAATTGTTGCAACTACTAATCTGAGTCTCATCACTGGGGTCTAGTTTCAGGCTTCAGTTCAAGGAACTCATTTTCAGTACCTCAGGTTCTAATGCTACAGTACCTCTGAACTTTGTCAAATTAGCACCTTCTTGGCAAAAAATACAGTCTATTAGTTATCTGTTAGTTATCTCTAGCACCATTAGTTATCTCAAAGAAATTAGTGCTGTGTTGTCTTCATGAACTTGTGATTATTCACCTACAGAGGTGCTTCCATCATTCTCATGGGAGAAACTGCCTTTCGTGACAAGGAGATTTGATTTGTTGGTGATGAAAGGACAGAACGGTGTAGCCCACAGGTTAACCATGATCCTGAACCTCTGCTAGTACCCCTCTCCTGCGTTGCCCTGACAGATACAAGTAAGGATGAAAGGAAGTAGGAAGTAAATTTGAAGTTATTCCTCCTTTCCTAAAAATTAACTGACCCCAAAATATCTGTGTCCTAGACTTATACGTCCTGGATCTAGTGTGTACCTGAAATGACCTCAGCTGCCACTAGCAACACCAATCTTCTGTGTTTTTGACAGACAGTAACAAATACACTTTGTGTTTATGCGGCTCCTGCATACCTTTGACCTCCCTCCCTGCTTTGTCCATGATAAAATGTTTCAGCTTTAATTTTCTCACTTCCTCTGTATCTTAGAGAACTTAGCTGCTGAAAAGAACCAATGCTAGCTCTTCTGTGCCAGCTAACATCTATGTATTTATGTGTATATTTTTTGTCAAGGGGCAAAGAACACTTGCTACATAAAAGCACACAAACTCTGAGCTATATCATTAAGTGCCACAGACTGTCATAATGCGGACAGTCAAGTGACTACAGCTGAGAGATTAGTAACCCCCAATTGACCTGGATAACAAGACTAACCAAATCAGCTTCTCCAGTTGATCCTGCGTTATTAACAAAAGCAAAGATGCAAGTCTGTGACTATCTATCTGTGGAAATACTAGCTGTGTGCTTGCTGCAGTCATGTTTGGGTACGTGTGAGGTCTCTCCCATCTTTACAGATGAAGAAAGCTAGACTTCTGGTTCTGCAATACTACAATAATCTTGGCTAAAACCCTGGTAGACCTGTCACTCTACTGACACTACTGTGTTATGCAGAACTTGCAATTCTGAACTACACTGCAAAAGTTTCTGCTGTTGAGTTACATCTTTCCACAGCAAGACATTAGCAAGCAGTCCTGAGAGAAAACTGACTTTTATTTTTCTGAACACATACTGAACATTTCATTATTTTCTGGCATGAGAAACAACTGAAATGCACCTAAAATGAGAGATATGAATAAAGAATCAAAGAAAGCCAGATGATAGAGATTTTCAGCCTCTCATGCATGCTTCTGAGTTTGGGCCATACTCTTCTTCTTATTCTTCTGCCACCTCTGAACTAACAAGAAACCCACAGCAGACTTTGAAACAGAGAATAGACATGAATTTGTCTTAATAAGGATGAAAGAATTTTCAGGGGATACATATGCAGGAACAAGTACTGTATTAAAGATCAGTAAAAACTTATTTCTAGTTACACTGGTCAGTTAATGCAACACTAGTTCCAAGATATTAACCCAACTGCAACAAAGATAAACTGTATATTTCCATGTTCTTCTTGGTCTTGATTTCATGTAGTTCATGCAGATACTTTGAGAAGGTGGAATGAATTCTAAAAGAATACATTTTAGTAACACTGTGGAGACTATGCAAGTCAAGAAGAATTTTAATGAAACATCATAGAAAAAGCATTTGTGTTATTAACTATGATACACTATGGATAGAGAAAAAAACTCTAAACCAAAAAAAATCAAAACTATTTCCTTTCAGCATTCAATTAAACTACTGTACTTCTGAAAGAACATTCCTTTGCTGCAATTTCCCAATTATTTTATTAATAAAGAGCCATCTAGACATTGAGATGTGGATATCTTAGATTTGAAACTATCACAGAAATTTGAAGTATTATTTTATGAAAAAGTTATGAGATTTCTGTAAAAGGCCCTCTTAAACCAAACTTTCCCCAACAAATTAAGATAAAAAAAAAAAGAAAAAAGAAAAAAAGAAAAAAAAGGTGAAATATGTTTTGAAAATACATGAGAAATGGTAAGGAAATAGATCCGACAAAAGACATAGGAAGCTGCTTTTCAGCTGTTTAACTTATAACTTCTCTCAACTCCTGTCCTAGAAAACTGTTGACTTCAATTCCCAGTTGAATATCTAATCCTTGACAGTTGAAAATAGTGATGATTTGAGAAAACAGCTAATTAACAAGACACAGCCTTCTTCACAGTATCAAGAACACTAGTGCCTTAAAACACTGCTGACAACACGAATAATTGAAATGAAAAAATAAACCAGCTGAAAGTAACTGGATCAGAGCGAGGGCACCCTGGTAGAGGAATGTTGAGAAAGACATGGAGAGGAAGAGCACGCTATGTCAGTGTGGGGAAGGCAGGGACTCACTCAGCCTGGGGATGGGCACAGCCCCCTTGCTGGGTTATGACTGGCAAGCTTCCATCTCAAGGAGAATTTCTGCTATCTGCACAGTATACTCTTGTTATTATCTTCTCGGTGGGAAACAGCCACCACTCAAATTCTCTGCATTCAGCCTTGGAAAATTGTTATCACAAAGTTACAAAAACCCATCAACCCTCCACCAGGTCTGAAGCAAAGAATGTAGAAGTCACAGTTGATGCATGGGAAACATGGGTGCTTGAAGGTTCCTTGGTTCCCACAAACTAGTATCTGTGATGCCCTCCTTCAAATACTAGTGTTACAAAGCTGTTTGGTTAACAGTTTACTGGTCTGTGTTATTAATGAAGAACGTATATTTTTTTCCTTATTTTTATATTTATATAAGGTAAAGCTATCAATCAGTATGTTTTTAACAAAGGAAAATGAACAGTAAATCTTGATTCACTTCATTCACTATGGAAGAATAAATTAGTAATACTAAGGAGTAAGAAGTTGTTTTAGGAAAAAGGATCTGAACTGGGGCAAGTGGTTCCCCAAGAAGCTGTGACAAGGAGCAGTATTATTTCTAAAGCCTTGACAGCTACGTGCCAGCCATTAAGTCTGTTTGGAAATGATACATCTGAGGAGGAGGGCAGTTGAGAAAGAGAGGTGAAGCTACATGTAAACCCTTGGAAAGAAAAGTGATAGACATGGACTTGATCCCAGAACATGACACTGTTCAAGCACACAGCTTCATCTCCTACAGTGGCAGTGCTGCCTTTGAACCATTTTTTGGTTTTGAAAAATACAGACTTCAGATGGAGTGTTAGTAGGGTAAAAGAGGGAAAATATTTGAAACAAATTGAAATATAAGTAACTTTTTTTTTTTTTTAAATTTATTGTACTGCTTTGTTGGTTGTTGTTTTTGTTTTATTTTATTTTATTTTAATTTTCTGCAGTGACTTAAGACTGGACTGCACTGAATTAACAATACTATAATTCCTCTGCAATGAAATGAACATGGGAAGCATACTTCTGTGAGAACAGTTCCCTCCTGTTAATGACCAGCACTTCCTCACACTCACCACTCTGGAGTTAGGAGGAAATTCTGTTTCACCCAGTTGATGGAACCTTTTCAAATGTCAGCAAAGCTTTTGATACTGTTTCTCACAGTATCCTTATGGACAAAGTCCACCACATTGCTAGAAAAAAAAAACAAACAAACAACATAATGCAATGGACAAATCATTGGCTGATGGGTAAAACTTAAAAGAATTATAGTAGATGGGGTTATATCAGGCTGGCAGCCAGTCACAAGTAGGATTCCTCAGGGCTCCATTTAGGGATAGTTCTCTTTAATCCGTTAATGACTTGGATAAAAGACTTGAATATATACAAAATAAGTTTCCAGATGACACTGAAGTGGGAGAAGCTGTTGACTCCCACTTTAGTGGAGGGTAGAGAGACTCCGCAGAGATATCCTGACAGACTAGAGAGCTAGGGCCAACTGTGATCTGGGGTGCATCTGGCCCAGCATTGCCACTGAACAAGGAAAGAGGTTGTCCCACAGTGCTCTGTGCTCTGTGGCCTCACTTTGAGCACTGGGTATGAGTTTGGGGGCCACAATGTAAGGACATAAAGCTATTAGAGAGTGTCCAAAGGTGGACTACAAAAATGGTGAAAGGTCTAGAGGGCAAGATGTATGAGAAGTGGCTGAGGTCCCTCGGTTTGCTCAGCCCAGAGCAGAGAAGCTGAGGGGAGGCCTCATGGAAGCCTACAGCTTTTTACAATGGGAGCAGAGAGGCAGCACTGAGCACTGCTCTCTGTTGGCAGTGGTAAGACTCAAGGGAATGGCATGGAGCTCTGTCAGGGGAGGGTCAGGATAGGGGCTTGGAAAAGGTTCTTCATCAGAGGGTGGTTTGGCCCTGGTACAGGTTCCCCAGGTCATAGCATCAAGCCAAGTTCAAGAAGTGTCTGGACAATGCTTTCAGACATAGGGTTTGGATTTTGAATGTTTCTGTGCAGAGCCAGGAATTGGACTTAATGATCCATGTGGGTCCTTCTCAACTCAGGATATTTTATGATTCTGTGATTCACCCTTTGCAGACATCCATGTGGGTGTCATAATCCCTATCCCATCTCAAGAGGGCTGCAGGTCTCAGACAAGCTCTTCTGCATCGAGGTGAACTTCTGTCAGTTTGGTATTTCTCAATTATTTTTATTAGACCAGTCTACAAGCTTCAGCATCAGCAAGAATGCTACAGCACAGAGATAAATGGGACTACTTTAAATTTATGGAGAATACTAAGAAGTTTGGAAGCATATTTCAGATGACATTTTTTGTGCAGATTTAACAACTTCATAGTAGAAATACTGAAGATTCATGCTTGCAAAAGAATACAAAGTGAGAGAAATATAAAGTTAAAAGTCAAGCTGTCACTTAAATTAAACCTTGCTAACGCATATGCTAGCTAGAATGTGTTTGTATCCTCATAATTAAAAAAAACAACACTTGCATCAACACTAGAAATTTGACATCTACAGTGAGGTTGAGTGCACCCTCATCAACAGCTGACAACACCAAGCTGTGAGGCTGACACTCCACAGGGACAGGATGCCATCCAGAGGGACACAGACAGACTTGAACAGTGGGTACAGGTGAACCTCATGAGGTTCAACAAATCCAAATGCAAGATCTTGCACCTGGGTCAAGCCAAACCCTATTACCAATACAAACTGGGGGATAAAAGGACTGAGTGCAGCACTGACAAAAAAGACCTGGGGGTACTGATGGATGGGAAACTGAACATGATCCAGCAATGTGCCCTCACAGCCCAGAAAGCCAACCAAGTATCCTGGGCTGCATCAAAAAAGGTGTGGCCAGCAGGTCAAAGGAGGTGATCCTGCCCCTCTACTCTGTGCTGGTGAGGCCTCACCTGGAGTACTGCTTTTGGAGATTTGGAGTCCTCATACAGGAGAGACATAGACCTGCTGGAATGAGTCCAGAGGGCCACAAAAATGACCCATGGAATGGAACATCTCTCCTACAAGGGCAGAGAGAGCTGGGGCTGTTCAGCCAGGAGAAGAGAAGGCTACAAGGTGAACCTGATAGCGGCCTTTCAGTACCTAAAGGGGAGCTACAGGAAAGAAGGGGACAAACTCTGTGGTGACAGAACAAAAGGAAATGGTTTCAAGCTCAAAGAGAGGAGATTTCAGTTAGATATAAGGAAAAAGTCTATTACAGTGAGGGTGGTGAGGTGCTGGAACAGGCTGCCTAGAGATGCAGTGGATGCTCTGTCCCTGGAGATTTTCAAGGCCAGGCTGGATCAGACCCTGGGCAATCTGATCTAGCTGTGGTGTCCCTGTTCACTGCAGGGGAGCTGGACCAGATGGCCAAGGTCTCCATCCAACTCTAAGGAATCTATGATTCTACGATTTGAAACACATACAGTAACAAAGAAATGCACTGTCTCGAAAGATATGCCTTGGAAAAAAAAAAAAAAAAAAAAAAAAAGAAAAGAACCACAGAAAAAAACAACAAACAACGGTTAATTCCCTGAGATTAAACAGAAAATATGCAAGCACACTTTAAAATCATTGGTCAGTTCTTCCTCTAAATCTAATAGAACAGTACATGTACATCTTCAGTGAAATGCATAACTTTCAGATTTATAAAACCAGTGATATGTTAAGTAATGAATTAGAAACCACTACTGAAAAGACAAGATTTTAGCTCTACTTTGTTCCACACAGGAGCATTGAAAGTAGGGACTGAAGCAAGATTCCCTGGTTAGACATGACCATCACAAGGACACCTTGCAGGCCATTGTAAGTAGAGACAAAGAAAATCTGAGAATTTCTCCAGTAGATCATCATAGGACAGCTGACCATCATCAGCCTGCAGCTCACGAGTACATATGAGGCCACTGAGTGAAATGAGACATGAAAAACAGGCATTACATGACCTTCAAGATACTCAAAATATGCCTTTCCACCTTTTCAGGTTGAAAGTTTAAGTCTAATAGTTCATTACAGGCAGTATAGAATGTGACTATCAAAGCCTTACTCAAGGTCAAGTATCTTTGCAGCTACACCTACTTATGTTTTTGCAAGCAACGGCTGAGGAATGTTGGAGATGCATGGGAAAATCTGCAAAGCAATTTCAAATACTTAAAACTTCCTCTTTTTAAGTGCTCCTATATATCCCTTGGGAGACTAAAATGGCACAAAATTGAATAATGCCTTGCAATACATTTGTGGTTGTGTACACTTTCAAAAATAATACTTATCGATTCTTTCCTCCAAAGATTAAATTTTGCCTTGTGGATACTCTTGTGCCACAATAGCCCTAACAAAGAGCAGTACATCAGAGAAGGGCCATCAACATGCATTCCTGCATGTTCTACAAGCCAGGAAGCCACTGGCTACATCTAATTGTTATGGTAGATGGTCAAAGCCTAAAAAATGCCAAGTATGAGTTACTTCTGGCTAAATTAAGCCTCTAAGTTCCTTTTGGGGAGAAACAGGTGCTGTGCAGAATGGCTGCTCTCATTGCTGCCCTTCCTTAAGGATTATGGAAGCCCACTACAACTCTACAAAAAGAAAACAGTTATTTTTGGCACAAAGATGTCCCTTTGTAGAGGCTGTTGATCTTGCCTTGCTTAAGGGAGAATACGGTGCTGTCTTACACTGCCAGATCTTACTTCACTATGGGGTAACACCCACTACTTGCATCTCCCCAACATCATCAGTAGTGCTGCCCATCTGCTTTGAATAAAAAAGACTATCTCTGTGCTACTGATTCACAATAGGCTCTGTAAGCAAGAAAAAGTACAGTTCAAGTGTGGTATTCCATTTTCTTTACAGAGTGGTAAAAAATTCACCTAACAGTTGGAAAGACTCATTTTAATTCCCTGCATGAAGATGAAAACACTAAAAATGAACATAAATACCACAAAAATTGTCCCAATGCCACTATCACAAGCATGAAATATAGAACTCCTTGTTTAAGTTCTCCTACACCATTCCAGTCTACTCCCTCCTCATTATCTCCACAGAAAGACCATTCATTCATGATAAGTAAGTTAGTTTGATTAGTTCAGATACTTTTCCATGGCTATTCACATGCTCCAGTCTGCCTTCTCCAAAATAGCTTACATGCTGCAGTCATGGCAGAATTTTTGAATCACTCTCATTAACTTGCTCCAAAATTCATCTGTGCTGCCCAGTGCCTAAACCCAGCAAAAAAATCACAATAATATCTGCATATGATAATGCTAGTTATATATTTGGAGCTCAAAGTGGAGAAATAAGGATTAGAACTTCTACCAGTAACTGAAGTTATTTTGGATTTGCCAGATTTCAGTTGTTGCTCAGACTGTCCATGACAGAAGTGTGATAATCCTGTGGGAATGGATTGTGGAAATGAAGTCCTATCAGTGCAGTTTGCTGGTTTGAATGGAAAAAATAATTGGGTTTTGTCAGCTTAATTTGATTATGGGGCAGGCAGGAAAAAAGTGTATAGAATCCAGCAACTGACATACATCTATCATCAAAATGTATTCATTTTTTGTATTGCTATATATTTTAAACATTTAAAAAATTGTGGCTGAGAAAATTTACTGGCAACTGATATACTCTATTTTTATTTACATTTTATTGGTAAACAATCTTCTGACACCTTTGTAAGTAAATAGACAGTAAGACATATCTCTAGATAAATATCAATGTTGAGGCATAAACAGTCTGAAGGAGGCGGCTTCCAAAAAATCTCAAGCTGCCGTGTAATACTAACAGGAATACAGCGTGCTCTCAGAAGTACTACCCTGAGCGAAATGTTATGACCATGGATGGTAAAGCAATGAATAAGCTGCAGTTAGTCCTGTTCATGAAGTGCTGTGTTTGAAGGCTGCATATGAATGCCAAAAAACCTGCACAATTAAGTGCTGGTAGTCCAACAGTTCCCAAGTGAGCCATATAAGAGCTTATCATTCTTACTGTTGTGAAAAACCAAAGTGAAACTCAAGCTAAACCACTGAATACTTGCAACATTTCTGGAATCACAAGGCTAAAGAAAGCTGGGAATACAAAAGCAATCTTGCACAACGGCCATCAATTCTTAGGACAGTCTGAGGAGATTTAAGCACTGAACTTCAGGAGCCCTAAAAGCAGAGCTGTTTAGGACTGTTTCACTGAATATTTTATCAGAAAACACCAATTCATCAGAAATAATTCTCTTACTGTCTTGATTTAGAAGATGGTGCTGGGGAAGAAGCTGGGACAGATTTGCCAATTCCAACATGGAAATCTTGGTCAAAACAAGAGCTGGAGCCAATCCCTGTAATGGTGAATGGCTTCAGCACTCAATTCTGATGTAAGAAGCTCAGGCTCAAGTCTAGGGAATGGCTACATTGCCATGTCTTTGTTTCTTTATCTAACTGTGGTTTTCCCTCTCACTCCTTTAAAAAAAAAAAAAATAATAAAAAAAAAATCACAGTTTTGCCTCATTTAGAAATAAAATATCTCAAGTTTTTAAAATATTTCAGGTCAGCAAAATCAGCTCTGTTAACATTCTGCATACAATAGCAAAAGCAGTTTCCTAGCTTTTGTGCTGGAGGACAGTATGTTTGGTTGATGCTGTCTCCCTCCTCTTACACCTGCTATGCTGTGAATGGAGTTAATGTCACCAGGCTGGCTCTCCTGGCTTTATTCCAGTCTTAGATTTCCATGTGTTGGAATAAAACTTTTCAGCTGCTTCTGCAGAGCAGCTTTAATTCCCCTTTCCTCTGCAGGAGCTTTACAAAAGAGGACTTAATAGAAATCTAATCTTTCTTATTTTTCATCTCTTTCCCAACAGAGCTTCTGGGAACTGTGGCCTTGATAACTAAAGTAAATGAGATACCAGCATATGTCCCATATTCATTAAATGGGTTTTTATTGCCATCTAACCTTTATCTTCACTAATCTTCATGTGAACAGAACCAGAAGTATACAGTCTACGGAACAGAACTCTGATTTATCTTAGAATTCTACAATATCCCAAGTTAGAAGGGACCACAAGGATCACCGAGTTCATTTCCTAAATGAGAAGTGTATTCAGCAGGTAGAACTGAGTGAATATTGTTCTGGAACAGGAAATTCACTGCACTGCAGCAGGGTGTGCAGAAAAGGTTTCCACTGCAAGGAGAGACTGATGGTCTAGTAAGTCTGCTAGAATAAGGCTTTCCATGGACCAACTTCTGGCTGTTTGCAGTTTCTTTACATTGACAAGGTATTCCTGATTCCTAGATTTTTCTGCCTTTCATGATCAGATATTCTTGATTTGTACTTATTTAGACATAGGCATCGTCACTAATTAAACAGTAAGTGTGTTGCAACAAACGGCATTGCTTTGTCATCTCTAACTCCACTGAGTTCAGTTAAATGATTCCAGTACTAAACCAGTGCAGCTGAACTGGGAACGAATTTGGGCCTAACATCTAACAGATGTGCAGTGGGAAAATTTCCAGCGTCTCTCCTTTTTTTTTCCTAGAAAGCAATTTATGGCAAAACCTAGTTTAACTCTAGCTCAGAATCTCTCACAAGAACAAGCTTTAGGAATAACATGAGAATGAAAGAAACCACACTAATATAACAAGAGGGAATAACAGCTCAACTTAAAATACAAACTATTTCACAGGCTTATTCATATCCATATTATATAGAATCCTTCCGCTGAAAGCATTCCAAGAATGTGCCATTTACCATTAAATCAATGAAGTCAAAGAGCATGGGAATGTACTTTTAGATCCCCTAAGAATCCATCCAGTTGCACTATCAAAAACCTGCAATGCAGTGCAAGGTTGAGACCAAGCCTGATATTTTGTCCAAAAGCGGGATGATAGATTTTTTGAAAGACCCCAAATGCATGCATTTAAATAGCATCATTTGGGACCATTTGTCTCAGGAAAGTGAAACAAAGTTGGACAACAATGCTTTCCTTAATAAACATACTCTATTTTCACTCAATGTACATATGAATGTTTATTGGAAACAAATTTTATGTGAGTTGTTCAGAAAGCAAATCCCTAAAAATAAGTAATTGAAGCTTACTCAAATACATGTCAGAAGCAGGAATTTTGCTGAGTTATTACACGCTCAGCTTTTTCATCCAATGTCTCATACAACGCTAGGACCCCAGCTTCTGAGATAAATATGATTCTTGTATAAACACATTCTTTCCAACAATATTCATCTGGCTCTTTGCGTCTAAAAGAGTACGAAGCATTACAGAGCTCTCAGCACTTCGTCCTCTCTCTCATTCAGCAAGCAAAAATAAATCTTTGCTTTTTTCTGCTGGTATATAATATGCAGTGCCAGGAGCTTCAGAATCCTTCCCTTTTCTAGTAGTGTCTAGTGCACTCGAGAACTTGTTGTTAGCCACAGACGTGGAGAAATGTTAAACAAAGTTGCTACTGCATGAGCATCTCCTCCTCCATAAGCTCTTGCAATAGGTTGAAGATTCAGTTGCACTTGAAGAATATTTTTGTTGAGATTAATGTGGCATCACAGCCGGGCTGCTTGCGCAGTTTTATTTAGAGTTGCGTCAGCAGCCTTGCTAAGAGATCCAGCCTGGCTATTTAAAACATACCTCAACAAGGCGAGGAATCAGATTTTTCACAAATAATAGCCTGGAATTTTCACAGGGAAGTGCAGAGGTCTTGATTGCTATTGGTTTTCAAATGAAGTCATCCTTACACATTCAGGACAGAACCTGGCTCCTGCTTTTTAAGTTCTGGCAAGGTACCTTGGCTCCATTTGGAGAAAAGGATCCAGCACAGCTTCTCGCCTCTTAGAGAGGGATACTCATTTCCTGACTGTGTATCAGGATCAGACAGGTGCACTTAACCTCCTTTTTTTTTCCCTTCTGCCCCATGCTGGAAAGGCTCTAAGCTCATGAAGAAGGATGAAGAGAGCTTGGAGGGGCACCCACACTGCAGGGCTTGCTGCAGAGGGACCTCCAGATCACTTCAGTTAAACACTAATGAACAAGCTAGTACCAGTTACATGCAGACAAGAAACAGAAATTCAGAGCAGTACAATGATTTCATAGCTAGGAAACTGCATTAACATTCTGTGAGCCTGAGTAGTTTAATTCTCAGCTTCATCATAGATTTCCTCCTTAACATCGGCAGATAACATTTCCTTTCTTCAAGTGTTTGCTTTCTCTGCTTCAGTAAGCAGCATACCACGCAGAGGTGAAACCGTATCTTTTGCCTATTGTTTACATTACTTTTGTGTAATAAGCCTCCTTTCAGGATTAGGATCAAACTGCTGTGTGAATAATGATGGTGGTAGTACAGCTACAACTCAGCCTGTTATACCAATGTGGAACTGTTCATAAAAGAGCTCCATTTTTATTCTTGTGTTTATTTCATATTACAAAGAAAACTTCAGTAAAGTTATTCACATGACTTTTCTCATCAGTAAACTCATACTCCTTGCCAGAGTGATCTATCCAGTAAAAGCATGAGTAAGCAGCCTTGCACATGCAAGTGTGCACTCAGCAACCTCTCCATGTCATGCAGGTGTCTGTCTTTGTGCAGAGGGAAAGCACAGCTCCTTCCCATTGGCTCCTCACAATTACTGCATGTCTGCTGAGCCCCGTTTTCTGGAGGTCCACCTCCGGGGAGAGAAATGTGATATGGGCAGCTTTCTATATTTAGATCTGAGAACAACTGAGAAGCCCAACGTTGGCTGCACAGAGTGGCTTTTCTGCTTATTGCCATGCCTACAGCAGCCCTGAAATTTCATGCTTCGCATAGCAAAGGGCCGTGTTTCTCTACTAACCACGAGTTGGCTTATGCTCTATTTGCAGTTATAGAGCCTATCAGTAATACCGAGACAAGAAAGAGGACAGATGAAAACCAGACCCTGATCCACCAAAGCATTCTTTTCAGTGTTGCATTACTCAAACTAATAAAGCACTTCTCATAAAATAGAAGCTACTTTTTTCTCTTATGGTGGAGTTCTCCATAAGTGTATGTTCCTGACACAGAAACCTAAAATAATCTTTTCCTGTTTCTTTGTTTGCATATACCTACATGTGCCAAAAGGAAGTATGTTTGGACATTATCAAGCAGCTTGCTGAGAATCTATCTTAAATGTGAAGTTTCTTCTTTCCTACTAACTATTATGATTCCTTATCTCAAGTATTCGAGCTATTTACTAATTAGCCTATCCTCTGTTGTTTTTTTGTACCTTTGTTTCACAAAGCAGTTGCTATGAAAAGAATAACTTGTGGACGTGAACATTTTGTCCATTTTTAATATAAAAGCATCCTCTTTTTTATTGAATAGGAATGTTAATAATTATTTCTGGGAACATCACCATTGAAAGCAAGTAGAATATTGTTGTGAGGTTGCTTGAAAAGCTGGTGAAATAAAAGGACCAAGTGAATCTTTTGTGAGTAATTACTGTCAGGAGATATTAATAAAACCTGAGTCATACAACTGAAATGAGTAGAAAATACACCCCATCTATTTGTCCTTATGTAAGATATGTGAAGCATAAAGGCTTCAATTACTTTTCAGTGCAAAATCTATTTTCCATTAACTGTTCCTCAAACACTTGTCCATATGCTAACATATTTAGGGGGCTGTTCAAACATAATGTGCTCACTAATTTGCCAGCACCACTAGAAACAGGTTAAAAAAGGGTGTGTGAACTGTATATGGGAGCAAGAACTTCTGACAAGCTGTGCAGCATTCTGCTTTATCTGGCACTACCCTTGCTCTGGTATTGCACAGCTGGAATTCACAACTAGAACATGGAGACAGAGAGTTTGTTTCTTTTTAAAAAGGTAGATGGTATCAAATCCAACTTCTAAAATCTTCCAACAGAAACATCTTTCCATCTGTTGCTATAGTTTCTTTATCCTGAAATTGTTCTGTGGAATTTCCTGTTTACTCTTAATCCACTAATTTATAGATCACGTCCTTTGAAACCAATGAAGAGTTTGTGTAACTCTCATTCACTGAATTCCTTCATTATACTCCTTTGCAATAAACTGGATTATTATCTTAATGCACCCAAGCTCAGGAGGCTTAAGATTTCTTTGCTATGGATTTTTGTACAAGACTCAATTTAATTGCAAGTTTGAGCCTCTTACTGATAATTACCTAATTAAAAAACAAAATTAAATTCAAAGTGCATTACAAAGTAATGTTACCATTATTTTTGAATTTCCTTGTTTTGTTGGTGCCTCCAGTACTTACTAGTTCTACCTGAGATAGCAGCAAAATATATCTCCTATTCACTTTCCTTCTTATAAATCCTTCTCCTCGTCACCTTTATTCCTAATCTCCAAGCACTGCATCAGACCCTGCAGCACAACAGCAGGGAGAGCCATGGATGACCAGCTCAAAAGGGAAGAGCTCGTAAATGTTTCTGTATGGAAATCCACTATCACTGTTTGATGGAGCTGACAGGACAAGAAGCATTTCCACAAAGTGAGCTGTGGGTCTCATCTCTACCTACACAGATGTTTTTTGACCAATGGTGGGCAGGGCCCAGCCCACTCCCTTTCCCTCCTGTCATGCTTCTTGTCCAGAAATCATAGAATGGCCTGGATTGAAAAGGATCACAATGATCATCTAGTCTCAACCCCCAACCACGGGCAGGGTCACCAACCACCAGACCACTCTGCCCAGAGCCACATCCAGCCTGGCCTTGAATGCCTCCAGGGATGGGGCATCTACAACCCCCTTGGGCAACCTGTTCCAGTGTGTCACCACCCTCTGTGTGAAAAACTTCCTCCTAAGATCTAACCTAAATCTTCCCTGTCTCAGTTTAAAGCCATTCCCTCTTGTCCTATCACTGTCCACCCTCGTAAGTCATTTCCCCTCCTGTTTATACACTCCTTTCAAGTACTAGAAGGCCACAATGAGGTCTCCCCAGAGCCTTCTCTTCTCCAATTTAAACAAGCCCAGTTCCCTCAACCCTTCTTCACAGGAGAAGTGCTCCAGCCCTCTGATCATCTTAGTAGTCCTCCTCTGGATTCATTCCAAGAGCTCTGCATCTTTCTTGTACTGGGGGCTCCAGGCCTGGAAGCAGTACTCCAGATGGAGGAGAAATGCTCCTCTGGCAACAACAGACACAAACCCAGCCTCTGCTACCCTCCCCAGGCAGTGTGTAAGGGTAGATGGGTGAGTCACTCTTTCCCCCAGGCAAAAGCATGCACTTCCTTAATCCATCCATACTGGCAGCTTTCCTCCTATTGAGAACATGGTAGGAAGCCACCATGGAAAGCTGCAGGCACAGCACCATGGCTCTTGGTATCACCCAGCAACGTTATAAAATTCATTGGAACACTGTGATTTGGTATACATATCAAAGTATGATTTATATTGCTAAGCGCCTTCTGCATTTTGTGTTTTGTTGAAAACCTTCCAAAGGTTGACTTGGGATTGAGGTTCATTTTATCTCAGCAGAAATGTACTTTAATCAAATACGGTAAGGAAAGGCTATTTGCTGCTGAGCAGCTGGACTTGGCACGTGACTACCTCATAACCCCCCTTTTAGCCCTACCTCCGTCCAGGTGAAAGGAAAGGCCCCTCTGCTCCTCCATCCACAGCATCAGCAGAGTGGTGCCCCTGGTACCCACAAGGCTGAGTGAAGGTGGTGTGTCTCATAGCCCAAACCAGCCCTCAGACAACCAGTATAGTACCCCAGTTCTGTGAATCTCCAACAACTTTATTCAAAAGCAGAGAGAAACATGAACTTCTATTCTGTGACAGCTTATCAAAGATCACATCCACCATGTAGACGTTTTCACAAAAACAGCCTATCTTCCTGTTGTGTAATACTGAGTCTGTATTGAGCACTCTCTACTTCTGCCCAGCTCCCTCTCCTTTCCTCTCCTGACTTTACTTCCAGCTATCTGCAAAAGGTTCCTGACAAATCACAATCTTCCTTCTGTCTCCTCTACGGCCCACTCCAACACCCTCCCTAAATCTCTTCCCCAAAGAGCTAGTTGGCAAGAAGAGCATCTTCAGGTTCATCAGCTGCACATTCCTGGAGAAAAAAGCTAGAGAGAAGGGTGGGGCAGGCATGGAGATTGCTGGGGAGAAAAAGCAAAAACAAATAGGCAGTGAAAGCAGAGGAGGAATGTGCTGCACAAACTAGGGATGTTCCATGCCAGGTAACACAGGAGGCCAGCAGGGTTTTTAAGAGAACCTTCAGGTGAATAAAACATCCCACCTCATATCCACTCTATCTCTTGTCTTAGAGAAAAAGAAGGCAGTGGCTGGAGCTCTTTGATACAATTTCCACAAGCTGTGAGATGCAATAAAATCTGTCACTGAAAACCAGCCAGAAATACAAGTAGCCAATTCGAGGGCTCATGTTGTTTCAGCAGAAGAAAGTACAATACAGCCTGAATCACAGCTAGTTATCAGGAAACACTGGGTGGTAAGAAAGAGCTGTGTTTTTTGAGAATAAGCTATCAGAAGGGAGAATGCATTCTACTTTTTTTTTTTTTCTTTTCTTCCAAACATGGATTTGAGGTCAATAAAGGCCAATAGCTCACCTCCCAGTAGAGATAAAATTCCACACATACAACTGATTAGCTACATGATTGTCTTCATCATACGAAAATTATTCCCAACAAGAAAACCCCACAAAACCTTCCCACAACTCCCCATTCGTATTTCTCAGTGCTGCTGATGAACAGAAGAGCTATTCCATCTACTGAGTTTTCTAAGTGTTATGTTTTAGTGATTTACTGGCACAGTTATACTGCAAATGAACTCCTCATTGACTGATATGTTCTAGTAAAATTTTGACCTTAGCAAAACATGCCCAGTCACTTTGGCCAATTGGCAATGGTTGATTAGATTCCGGTTATTCACTTTGTTTTGACTGGCTTTGAGCAGGCAGTCCTAAATAGGCTCTTCTTGCTTGCTGGAATCACAAGTTGCTGAGGAGGTATCATACCACACAGGCATATCCAATATCACATTTCCACGCAGCACTCTGTACTCAGAGGCTGCCACATATACACTAATGTCTCCTTACTCTGATTTACTACCCTGCTATCAAAAAAATTACATTGTTGTGCAAGCATTCCTTCCAAACTTTGATAAGGAAAATTATATTAAGACCCAAAGAAGTATACACAGATTTCCACAACTTCTGGTGAACATCACATTCTTCTTGTGCCCCTCATCTTTTACCAACTACAATTTCTTGCACCTTTCTAGAAATACTCAGGGTCTGTCTGGTGCAAGCCTCAGATGTGGGAGAGGAGAAACCTTCTCATGACAAAAGAATTTTCATATTGACTGACAACATTCACAATACTTGTTACAGACACAGTCTTACAGTCTATGCAGTAACTTTCCATCTCCTATGACTTAGTTCTCACAAACTGAAGTTACTATAAATAGAGTTACATCAAATATTTAGCTGTAATGCTCAGATATTTGTTGAAAATAAAATGAAAATGTGAAAGGATGTCATGGTAACAACATAAAATATGGAAATGACAACTGTCTTATCTAGTGAACTTCCTCAACTACGAATTTCTGAAAACTGTAGAAATGCATATATACTACAGAAGACGTACCCAGTAATCCCTTCTCAGTATTTGACAAGCACTGGGCCAGATGGCTTATGTTCAGTTCTGAACATTTCACTTTGAAAGTCAAGAGAAAAATTACATAGAGAGATCAGGGATATAAGAAACCTTAACTACAAGCAATAAATGAGTGAATCTAGCCTGCAGCAACAGTGACTGAGTTCAGACATATCAGCAGAGAGATACCAGTGGAGCTCTTCAGATATGCTGACAAGCTTCCTAGAGAATACCACAGTCTCCATCATTGGAGATCTTCAGGAGAAATTCAGACACTTTTCTGTTGATAATTGTAGCAGAGGCAGCATACCTTGCAGTTTACTAAGTACTGGCACGAAGTCTCCTAAGAAGCCTCCAACTCCCAGTTAGCAATTCTGAAGTAAGTGTGATGATCAAAAATTAGAATGCAATGAGCAGAATTAGTTACTCAACACATTCAGAAAGGATTTTCTAAAGAGAACTGATCTCCTCAAAGATTCACTTTACATAACTTTCCTTTCAACAGACCAGAAATCTGCAGCTAAGCCAAGGAGGGAAGCAACATCTCTTCCAAGGCCACAAGCAGAGCATCCTACCTAGAGGCTGCAGCCTCATTTTTGCTGATATGCTGGCTGCAAGCACATCCCAGGTGCTCACACAGTAATTACTGAATTAAGAAGTGCATACAGCTGGGCCAAAATCAGTGTTGATTCCCTGCAGGAGGGCAGGATGACCTGCTGCATCATGAGCTAGCTGCTAGCCGATCTCAGAAGCAGGCACAACTTAGTATCTGATATTTGAGCAGAAAATGCTTTTTGCTTTCCCTTCCCTTCCCTTCCCTTCCCTTCCCTTCCCTTCCCTTCCCTTCCCTTCCCTTCCCTTCCCTTCCCTTCCCTTCCCTTCCCTTCCCTTCCCTTCCCTTCCCTTCCCTTCCCTTC
>JAPSGF010000077.1:961880-972543 GCA_035772895.1 Perdix hodgsoniae
CTTCCCTTCCCTTCCCTTCCCTTCCCTTCCCTTCTTGTTTTTTTTTTAAATGACTTCTCATACTCCCATGTTACTAAGGTTTTTGCTGACAAACATATCTGTGTATTAAAGTGTCATCGTTCCACTACACCTGAGAGCCCCAGAATGCAAAAACTTGCCCTTCTAGTAACTGAATGGTAGCATTTGCATGTTGTCTACAGACCATACAGAAATTTAATCTTTTTGGGGAAATAAACCAATTTTTAAAATGGTGCTTCTGATTTTGTTTGTTTGCAGGGCATGGGTCAGTCTAAAAGTAGAATTAGGCAATGCGGTAATGCTTGATTTCACCCTTTGTGCTCTTGCACAGTTTACTGAAAACATTGTAACTGCTTGATGCTAATAGAATCTGCCTTTTTTTTGTTCATAAAGGCAATTAGAATCTGAATGAGTACTGTGTGCAGTTTTGCGTGCCGCAGGACATAAAAACCATTACAGTGTCCAAGAGTGGGCTACAAAGATGGTGAAGAGTCTAGAGGGCAAGGTGTGTGAGGAGCAGCTGAGCCCCTGGTTGTGCTCAGCGCAGAGCAGAGGAGCTGAAGGGAGGCCTGATGGCGGCTGCAGCTCCTCACAGGGAGCGGAGGGGCAGCTGAGCTCTGCTCTGTGTGACAGCGACAGGGCCTGAGGGAACGGCATGGAGCTGTCAGGGGAGGGCAGCTGGGGGTCAGGGAAAGGGGCTGCACCACATGGAACGGGATGCCCGGGGCTGTGGGCACGGCCACCAGTGCTTCAAGTGTTGTCTGGACAGTGCTCTCAGACATGGAGTTTGATTGTTGGGAGGTCCTGAATGGAGCTGGGAGTTGGACTTGATAATCCTTGTGGGTTCCTTCCAACTTGGGATATTAATAATTCTATGATTTCTTTCTTGTAGCTGATGCTGATGTTTAGTAACTGTCCTGCAAGAAGATCTAACAGATATGTTTTCCCAAGATCTTTTGATATAAAAGAGGCTATAGAAGAAATTACATGTGGGCAAAGGAACGGGAATGGAAGATAAACTACCTAAATGGCACCTGACTACAACTCGTCCCAAAAGAGAAAGACATGGTGCACAGATGGATCAGAGTGTTTTTCTTGCTTCCCTTAAAAGAACCTTCAGTATTTTCTCTCTTGTCCAAATGGAAACTCCAAATACTCAGCCATAAACTCCTCAAATCTCATTTTGAGATCCTGAGTGGAAACAGTTTTAGGGTAGAAGACAACCACAAACTCAAATCATAAGTAATATAGACTTCTTTGTTTTAACATTTTTTTCAGTGTAACATCTTATTCACAACACTGCATTGTGTACCCTAAAATCCGGAGAAAATCTGCCCTATTTTTGACCTCAGAAACTATAAATGAATGTAGACATAACACAGATAATAGCAAATGACTGAGTATTTTTACATATATTACAGGGTTTTATATGAAATTATAGCAATATTCTTCTTCACGGAATTTATTTGTTCCCTAAACCTCCTGACAACTTAATGCTTAGCAAAAATGGCTGTGTGTGTGGCACTTTAATGTAATGACACAATCTGTAAGTACAATAGCCTAAGTTTAAATAATACTTCATCACAGAGTTTCATGCACACAACTAAGGAGTTAAGTATTCTCCATGTTTGTTTTTCCTGGATCCTGTTCTGAGACTATCTTCCATAGCTGGAAAAGGTCAACATCCTACCATTAATACAACATTATTCCCACAAGTTTCTACAACAAAAAAGTTTTCATAAACAAAAGCCATTTTTTAATGTGGTGCACCAAGAGCCATGTTTACTTGCACTGTTATTTTGCCAGTACCTTATGGCTTAGAAAAGATAAGGCTATTAATGGAATTTAAAATACATATTTTTTGATCTTATTCCACACTGGGAATGAAAGAAAATGTTACTAAACTGTCCTCCCAACTTCCTCTCTTGTAAGGTCAGACAACTTGGCAATCTATCACTTCTGAAAAAATGAAGCATACACATATATATTTGAAGGAGCCATGACATGTAGAAAATACATACTATCACTTAAAATTTTCTGAACTTTGCTCTGAAAATAAATAATATGACATGAAGAAAATGATTGTATTTTATAGTTATTATAGCAAAGTTCTATAAAACTTCTCATAATTAAAATGCTCGGAGGAATTTAAGTCACTTCTTCCCAATGCACTGGATGGCAAATATAATTCAACTGGGAAATGTGTATATGCTTATACTCCTTCTATGTCTCTCTTTTGTATAACATTCCAACCGAGTGTTCATTTACTGAACTACTCTTATGATATCTGGCTAAAAATGCAAAAGGACAAAATATGGAAAGAAGCGAGTTTTTTTCTTCATCTATAGTTTTCAACTGCAGCACCTGTTTGGATTGCTCATTTGTTGACAATGCATATGACTCACATCCATTTTCTCCAGAGAACAAATGTGCAAAACTAGGATGTACGATCCAAAACATGGATCCTGCTATTTCTTTCCTTTTAATCTTTCAGAACTTATGTGGAAAGAATGTATTGAACGACACTATCTGAACAAGAAGGTGTGGTGCGTGGAATCTGGTGTGTGATAATCTCAAACTCTGAAAAACATAAATTGTTGTTATCTGTCAGTCTCATTTATTCTGTCTCTTCTCCTTAACACATCTTCCAGAAAATAATCAATGAGCTGACACATGCAGCCAGTTGGCATTTTTAAATGAGAAATGCTCACTCTGTAACCTTCTGACATAGCCCTGGTAACTGCATATGTCTCCTTGTGAACTTCTTTCCGAGAAAGACTCTCTTCTCTCTCAACTTCTTCACTGGGAAAAGGATTTTATGTCAGGGCAGTAACTTTTGACATTTGTTTCACTCTTGAGCAAGCTGGAAGAGCTTTGTAAAGTTACATACACATAGCAAAGCTTTTTACTTTTGGTGGTTGAAACATCGGATGATCCCACTGCTGTGGAGTGTGTCCAGACCCTCACAACTCTAAAGCAGGACCAAGCTTTGTGAAGATGGAACATCCTCCATGGCTGGGTCTGTGCAGACCACCAGTCATTCATGTGGCATGTCATCAGCCTCACAGGGGCCTGAGTATGTGCTCACTCTAAAACTGAAGAGATTTGGGAGAATTTCTGCTCTTCCAAATCAGCATTCAGGCAGCGTCGAACTTTCACCTAAACAAGAAGCTTTGTTCACAGGCTTGGTCACTTTGAATATTAGCAAGCACTGACCCTGCACTCTAGAGATTAGGGTTAAAACTAAGGACAAAAAAGTGCAACGGGGCTACCGCTAGGTAACTTGTCTAGCTATCTCAGAATCATAAATGTCTTGGGTTGGAAGGAACCTTAAAGATAACCTGGTTCTAATCCCCTGCTGTGGGCAGGGCTTCCTCCCACCAGCTCAGGCTGCCCAGGGTCCCATCCAACCTGGCCTTGAGTGCCTCCAGGGGTGGGGAACCCTCAACTTCTCCAGACGACCTGTTTGTATTATATGTTATAAATACAGAAATTATAAATATAGAAATACTATAAATAATACCCCAACCCAAAGGAGAGGGACAAACCAAAGAAACCCCCAGAAACAGATCTGGTAATACAGCAGTAAAAGTAATGGAGTCCTGCAGTGATTGCAGGAAGACACATAGTAGCACATTAACAGAAAGCAAATGTGCAGCACATTACTGGGGAGAAATATCCACCAGACACAAAGCAGTAAAAATACATACCACAATGTTAGCAACAGAGGAGATTGCATCATTTCAGAGACACTTGTGACTGTAGTTTCAAGAGAGTCCAGAGGAGCATGAATGTCAGACTAAAAGCTGGCAAAAGCCAATAGAGCATTACATGCGCCATGGTGTCATGGGATATGCACTAGCCACAGGCTAAACCAGTCTGAGTTTTGGGGTCATAAACAAAGCAGGAGATTGTTTCACAGCCCCTATAAGAATTTATTCTTAGCGTATTCATTTGTCCAAGTATTAATAAGTCAGATAGGAAGTAAATGAAATCCATCATTTGTCAGCTGGCTGGTGCTCTTGTATCCTGGACTGTACACAGTTTGCGCAATACTTCCACTCCCAGGGAAAAAATATTTGTTACTAGACAAAATGCATTTTTCAATCATTGTTTCTTAATATCACTTGTTTATTGAGATTTTCTTTGCTTTTTCTCTGCATACCTTATGACAGTCTAATCATTACTGGACTGTCCAAAAGACTGCTTCTTCTTGACTGATGTATCACTATGTACACTTTTACAATTTCTTTTTCTAACTACCATCCTTTCCTCCATCGAGGCCATTCTAGCCACCTCAAGGAAGCTTCCAATAGTTCTACAATTACACTGAAAGCTTTGTACCCTTGGAAGGAAGCACATCTAAGAAGGAAGTCCTGTTTCTATTTTGCTTTGGAGAGTGGTAGCTTACTGTGTCAATTCTCCCTGAAATGTAAGCAAAGAAGAATATTTCCTATTTCCATTGCAAGTAACTGAAAGGTTCTTACAGAAGGGTAACACAGAAGCATTTCCCTCCAGGACCCTCTGGAATGCCCTAGTTGCTGCTATAGGTTTGATTTGGAACACTTTTGTCTTCTCCTGGTCAAACACAGTAAAATCCATTTGTGATATTTCTGCTTTCTTACAAAACATGCTTTGCATCTTCTATGAACACTTAGATGCTTTCTTAGCTCTTAAAAAGCCCAACCTTACATCTTGCCAAATTTCAGTTTTGAAATCTAATTAGTCCAGCAGCGACAATAACAAATTATGACACCAGAAATGCTTCTCTTGCATTATTTCAGACTGTGTATTGTGAAAAATATTGTGATCTATTCAGAGAATGCACGGCTCAGATAGGATACCTCCTGGATATTTTTTATATGTGCCTAAAGCTAAAGGGATTCATTTTCAACACATGCCGAAAGGGTATCATGTACTCAACTAGGGAGTTGGTCAATTCACAGATACTAAGGGACCTGAGGACTGACTTGGTCTCCTAATCAGCAAATTCAGATGAAATTCCTCCTTGAACTAAATGACTACTTAAGCTCTAGGCTTATGTTTAAGTTAAATTTTTATCTGTTAAGAAAAGTTTATAATACTTGACAAATTTTCTTTCTGAATACTGCTGTAGCTGTTTGTATAACCAAACTGCAAGAATAGATGAACAATTATAATTTAATCCTAAATGTTGAATTTCATTACTGGAATGCTTTTAACTGAAATGAAAAAGAGATTGTGCCTCATCAGACACAGCCAGCAGATATGCAGCCACTAAATGCATAGTCTTCAGAATTTAGATCAGAATAACAGAGATTTTACAGTATGAAAGATTTCTATGCCAAAGATTGCTTGAAGCAAAGAGTTCACAAGTGCCTGCAAGAGTATTCCTGTCAGAGAAGTACATATATTCCTGCAAAAGTGAAAAGGAATTGTGTTGATTTAATAGACAAACACAGGAACACATTCAGCTTTAAAATCATGCCTTACTGAGCAACGCTTTATTCAGCTAGTTTGTGTGCTGATTTACACCACACAAAACATCTTTGAAGTCGGTGAGGTTACACAATGTATAAATCAACACGGGGACTAAGAACAGAGAAGGAAAATCCTTACAGGGAGAACACAAGGTGTCTGCAAGGGGGAGAGCAAACAGCAACCCGCACCACCACAGCTGTGTAAATGCACCGGGCTGCAGAGGCTGCAGACAGAACTATGTACGTATCCATACCAGAGCATACCAATGGCATTTAAGGTTTAATTAGGACACAGTGAAATTATTCCGAAGCTATATATGTTGGTTGCACGTAGAAGCAATAGAAGAAACACTGCCTAACAGGAACTGATGCCTTAATAAAGTTACTACTGTGATGACAATACATACTCTTCATGGCTATACATGTACGCAGCTCCAGCCACAGCAGAGCACTGTGCTTTCCAGTGAAGACTGCTCCCACCAAGGAAGAAGATGGAGGGAAGGTAGCACTTCCAGCCCCTGTGAGGGAGGACAACAGCCCCTGCTGCTTGCTTCTTGTTCTGCACACTGCATATCACAGTGGTGGTATGTGGACTGGTTGAAGTGTGTTATCCTCCTGGGGCAGTGTTGGGCTCCCTTCATGTTCCCGAGCTAGGCAGCTTGGGCAGCAAATGTGAGCCTGAGCTTCAGCACACTTGGCTGAGGTTACCACTGCAGACCAGGCCCCAGTATTTGCAGAGGTACCTTGCTTTTTTAAAAACATTGCTCCAACACATACCGTTCTCCTCCTCAAGAGGAGCTCAAGCCCTTGTGCCAAATAAAAAGTATGCTGCTACATGCCTGCCAGGACTGAGGACCTAGCTCTGGGGCCAGCAGCACCCAGATGAGGTGCTGAGGCAGAGCCCTGCTCCCCTTGGCCATGAACACTAACTAGGTTGGGAACCACCACCAGTCTTATCCTCTGCTTGTTGCCCAGAGGAAGGCCTGACCCACCCCCAGGGAACGGGGAGGAGGAAGCAGTGGGCCCAAGACATCTGCTCCTCCCTCACATTGCACACCAACACAGAACAACCACAGGCCTATAGATGTTTGCTCACCTCTGCTTTTTTTGTCTGTGAGCACAGGGACAGCTCATTTTTTTGGCAGAATTTTCTATGGTGGTCAACCGTTTACTGCTAAGAGCAACTGTGTTTTATGATGATATTTTTCAGGTGCTTTTACAGTTCACCATGTAGTTTTCTTAGACATGTTTGCTCAGTTCAGACAGCTCTGCTATCTTCCTATAGACCTTAATGTTTTTCTCCCATCCCCTCTGAAGACGAAAGACTATCTCCACTTAAGAAAGCTTTCTCACTTCTTTCTGCTGAGCTCAGTCTTTCTCTGAATCAACTGCTCTCATTTTAATGTCATTATTTAACTGGATAAGCTGGCTTCTTTCACTTTACATTTATATTTCATAGCACATCTGCACTGTCTGAGAGTTCACTGCTTGAATTTTTCAAACCACACCATAGGATCTTGGCAGTTGCACATGACTTCAGAGATTTTATACACATATATCTGAAGCTCTGAGGAAGCAATTAAACCATATGGACCTCTCCCATACAGTAGGAAGCACAACACAAGACTTCTCGCTTGATTTATTGTAACCTTATGTCATTTAGCAAAACCAACTCTGCAACTGTTTGAAAGAAGTAAGCCAGCTGAGAGAGAGGGAGGGCTTCCTCAGAGAGCTCTGGTTCAGCAGACCCCAAGTGGCTGCATTCGGCTGTGGCCACACAATGTGTCGTGGACCAGGCTGGAAGGACTAAGTGTGAGCTAGCAGAATTCAAGCTCTGTTATTGGGTTTAGTGACAAAAAGGAAAACAAATGGGTTTGTCTTCAGCCACTGCTTAATTTTGAAGGAAGCCCACTTACCTGTCTTTCTCTTCCCCATGCAAAGTCCACAGCAAATATAAAGTGAATATGGGGACGTGACTAACTGGGCATAGTGGTGATGGGCATTTGGACTAGATGATCTTTAGTGGTCTTTTTCAAACTTAATGATTCTATGACTGTATGAAATAAAAGTTGTGGAAAACAATGCAAAGCAGTGTTACACTGTACAACTGTGCCACACGCTTGGATGATATGCTCTGTCCAGGGGAAGGAGTTTGTCTCACAGAAGTGAAAGACACTGCAGTAGCAATGCAATGCATAACTGAAGTGGTTACTATGGAGGATGTGTTCTAACCATAAACCAGCCTGGCAGGCTCATGCCCTCACAAAATATCAGAATTATGGAGATATATGGGTCCAACACCCACAACATGGTGCAACACCATTGGGCTTTTTGCTGCTGGAGCTCTCGTCTACTTGAAAGAAATTATCACAGTGCTCTATGGTGTACTACCTCTTTTATTAATGCAAGAGTGCTAACAATGCTCTTGGCACTGTTCACACAGATAAATGTAAGTAGTTCCTGCCCCAAAGAGCTTACATCCTCCCAAAGGCAAACACAGCCAGCAGTGAGGACCACACAATCACAGAACCAGAGGGATTGGAAAGGACCTCTGGAGATCATTGGGTCCAAGCCCCTGATAAAGCAGGTTCCCTAGAGCAGGTCACACAGGAAAATGTCCAGGTAGGTCTTGAATACCTCCAGAGAAGGAGACTCCCCAACATCTCTGGGCAGCCTGCTCCATTGCACTGTAACCCTCACAGTGAAGAAGTTCTTCCTCATGGTTTGTATGGAATTTCCTGTGTTTGAGTTTTTGCCCATTTCACTCTGTGTTCAAGAGGGAAGTGTTCATCTCACAGAACTGACTTACTTCATTCCTCTTCCGGGCTACAAAGAATAAAAGCTTTATGGGAAGCTTTTAAAATGAAAAGGGTGGTAAAATGGCACAGGAAATGATGTTATGGATGATTTAGAGAAAGGTAGGGACAGTTCTGGGAGCAGATGACATAAAGGCCATAAAATAACAGAGAAGTAGAGGATCTAGAAACTGAGAAACAGCCTAAAACAAGAGATAGTTTAGACGGGAACAAAGGGAATATTTATATAAAAAGAGAATATTAAGTATGCATCCAAATGCATATTATTCTGGATAGAAAAACTCTATTTGCCACTGTACTCTGGATAGAGTGAAGCAAAGTACCTAGTTTTAAGGTATTTTAATGCTCATCATCCTTTTCCAGATCAAGGTAATGGAAGCACTTACATATACTTCAACAGCTCTGTTCATTATGTGATGACACTTGAAAAGCCTTACATAAAAACTGAGGTAAACAAGGAACATTTCTTCTCTGAAGTGTCATTAAAGAAATGCTGAGAATGAGCTCTGTCAGCCTAGACAGAGGCTGCACATGATGACAGTCTGTCTATTCCCACATTCCTGATCTGTCCAGGTCAGACTCAAAGGATTCCATTAATAGTTTGGTACTTACCGAATAAGACAAAAGGAAAATAGGTCAATGGTACTTGCTCCCTTGTGACAAAAATGCAGAAAATAGAAACTAGCACTATCTGAGAAACTTGTAAAGCCTTGGATACATGTCATGAGAAACCATTCACACTCTCTAGAGTACAATTTAAGTGCTACAAAATGGTCTGGATTATCCTCCTTGGATGATTGTGTGGGCTGCCCTGTTACAGAGCAAGGCTATCATCCACAGCCTCTATGTTCTTTCAACTGCTCCTCCAAGTAGAAGTGGCAAAACTTGTCCAAAGGTATTTTTGTGCATTTGTTGCACCAGAAATCAAAACCCAGTGGGCTAACTAAATAGACAGCATATTTGTCCTAAAACAATCCAGACAGTGCATTTCACTTCCATAATGAAGTGTGATTCCTATGTGAAAAATAAACAAAAATAACAATGATACATGAAAATGTACTGTGCTGTGCAAATTCTATTGACCACAATGAACAAAAGGAAAGCAGATGACAGTCGTGGAATTGCTTAGTTGCATGAACTTCCTTTCTAAAAAAGGTAAAATATACTTTCAGTATTTCCTGGGAAGTCAGGAAGGAACAACAACAACAAAAAATGCTGTTTAGTTTTGATTAAAATGCATGATTTTTAAATGATTGTGAATAGCAACCAAAGGCTTTTTATTACAGTTCCAGCTATTGTCACATCAGTTTTCCACAATAAATCTTCAAGCAGACAGCTGACATTTGAAAGTTTCCTTTCTATTATTTCATTATTGCAGATATGTATACTACAGTTAAATTTGAAGTTCTGTTTTATCTTCTGGACAGTGTTTCTAGATTCTTTAGTGTGCTTTGTCTTGCTTCGGTTCTCCACCTCTCATTTAAGTCTCTGATATGCACATGGCCAAATTCACTCTTAGAAATGCTGCCCTCAAAGTAAATTCCTAAAATATCAGTGAAATATCTTATCAAACCACTGTAAGATTTGTTTTTTTACTTGACTGTAGCAAGCCCACAAATCAAGGAAATATATAGCTAATGCAAAAGGCATCAGGCTGTGTCATTTCAAATACAAGAGCTCAACCTGCATTACAAATAGGGTTAATTCAACCCATTTACTTTAGTCACAATTTTGTTTGAACTGCAACCTTGGTATTCATTTTGATTGATGATATTAATTCTTGAGCTTTGTCCAACGCTGCTGATTTGTTCTCTTGTCACAACAGCTGAACTTGCAAAGGTTTTCAAGACAAGTTTGTAGAAGTAGCTGCACTAATGTAGGTCAACAGGCTTTGGGGAAGTGCATTATCTGTACTCTAGTACTTACTTTGCTGGAGAAAATGCAATGAATATGGGGAAGCAGATGAAGTTGCACATGGAAGTGAAAAAACTGGATACTAACATTTCAGTCAAGTACCATTCTTCTTCTCTTGTATTATTGATTTGAGAAGGTTTTAGGAGAATTCTGCTTTCAGAATTGTCTTTACTGAAGCAAAATACATTTCATATCTGGCTGAAGCAGAATGCTCCACACAATAAAAGAGTAAAATGGAGAAAAAACAATCTTTTGATGATGTGCACACACACATATGTATATATATATTACTTAGGAGATTTTAGATCTATTTAACTTCTAAATGGTCTTTAAAATATTCTAGACATTTACAAATGTAAATGTGATTTAATTGTTTTTCTATATGTATGAAAATGCTCTGCTTTTTATTTTATTTTATTTTATTTTATTTTATTTTATTTTATTTTATTTTATTTT
>JAPSGF010000077.1:972553-1054388 GCA_035772895.1 Perdix hodgsoniae
TTATTTTATTTTATTTTATTTTATTTTATTTTATTTTATTTTATTTTGTTTGAAACTGCTTTTTAAGAAACCATCCACTGAGTCTTCTCAAATTGCAGATTTTTGTAGGATACATATGTGGAGAAAGGATTCGTTGCTTCTTGTTCATGGGAAAGTTATCTAACCTCCATCCACCAGTTCACAAAGATCTCTGATGCTGATTAAACATGTACAGACAGAGTTAAAAAAGAAGAGGAAACATGCATATTTCACTCGAAAAAATGTCAGGACAAATGTACGAAAGAATAGTGATTAACAACAAACATGAGTACCTAGCTACCATATTTGATTAATAGTCACTGTAGCCTAGGTTAAGTAATTTTCACTAAATAAAACATTAGTTCATAAAGCATTAAGTTTCAGACTGACTCAAATCATGCTATATCAAGCAAACCTGTATCCTGCCCGCCTGCCTCTGGTATCTAACTCAAGATTATGAGCCTATTCAATGCTAACAGTTCCTGCAATTAAGCCTTAAACTCCAAGTTCAGATGCCTATGGAACAATGTCAAGTATTTAAGGACTTATGTATGCCATTAAGACCTTATAAGGCAGTGTTTGGCAAGTATAAACATAAACAAAAGCATGCATTTGAAACTGTATCCTCAAACGTGTATGCAAAAGGGAACTGTACTTTTGCAACTGAGAGCAAAATTTAGATTCACACTATTAAACACCTTTTTACAATTACACTCTGTTTTCCTTCCTTTTCCAGGCACTGATACGCTGCTCTCCACTAATATATAGAACAGCCTGAAAAAAAATTAAATTGCAAAACAGCATACCTGACTTGATTAAAGGTGTTGGAATAATTACAGATTTCTTCCTGTCAATGCATAATGCTTATTAGCACTACCAGTATTTTGCTTTTAAATCTGCCACCACTGCAAATACATTCTTTCTGAGGCAGTGTCTCTTTCTGAGAGCTGTCAGAGATAGAAAGCTTATGGCCTATAAAGCAATATGGAATCTTGAAGTACCTTTTGTTTTTGTGATACTTCATATCCATTCAGAGAACCTGACAATACTTTCAATGATGCATGACTGAGCTCACTTCCAACACTTCACATAAAGCAAACACTGAACAGCAAGCAAGACTTTTCAAATAATCAGGGAAAGTAAGGAAAAAAAAAAAAGAGAAAGACAAGCAAGGGCAGGCCAATGCAAGGCATGTAAGCACGGTGAATATTTGCATGCATTGCATGATCAGTAGGGTTTCCCTTAGTGGTGGGTACTTGTTTGGGTAATTGATTGTTAAGTGGCTTTCTTAAATGATTGTTAAGTGGCTTCCTGAGGATGTCTGGTAAGGTGGTTCCTTCATCCAAAGGCAGTGGAACTTGCATGGGTTCAGAAGTCTGCATCAGGCTGTGTACTGAGGCATAGGTCAGCTTGTCTTCTCCCCAGAACTCCTAGGCACATCTCATCGAGGCCAGATCTTCTATGTTGCTTCTTAGCTTGGTATGAGTAGAGCAGAGAAAGAACAGAGTGATACCACTCAAAGGAGAAATTATAGTAATATAAGCTTTCAAGTGCTAACATATTTTAAGGTTAGGATGAAGGCAAAAGTTGTGCAGAGACCACTCAATCTGTTGCCCAGAAAGGAGAAGGTGTGTTGTGTAAAAGTAGCAGAAAATATGAGATGTCCAGAATAGTATCTGTGGCAGTAAAAATGGAAAAACTGGTGGTCATGTTGTCCTATGGGATTACTGCATGGCTATTCTGTGGAGGACTGATGTGCAGGTAAACTAAAACAAAAGCAAGCAGCACAAGAAGAATGAGCTGGTCTTCAGACAGAGTGGAACAAGGCTGCTTTTACTGAGAGATAGAAAGGTCACAGAGAAATAGTTAAGCTAGAAACAGGGGAAAGACTGGCACAGCGGGACACCCAGTCTGGATACAAGAAACTTGAGAGTGAAACATAGCTGATGCTCAGTACATTCTTGGAAAACAAGGAAGGAAATAAATAACATGAATATAATAAATAGGGAAGGTAAATAACGCTATTTACAATGCCATGTACCTAGAACAGAAAGTGGGCAAAGTCTTTAAGTGCTTTCCTCCTGGTACTTAAAGGGGCTCATATAAAAAGATGGAGAATGATGTTTTATTTGAGCAGATAGTGATAGGACAAGGGGCAAAGGTTTGAAACCAAGATAAGGGAGATTTAGATTAGATGTTAGGGCAAAATTCATTTTTCAGAAGGTGGTGAGGTATTGGAACAAGTTGTTTGGAGAAGCTGTGGATCCCCATCCCTGGAGATGTTCAAGGCCACATTGGATGGGGCCCTGGGCCTTCATCTATACCAAGAGGAACCCTGACTACCAGAGGGGTTGGAATTGGATGGTCTTTAAGGTCACTTCCAACTGAAGTGTTTTGTAATTCTATGATTCTGTAGCAATGCCAGAAATCTAAAAATTAGGAGTAGGAAATTATGACAACTCTGTTGCAAAAGGCATCTCAGGCTGGTGGAAGGCGGATAATCAGTGGCATACTGAGTTGCTAGGCTGTCAGCTTTACTGGAATGACTGGAGACAAGGTACACACAGAGCAGTGTCACAGGATGTGAAGGCTAATATGAAGTGTTACAGAAAAAATAACAACAGAGGACAAAGGAGGGAATTCCTGTAGGGGGAAATAACAGAAATCCAGCACAGTGATTACATTTGGGACTCCCTGTTAAAGACAATGATCATGAAGTATTCTAAAAAAATAGAGAAGTTGAAAAACTAGGTCAGTAATGCTGGCTATTTTATTACCCACATACAGTCAGACACAACACCTCATTCAGATGAGACAAAGAGATAAAATATTTGGACACAGTGACACTTGAGTCCTGGAAGCCACAAGAAACAACGTCTCTCTGGATTTAGTCTTGAGTGCACAGGACCGGGTTCAAGAGGTGCTAGTGGGAGAATGCTCTCTAATAGCTTCACAACACAACTTTAACTTAATAATGTAGTCAGGTGGAGTAAGCCAAGCAAATGCATCACACAGATATTCAATTTCAAGAAGAGGAAATACATAAAAATCAGACAAATAGCAAAAACCTATAAAAGCAATCCAAAAGGCAGGAAGCCTAGAGTAAGCTGGAGGCTTTTCAAAAACACTGTATTAAAAATCCTGGTAAAATGTTTCACATATAAAAAAGAAAATAAAACAGTTCAATAAAACCCCTGCATAGCTCATAAAAAATGCTACAGAGGCTATTGCAGGGAAAAAGGTTAACATTTAAAAAATTGCTTAGATGAACAAGAAAGCTCATAAAAACCAGATCAAGAGTAACTGGCAATTAGGATGTCTGAAAAAGAATGCCAGCAGTTTGCAGAAGATCCTCAAGCTGATAGTAAAAAGCAAAGCAAGAAGCCATCAATGGGAGTAACAATACCACGCAATGTCAGAGGTTTAAAAGCACTTGGGGACAGCAAGACCACAGCAGAAGAACTCAGGGAAATCTTTGCGAAGGTCTTTACTGCTGAAGGTGTTTGAGATAGCTCCAAATCCAAACTGTTCTTTGAGCCAGATTAATTTCAGGTAAATATACAGCAAGCAAAAGATAAAATAGAGCAGGCAGACCTTAGTAAGTGAGCAGGAGTGGTGACATTCACATGAGACTTCCAAAGAAACTCAGTGTGAAACTGCGGAGTTGCTGACCAAGGTGTGGAAACATCACTACAAACAGTGATGGTTGGTGCCAGCTCAACTGCCACATGAAAAACGGACTCAAAAGGAGAGCATGGGAACTGTAGGCCAGGTCGTCTAACTTCCTTGCTTGGCCATGCAGGCATCTGCCATAAAGAGTACAATATCTGAGCACAAGGATATGCATGGTAAAGCAGGACCCAGTAACCATAATATATTTGGATTTTCAGTATGGCTTTGGAAAAATTCTTCACCAACGCATTTTAAAATAAATGCCTCTGGATTTGGGAGAGAGGTGTTTTTATGGACCATAGACTAAAAGATAAGAAGAAAGGAATAGTGCTTGGCAGTCACATTTCAAAATGGAGATGCAACAGGGTCTGAACTTGTTTGTGAAACATACAAGTCTGCAGATGATACTAGCTGACATCAAGTTGTTAAATGCCATGCTGATGGTGGGGAGATCCAGAAGGACCTCACAAAACTGGGGGAGTCAAACTTCAGTACTGGCAAGTGTCAGGAGCATATGGAGAAGAAAACAGAGTGTCATTTTGCTGCTGAAGAAGACTTTGGTGCACTCAGACCAATAATCCCACAAATTCTCACAGACCAGAAAGAAAAGAGTAATGAGAAACGAGGGGCTGGAGTGCTGCCTTCTAAGGAGAGGCTAAGGAGGCTGGGAATCTTGTATTTTGGACAAGAGAAAGTGCAGAGGGGAAATTATCGAGGTTTACATAATTCTGGAAGCAGGAAACAAAGTAAATGTAGAACTGCTCCTTTCCCAAACTTACAGTAGTAGAAATAGGGTGCAGTTGATGAAACTAGAGGGAAATAGAAGATGTTGTAGTAATTTCATTTTATTTGATTAGTGAACTCCTTGGTGCCACAGGTGGTTGTAAAGACACGGAGCAGCTCCAGAAAAAGATTAGATAGATTCAGAGAGGAACGTAAATACTGAAGAAATATAGAAATATGTCGCACCTCTAACAATATGATTCTGGTTACAAGGGAATGGACTGTAGAAAGTTTTCAGTTCCCTGCACTCCCCCTAAATAGAACATTCTACCATCACTGTTCTAGACAGAGTAATGGCCTAGATGCACTAGGGGAAGAAATTTCTCATGTTCTTATTAAAAAAAGGTAAAATATCAGATATATCAACTTACATTAACCATGAGTTATCAGGGAGCTACTGCCATTATATCACCTGAGAACCTGGTTTATTGTGAAGTTCAAAAATTACATTAACAGTTAATAAAATTATTTTACTGGTTTTAACAGTTTCCCTAAGGATATAAGAATGGAAGTGACTTTAGAATATTTAAGTGTTGCATTTTGTTGACTTCATTTAACTACAGAAGAAAACATCTGCTTGATGTAGTCCATGTGTTAAGACTTAAGCTTGTATGGAAAATGCTTGTAAGTTAAGATCAGACACTGGATTTCACAATTGTATAGCACTCAAAAGCAGACAGGAATGATCATACGTGAACAAATAATAACGTAACCTTGGCCATTGCATCAGTGAAAGCAATACAACAAATATCTGTAAAGGAGCTGTAGTAAATTAAATTTTAGTTACTCAATTAGTCCTGATTAAAAAGAAATGTTTCGGCATTCCCATAAAATGGCCTTTATGGGAACACGAAGCTATCCTTTCATTTCAGTTACCATTATTCCAGTCCCCTGCAAAAACAGCAGCACAAGCAGTGCTCGACACTTGCTTTAGATGGAAAGTACAAAGCTAGATTTCAATTGAGTGCATTTTCTCTACAGAAAAATCAAAAAGATTGCTATTCATTTCCACTTTCTACAAAGCCCTCTAGGTTGATTATGAAGTGAGGTTGATCATGAATTTCAGCAAGTCAAACAGTTGGCCACTGTACTGAAAGGAGTTACCGTTTCCTACATAAGTGCATTCATGTTTTAACAGACTTGAAAGGTGTGTATAAATGCACCAATAGATGCAACCTCTGCCCATTATACAGTCTGCAAAGAACTTCAACTCTCAAAATTTTAAGAGCTGCAATAAAAATTTTGAGGAAAAGGAAAGAAACCAGAAGTTTATCCATTTTTCCTCCTTCCTTCAGCTGAAGGCTTCTGCTTCATTTAGAGTATAATTTCAATACAGCGTCACTGCTTCCCTCTTCTCTTTCCCTTCTTATCCAGGCACCTTGGTATTCTTCACAAGCTTTTCTTCACACATTAGTTAATGAGAAGATGAGGCTGCTGTCCTCCCTCTCCCTTGTCACTCTGCTCCCTCCAGCTAAGGCTTGAATACACACAATTGCTTGTTGCATGGGTCAGCACACTCCTGCAGGAAGTTGGATTCTCACTGTATCTCTGCTGAGAGATTTGCCAGGTGCAAGAATGGCTGGATGACTGTGCAGCTGGCCATAGGTATGATCAGACCTTTAAAGACTGGATATTTGTATCCAGCTAACACTAAATACACACCTAGGTTTGAATTAGGTTCCTGCTGTGAACAGGAACAGAGACTCGTGTATCATTAGACAGTAGAAAAAAAACAACTTATGGAGGAAGTTCCCTTTCTTCTTTTTGCTCTGGAGACATCAACTCAAAAGCAAGGCAGAAGGTCACAACTTCAAGGAGATCATGTGTGGCCTGGGAAAGATACACTGTTAGAGAAACTTCTCTGAGCTGTGAACTGCAGAAGTCATCGTCACTTGTGATGTCCTGTGATTCTCCGAAGACCTGAATCAGCTCAAACAAGAGCTGGAAGCTTGCATATTAGCTGCTCCGTTAGCCTTGCTGCAGAGGTTCTTCACCACTATGGCAAGTGGGCCAAGCTTCTGACACTTCATTTTCACATCCCCAATGGCTTTCACTCTGCTCCATCTGTGCCCAGAGAAAGCTTCATGGCCAAGCTCAGCCATGAACAGGACAAAAGGTTGGAAATAGTAAAAATCACAACCTAGGAGTACCATAATTATTTTTTTGGCAGGTCTGTTGGATGCACTGACTTGTGCTAGGTGGCCTTTTGTCCCGAGAAACTGCCTGCCTGACACATGATTGAACTTCTCTGTGTCTTCACGTATAAAGCTATTAGTTTCAAACCAAAAGCCGTGCAGATAGAACAACAGGGCTTCCAGCCATCATCCATCTGGAGACCTGGCACACATCACCAGAGTCTGGCTGAATCTTCACACATCTGGACAGACAGTGCCTCTGTACCCCTAGCACAGAGCCCCCAGAAGATAGCACTGAGCATATTTCAGTAACAAAGTGCTTATTTAAAAACAGTGCAATTGGATTAAGACAATAAGGAAAATAATCTTTATCTGAATGCTATTCCTTAAGATTGTAACTGAAACGAAGGCAGAAAATGAAGCAGAACTATATGTGAATAAAAAGATAGAGGTTTTCTCAGACCTTTTCCACTGTCATATTTTGCAATAGTATTTACCACTCCAGTGAATTTACTTCATTCAACAGTTTCTGATACGCATTCAGCAGCAGGAAGCTGAACAAAGTGCTTTTGTTTGCCTGATTTTGAGAGATGTGCTATGAGAAGAATGTGCACTTACACTGTATGGCAGGGCAATGGCATTGTCATTGGCTGCTGGCTCTTGCAGCCCTGCTTCTACCTGAATTCCAGACGCCCTGCAAGTGACAGCTGTGTTGTACCTGACACAGAGTCACCAAACAAGCAGGCTCCAGCAGGCTGCTTCAGGCACTCTTACAAGTACAAACATGCAATATGTCTATTGTGCATGTAATGAGTCACCTCAAAAAGAAAATGTGTGTTGTGCCAGATTATACAGAGGTTCTGTGAAAATAAATATTCCCATTGAGGACCGAGCATGAGACCAGAAGCTATGCCAAATTTGACTAGTCCCTAAAGGCCACTCATATTTCTTAAACCAGATGTTTCACCAAGGTTGTGACATCTGAGGAGAGAAGCAGTCACAAAATACACGCACAGTATGCTGACTCAGAATGAGGTATATAGTTGCAGAGAATTTAAATACAATTTTTGAAGTCTTTAAATCACTTTCCCCAATAATCCTTCACAATTTCCACCACTAACCACAAGATGTAATCAATGAAAAATGTAATCAATGTTTAATAACATCATCCTTTTCCCTTTTTCAGTGCCTATTTAATCAGAGTGTTTAGTTAATGGGATTACTTGCTTCCCTGACATAAGTGAGAGTGAGAGTGGAGAGTGAGTACACAAAGTATGCCCTTGTCTCCTAATCTAGATATGAGGCAACTAAACTTCTGTGGCACCTGGGTGATTCTCTGCTTTGATAGCTTCACATTTCCAGCTTTTCTAACCTATGTAACTGCTTTTGTTTAGCTACCTTTCTTTTCCTGCAGATGTAGCAAGCTGAAAGGGTTACTAAGATAATAGTATTAATATTATAGTTATAATATTATAATATTAAGGGTTATTCACAGTCAAAAGAAAGGAGAAAAATATGTTAGTCACAGAAGTTGGTGGTTTTTCAACACATGACAATTTTCATGAACATTAGTGGAGAACTAGTAGGTCCATGCTTTACCTTAGAACAGCAACAACGAAAAAATAAAAATGAAGAGAAGCATAGCAGTATCATACTTAAAGCCATTTCACACAGCAACAGTAGGCTTTCAGTGCCCTTGGAGGGGAGTGGCAGGAGGCATCTGCTAAGCTTCATGTGCTGAATGATCAGGGAAAGGCAACAGCAGCTGGAGAGAGCCCCTGCAGAAGCTGTGCCTCAGGGGAAGGATTTGTTTGACCTCAATGTCATCAGTTTGTCATTAGGTTATTGCAATGGGAAGCAGATCAAGAACAGGCTGTGGTCAGGAAAAGGGAGTATAACAATTGCAATGCTCATGACATGGTAACTCTGGGATCATCTGACTTCCACAGAGACATCGGGACTTCTGCAGTAAACAAAAGTGTTCCTTGCCTTCCACCTACACAGTGACTTTGCTACCAATTTCTTCTTCCACTCAGACATGGAGTCAAGCTTGAGGAATGTGATGGGAATGGGAACTGACAGCCTGCTGAATGGGAGAAAGTAAGAGTGATAGCAGAAAGCACATGATCTGCCACATCTCTTGCCTGGCCTATTAGGGATGGGTGGATGGAAAAGGCTGAGTCACTGTCTCAGCTGCAAAAGACCATGCTGTACAAAAGGAGCCTGCCAGACAGGGCTTTGAGCCACAAAGAAGTGCCCAACCGCTCAGAGTTTTATGGGCTGGTTGTTTGTTGTTTCCACCACATCTCCCATTCTCTGCCTCTCATCTTTATTCCCTAAAAGAGAAGAGTACCAGAAACAACCCAGAAAGTCCCAGGCAGTTTCTTTCCAGTAGGAATTTAAGTCCCACAGACCTGCTTCCCATCTGATTTAATGGAAACCACCTATATGAAGTATCTTTTCATCAGATGCAATTTCATTAGTAAGACTTCAAGAAAGTTATTGAGTGATTTTGTTCAGTCATTTAGCATTGTGAGGTCCCTTGACCCTTAGCTTTAAAAGAATAATCTGCTATACTTCATAACAAAGTGGTTTTTTTCAAACCTACAAACTCTCAAGGAAGTAAGATGCAACAACAGTACCTTTTTCCTGAAAAAAAAACAAAACCACACAAATTGAATATTCCCAGCATTCTAATGCAAGTCTGCCTATAGCAAATGGCGCTGAGCTGATGGCATGAAGATCTTTCTGCAGGAAAAAAATATTACTTACACGGGCTCCTTTTTCAGGGAAACACTGACATCCTCCACTGCAGTCTCTTCCTCCACATGGTCCTGTGTAACTCTTTCCACCCTGCAAGCCAGAACACACAAAAGGCAAAAATTAATTGGCATCAACTACAATATCTGGCACAATATAATAAATGTTAATTAGTAGATTCATTGCAAAGACCAGTATTAGATGACTATGATCTATGGATCTATGACTTCCTGGTGAGACCTCTTAAAGATGCACTCAAAGCAGCAGTCAGAGGATTTCCAGTTCTTGAAGATCAGTATCAAGAGATATAATATCACTCTATTCATTTCCTTCCACATTTTCAAAATGCTGCAGCTCCATGCTGAGCGATATCTCACCTATCTCTTTGACACATGCAACACATATCATGTCACAGAAGAACAGCTGCTTGAATTCTTCAGGGACATGGACTAAGTCCTAGGTCACAGTGCAGCACATCCTTCTATGCATGCTCTAAATCACTGCTATATTTTACAATATTTGGGTGGACATAAAGGAAGACAGGGATATCATGCTCAAAATCATAAGCCAAGCTTCTGCCCTCTCCTTTTCAATGGCTTTCTATTCTAGAGACACCCAAAACTTGCTAGTAGCTAACCACAGTGACCTAGAATTCAGACCTCACCCAAGAGTTAGCTGCAGGTATATCTGTCCTGCTTGCATAGAGCCATCTTGGCCTGGGTTGCAAACGTGCTGATCACAAGATTTGCACTACTCCATGCAAACCCCTGGGAAGACTCCATGGGGCAGCCCAGCTCAGATTCCACCTAGCACACCAAACGCAGCAGCCACAGTAACTCTTGTTCAGAAATGTGAACAGCAGAGGTGCTGTGCATGCTGTGGTGTAACTTTTAAAACCATAACTTAATGATTAAGAATGGTGTGAAGACCTGTGGCCCACCGCAGGTCTTAAACCCCTGAAAGTGCCCTAGCAGCTTCTTAAGTAAGCTGAGAAAGGGAAAAAATGATTCCCCATCACCAATGATGAGTTAGAAGAAATAGACAGAAGGACCAAAGTTTGACGGTAGAGGAAAGATGTTCTGGAGCCCAACCTCATTCCGAGCTCTGCTCCCTCATTCACAGCTGCTACTAATTTTCACGTGCACTGCTGATGGTAGAAAGAAGCCTTCGAAACAAGGCAGGTGCTCTGAGCTGCCAATGCTGTGGCTCACAAAGGCAGTAATGCTGCCACTCCTGCTTCTAGCCCTGGGTCAAGGACCTGAAGCAGAGAGAGGGACCAGCACTGCCATGCTTAGCATTCTTCATGCAGCTGTAATCAACCCATGCTCAGCACGTGGGGCTGATTTCTCAGGTATTCACTTCTCCCTTTACACTATCAAGATCCTGAAAACACAGCTCCAGGGTTTGGATTCCACTCTGAGAGACAATTAAGTAACAGGTATGAAGCAGGTATCTGGCAGACATTGCTTAAGCCCTGGTATTTATGCAACAGGCTCTTATGGCAACAGCGATGCAGAGTTTCCCAGACAAGTCATTATGCTTGTCATGAGAGGATTCCTGTCTGTACTCTAACTCATTTTGCATATTAAAATACTTTGTTTCAGTTTTGTATTTACTTTTAATGAAACAAGTAGGCATTCCGTGCTGCAAAAACAAGTGGACAGAACTGAAACCATGCCCCGAGCTATTTAGAGGTTAGGTGTTGGATTCAGGAAATTATTTCACAGAGGTAACAGTGCCCTGCGTCATGTTCTGAACTTTGCTTTCTGTTTAGACTATTATTTAGAGGAAATGATAAGCCCAAACCATTTTATAAACTCTACCAGCTTGTTCAGGTTGGTCCATTTTAACTAAATGACTGAATGGTCACAAGCTTATTATGTCTTTTCAGAAGTGAAGAACAGTTCTATTTGTTTCTATGCATGCCATGTGGATGTAATGCCTGCGTGAACCTACACCACTGCAGGATACACATCTGCATGGAAACCAGTGTAATAAACAGTGCAGCCACTCATCAGAATTAATCCCAAACTTTTAGAGAAATGTTCTGGAGATGTAAATAACAACATATTGCAGCCTACCAAACTGCAGTAACAAACTGTCAAATGCAGTAATTAAATCATGAGAGACTTCAATTATGCCTGCTGAGAAAACAGCAAGGAAAACAGCAAGGAGAACAGTAAGATTTTTTTTCTGTTTGTTTAATTAGCAGGGTGACTCTAAATTTGGTAAACTGTTGCTAAGGAGAAAACTATGGCAAGATAGTTGTCCTCTTGTAAAAAAAAAAAACAAAAACAAAAACTGGAGGCTGCTAATATTATTTTGACTGGAAGAAGTTCAAGGCCTATTGTTTGTGTACTATCCATCATCCAACCTTTAAAATTGTGTGCTTTAAAAATACCAGCAGCTAATGTAACACAATTGTTTTCTTCCACAGTCTTAGGAAGCTTTTTTTTTTCTCTCTTCTTCTCATTTTCTATCCTTTAATGCACATATATTCTTAAGATGATGAAACATCAGGAGGACCTCTTCAAAGATAGGGAACATAAATGGAAAACATTTGAGATCAGTGTTAATGTGGCTACTTTGAATTATACCTGGGCTCTCCATATTGCTCAGTTTTCACTTCTTCACTTTTTGATGGTTAGTGGGAGGTCTCTGGGAGCTTTCAGTCACACGTAACATTTTCTGCTTTATTATCTATGAATGTACACAATTTCTCAAAAGCAGATCGTGGCAGATTCATTTAGTCTGACATTATTGGGAAGTTATTGTATCAAGTTTTATAGTTTCAGGCTTCTAAAGTTTAAAAATAGATCTTTTAAAGATCCTTGTAAAACCTCAACAAAATGAACTCTATACATGACTGCATAACTGAGACAAAGGAAATAAAATGCAAGTATATTAGCAAAGTGTACAATTTAGAGATAGGATATGTAGCTGTAAAGTACCATAAAACATTTATTTCCCGAGGAAAAATACACTTATAGGAATCTTACACCAACAGTGATATGCAGACATGCTTGCTTTGATCTGAGGAAGGTGCCACAACGGTGTGTTTGGGCAATGGAGAGAACAGGCAACCTTTGGATGCAAGGCTGCGTGTCTCATCTACACAATTGAAATCTGCAGTGGTAAAATTGCCCAGATTACAGTGACAAAAACAGCAACTTGGAATTCAATTCTAACAAAATTGGAATTGATGAGGAAAATTTTACTAGCAATGGTTTGTTTGTAAGAGATATTTATAGTAGCGTAACTGTGTATGAATGTTACTATTAACAATACACAATAGAATTGTAGCTCTGTTTCTTGCAGTGATATAACTGTTGTGAATTAATACAACTGATAACAGTAGTGTGTTAACTAGCCAATAAAGTATTATTAGGTGTATTTAATTAGCAAACATCTCCACCAGTTACATGTGAAGTTTGCTATCTACATGGAGTCCCAGCCCTCTGCAGGCTCTCACTTCACCCTGGCAGCACCTAAGCTCACTGACCATCTCCTACAGCAGTGCTCTGCTAGTTTTAGCTCTGGTTACACACACTTGTATGTGCAACTTAGCCATTTGGGTTCCAGACCAATTGCTCTGGAGTCTGAAGATTGAGTGGAAGAACTTCCCAGTTCCTCTACTACAAATGCAGGGCTGGAGACAGATTCTGGAGACGGGTCAAGAGACAGAGAGACACTTAATTATGTCTGCAGTGTCCACTGCTAGCCCTCTCTACTGCACATTCACCTTGCAGGTAGAGTAGTCCCATAGCAGATGAATATCTGCAATTCACTCTGTGCCCTCTTCTATAAGAAATATCCACAAAGGCCCATCAAGAGTGCTCCTAGCTCACAGAACCCAATCTACTACAAAATGTGGTTGCAGTTCAGTTTAAAATGCTTTTAAAATGCAGCTGAAGAAGACTGCACTGAAGAAGAGTGAGTAGGGCAGCTTTATTCTGTCCCATTCATTGCCCATAACAGTGCAGCAGTCACAAGAGGCTCCAAGGAAATGCGAGCTCTCTGACTGAGAAAATCAAACATGCCTACCCTGGGAAATCTCTAACCGGCAGGTCACGAAGTAGGCTGGAATGGAGAAGCTGAAATGATGGAGAAGGTGGAATGAAGAAAGAAACGAACAGAAAGGGAGAATTTTCCAACCATTCTTTTAACATCATTGGGTCACTCTGTGCTGGAATGAATATATGACTAATGATTCAAGGAATTTGAACACCATTTATACTTAAGAACAAGTAAGGAAAAACATGTGCCATCTATATTTGTACAGCTTATATATTAGCCTGGTGGAACCACCGTCTTTTTTTATACATATGAAACAGCATACATAAAACACATATGTTTCAACATATTTTTTTGTCCTCTTGCTTTCACATAACTTTTTTTTTGTCCCAAAACATTATGAATTGTGTTAATATATCTTCAGCTAATGAAAGACAACTTCTCAAAGAAGTCATACAGTTTTGCTTTTGACAGTTTCTTTCAGCCAAACTCTTAAGAAACCTTCTAGGTTTCTTAGGTTAATGTATCTAGCTGTCTTTAAACTTTTCCACACACTAATGATGTGTTATCTCTGCGTTCCCATTGAAGTACCTTCACTTCAATAGTTGGTATTCCAACAAAGAACAAAGGCAATCTGAGGACAGACCTCAAAGTAAAGTTCTACGAGTACAGAAAGACCAGGAAATATAAGCCATTTCCTTGCATGTTCCTATAAAACACCCCATGGAAATTATAATAAAAATATTGCAAACTGGAATCAAAGGATTCTACATGCCCATATTTTCTCCACTAAAATTTTACAGATTGCAATTGTGAATTAAGTTCTGGCTTGACACAGCCCAGTCTGGTGCTCTTCTGTCAATCACAGCAGCCCTTCTGAACGGGCTATGTTATAACAAGGAGATTTTGGAAGGTTTGGGAACTTGCAGGGGGTGCTGATGCATCGCGTGCTATGTCACAACAAGCAGCAGACTCAGATGCTCCATGTTAGCCAAAAAGTCCAGTCAGGATTGCAAACCTGCTTCTGAGGCAGAACACTGTCGCTGCCAGGGAAAGTGGCCTACGCTTCCCCTTCGAACCTCTATTTCCACATCTGACCTTCAGTTGTCAACACTCACATTAATTTCAAATTTGGTCCATTAAAGCCCTGATTTAGAAGCATTAATCCTCTGCTGCCTTTGAAAGAAAGGAACAAGAAATAAATTAAGAATATGGTTGGATAACCCTGTTGCTGAGGAAGCAGACAGATAAGAACTTCATTTCAAATGTAACTGCACAGTTGCATTTGCTCCAAACAAGCCTTTTTACTCCTTAAAAAGATGAAGACATTTGTTTCCTGGATATCAAATTTATTTCTCTAGAAACATCCACAAACAATCTTTCAAAACAAGTACAGAGAACTATTAGTGGGACAGTCTGAATTAGTCAGCATCAAACTTGGTCTGGAAAATGCTCTGTCCTAGGAGAAATGCATGCCAAAGGAAGAATCAGCCATCTGAAACTGCCTGTTTGCAGTGCAATAGCTGCAACTGCATTGGACAGTATGAACACTGTCATATTGAAGACCTTAGCTGTCAAGGGAATGGCAGAAAGACATTTAGAGAGGAAGGAAATGATGTGGGTGTGGATCCTCTCTCTAACTGTTCTGAGAATTAGTTAGCTAAGAAATAATTCTTTCTTTCATATTTGAATGGGAGCCATAATCTTTTATAGACTGGATGCATGGCAACTGGAATAGTTTGTGACCTCAATATCTTATGAAAGTTTACACCTCCTATCAGAAGTAGAGGGAGCCATATATTTACATGTCCTTACAAGAAAAAAAACTGGAGGAAGAAACTGGTCCTAGAATGAACACAAGAACGCTTACCACCAGCCATACTAAGAAAGCTGGTCAGTTTACTGGTTAAGGCAGTCTTTCCAGTGTAACAGGAAAGACTGTGGCAAGCACTTGTAGATTACTGATTTGTGTGGAGTTTCCAGATCTGCCTCTCTTATGATGGGGTTTATAGAGAGAACTGTAAAGCAGGTTGTCCAGCACATAAGCAGCTCACTTCGTTTCTGAGTCCTGATGGGAACATCAGCGGAGAAGAATCCCAAAATAGCACAGTTCCTGGAATACAGACTGGGATACCTGTGCTTTATGTCTGGGACTGAGGGGCTGGAGGTTGGGAATACAAAGTCTCTGATGCTGCCAAGTCCCCAGTGGACAGAAACTCATCCTTTCAAGTGAGTCTCAGCAAGGACGTCAAAGCCAGCAACGGGAAACATGAATCCTGCACCTCTTAGATGTGAAGCTATAAAAGACTTTCCTCTTATGGGCTGGCTTGTGGCTCTTGATTATATGAACTTTTTGGCATGCAGCCTTGATTTGAAGGCTGTATAGTTTCATTTCAAAGTGAAATTTCACAGCTCCACATGCTCACTTTATTTGAGGTACTATTTACCATCCCCTCTTCAAATCAAAATGTTCTCTTGTCCCAGTCTTGAGAAACTGCCTTCTAAAAACTGCGGAAGCCAGACATGCTGCAGTGTGAACTTACCCTTCACATTTTCATGAAAGCATTTCTAATTTTGTAGCTTTCATCCAAGCTCACAATTACTGAGCAAGCCAGATGGAATCCAGAAGGAGCTGCTGAGATATGGCAGGCATTAAAAATAAAAAGAAAAGGAAGGTCTTTAAGAGGCTGTGTCACAGAGTAAATCTACAAATCTGCCTAAATATAAGGCACAGATATCTACGTAACTGTCCAGGGATCTTGCTTGCTCACTTGACCAGAATGTGGCTGTTTGCAAACAGTATCCTTCCAAGCAAGAAGTGACATAGGTTTCTGTCAAGAAGTCAGTGAAAGGGGGTCTGGTATTTACAAGTAAAGAAGTTGGGATCAGTTGCATTTTGATGGTTTTTTTCCTCATAGGGATGTTATCCTAAGAAAGGGACTAGAGTTTAAGATGGGAAAACCCAGTTAAAATGTTTTAAAATGTCTAAGAAGAAAAACAGTCATGTTTCCATAAAAATTCATTATTGCTGCTTAGTTTTGTAGAATTTACAAAGCTATCAGAAAGAGAATCCTAAAAAGCAGCATTAGGTCACTGCTTGAAAGTGCTGCAGTTTCGAGGAGCTGATGAAGGATCATATAAAGGCTTACAGGGAAACAAACAAACAAAAACACAGGGATGTATCTAGTAAGTCTGAAGCTGGAATTTCTTTTTCAGAAAAAGAATATAATTAAATCTGAAAGGTATAAGGTGCAGAAGCAGCTGAAGGAAAATATGGATTGATAAGTTAAAATTTGGTTTGGTATCTTTTAAACTTGATTCCATCTTTATAAAAGTATGCTTTTAGAGATGCATATTATTTTAGCTTATTATCTTTTCTTAGGACATAACAAATCCACCTCTACCATCCAACATGGCCTTCCTCATCTGATACAATGGTGGACTTCAGAGAAACTCTGTGCTGAAACATCTTAATGTAAGCCCTGCTTTCCCAACACAACATTTCCAGGAATAAAGATAGTCTCCACGGAAGCTACTTAGGTGGTCTCAGAAGTTAATATTGCAGGAGTCAGAAGAAGTATTTTCGAGTTATCAGCAATGATGAAGAAAGCTCTGTGATGTGGTGAAATTGATGTAATCACTCTCAAACTATACTGAAAAGCACAGTTTGTCTCTTCAGTTTTTATTCTAGCATTTTATTTTATGCAAACTCCTATCCACTTTATATCTGATTTGCACAAGTGTAAACACTTAGAGAATGCACAAATCAGTGGACAGTGTAATTATCTCATATGTTCAGTTACATTGCATGATGGATCTTAAAAATATTTTCCATAAGGAAATGAGGGTAGAAGCACTATCAGCCTTTAATCTGAATTTGGCTTTTGTCCAATATCTTATATTACTGGAATAAAATCCCCCTTCTCATCTCCAAGCACAGAAAGGCATTTGTTCACATACTAGTAGCATAATAATGAAATACAGCATCCACTCATTAAAGTAGCAATCCTATATTTAGCTACTTTTAGTTTCCGAAGTCTAGTCAGTTCTCCAAAGACATCCAAGTAATGATATCATTTGCTTCAAACAATAGAAAGTCTGGATGCTATTCTATATATGGAGATTTTTGTAGTCTATTTATAAACCACGCCAGTTATTTGACCTGTCTAGTTTACTCACCTACGTAAATTGGCAGGCTCGGGAAACTGCTTAAGAACATATTATTCTTAGCGACTGATAAATTGTAAAGTTGATAAATTATACTTGAGATTTATCCGATATTTCTGAAAACTCATCTCCACCTATTACACTACAAACAAACAAACCTGGCAGCGTAGGGAAGATTTTTGCTTCTGAACAAGCAGTAATGAAGTTGCATTAGCCCTGCTCATGGGGAAGAGATTGAAATAAAACAGCTGCACAGCTGTTTTCATGGCTGCATTGTCTATATTTGTTCAGTGCAGTGCAACGGTGCCAGGTTTTCCTAAAACCTAAGCACCACCACAGAGGGTTTATTCCAGTTTCATGATTTCCATAATTAAAAGTGCTTGACTGCATATGAAATTCATTTATAAATGGAATTTGTTTTCCTCCTAGACATAGTTATTTACAGCCATAACCTGCTGACCTAGTTCTTAAGTATTCAGAGACCATGGGATCATGGCACTTCTTCTTTCCTTGGGAAGGGTGAGGTCAGTGACAGTTTTTAATGGCCTTTTAAAGTTCTATTGTTTCTGCAGAATTAAATACAGCACACAGAGAGAAAGAAAAGAGATTAAGTTCTTCAAGCATCATTACTTACTAAATTGCAATTAGATTTATATACCAGTAACTGGAATTAAGGAGTTACTGAGAGCACGATTTGCGAGGAATGGGTTTGCATGGTTTATCACTGATGACACCAACTGACTGACCTTGTTTTTATCATACATGGTGCTGAGTAGTTCTAGACCAGTGTTCTAGGCCAGCTCTTACATCTCTGGCTCATTTTCAGAGCCAGCTGTTAGAAAAAAGAACTGGAAATGTTGAATGTGGAAATTTGCTATGAAACATTTCAGAACTGAATTTCTCAGAATTGGACTGGCATTTCTTTAAGAGTAAGAAAAAATACACAAGAGATTTGGGAAAAGAACTATATTTGATATTTAACTGCCAGGCCAAATGCGACACCCACCATTTCCTTTCTATTTCAATCAAGAAAAAACTCATGAGAAGTAGTTTTCTCACTGACCGATTTCATTGTCCAGTTTAGATTTCAAAAGTTAACCTTCTCACTGAGCTCTAACCTCAGTGCTCTCTGTTGATCAGTATTGTTACTGCTAAAACAGCTCTGGGTAATGCTGATAGCTGTAGGAGATATAGCAGATTGAGAAGGTATATTAAAGGATGTAACACAATAGGACAATATGCAGTTCTCAGTGAAAGTTCTGTTACTTGCAGTGCGGTTGGGGCAGGTAATCTAAAATAGAGAAAAAGGTGTTGAGACAAGATCTCTTCCCTGTGGATATAAAAACTAGTCAATTATTAGTGATAATCCCTTTCTCATCCATATACTTTTGATCAGCAAAATGTTTTTACATATTTTCACAACAGAGAAAAGAAGGAACGTAGACAAGCTTTTCTTTTTTTTTTTGTCATTTGCAAACAAGATGCCTCCATGCAGATAAGAAACGCCTTAAGAACTGAAACAGTGGAAGCAGTATTATTTTCTTGCTCATAATACTTGCATGATATTTTTCAATTGCAACTTCTACCAAAAAGCTGTTTTAGTTACTTATTACATAGTCAAGTGACAAAATTATACCTCACACAATACTTATTTTGTATATTTGTAATCTATATGTTAATCCGATACCTGGAATGCATAAATTAAGTTCTCCTTAATACTAACAAATAAATAACAGTTGGTTTTTTTCTTCAGTTTTCTTTTTCACACCCACTTTTACATAAATTTCTTTTGATGAGTGGGAAGAGATTTTTTTTTTGCAGGGGGTTCAATTTCCTTCGAAATACCCAACTGACTTTTCAAGAATGTTACCACAGCTACACCATGTAAGAGTGGCTCAGGAGAAGATGCAGAATTTACATTTATCCTAAAGAAGAAAAAAGGCTCATATTTCCCATATGTACCAGTGACTTGTCACTCACAACCTGCTCCAGTTCAGTCCACCAACTAGGCAGATTTCTGCAATACTGAAGTACTGAGTTGAATGTACTTTCCCAGCACCACACGATGAGTCACCAGTTCAGCTCAGTCTAGAAGCCAAGACCTTCCTGCCTTCCAGTCCATTACTCTAACCAACAGACAAACACTGTCTGCATTGCTGTAATAAGTCTTGTGGCTCAGATTCCACACCAAAAATGCTCTTATCGCAGTACAAACAACTAACATACTGAGATTGTAAACAACCAAATATCAAGCTTCTTTAAACTGACTGAAGTGATGTCACTTGGCTTTTCTTTCACATCCTTTTTTATTATAAGCTTGTCTTTGCAAAAAGATCAAAGAAAATCCAGAAATATTCATACCTTGACATTAAGGAGTAGAAAACAGACAAGAATAAATGATGGAATACACTTAAATTTCACTATATGAGAAATGAGATAGTCCAGACTCTTAAAAGAAGTAGGATGGAATCCTCAATGCTCATCACTATCAAAGCCATTGCAATTTGGAAGTGCTGTCTGATTCAAAACCCATTCCCTGTGTAAGCCACACACCACCTGTTCCACAGGAATATCTGAATCAGAAGGGGGACTGCCAGTAGACTGGATTTATGTATTCAGCTTTGAAAAAAACATCTTAGTTTTTAAAGCTTTCACAGTTGTGTTAACTCAAAATGCCAATTTTTAGCCAGAATGCCCAAAGCCCAACGATGGAGCTCAGAAATGCTTTATCTGCAAAGGCACAGAAATAACCTGGGAATACAATACTCACATTAAAGGGCTGTAGAATCATAGAATATCTCAAGTTGGAAGAGACCCATAGGATCGTCAAGTCTAACTCTTGGCAGCACACAGGACCACCCAAAAATCAGACCCTATGTCTGAGAGCATTGTCCAGACACTTCTTGAACCCTGTCAGGCTTGGTGCCATAGCTGTTCCCCTGGGGAGCCAGTTTGAGGGTCTGACCACTCTCCAGTGAAGAACCTTTCCCTGATATCCAGTCTGAACCTCCCTCGATGCAGCTCCATGTTGTTCCTTCAAGCTCTATTGCTGTCAACTGAGAGAGATTAACACTGTACTTCCACTCCCCTTCAGTGGAGGCTATGGACCGTGGTACTGCTTACCAAAATAATCCATGCCCTATCTCCTTGTTTGTCTCCCTGAAACTTCACAGACATCTCATGCCTGCTTTGAAGAGATCTTCAGCTGACAGAGCAGCAGTGAGTCTGTCAATGCCTTGGTCAGATATCACCTTGTGAAAATCCCATGGCTTTAGTTTGGCATAAGACAAATGACTCTGCCAAACTCAAAGGCATGGTAGAGGACAACAACTCTTCATGTGTAGACTAAGGACTCAGGACTCATTATTATTGTAGTTATGCCTCAGAGATTGTCAGACTCTTCTGCAGGGGCCCTTTGCTCTCGAATGCATAGCCACAGCTCTATTTTCAGGCAGCAGGAGGTAGAACAGAAAATTGGGTATTTAACTCGTCTTTCTTTTCCTTGATTATGGAACAGACAATTTCTGTGCCATATTTTGTGAGCAGGATAGATCTTGAATGCTTTTGATAGAACTGTGCAACTTTCCCCTCATAGCAAAATCTTGTCCCACAATTTTCATAGGTCACTCTGAAAGTAATGCCTCCTATTTATTTCCATGAAAACTACAACAGGTTCAAAAAGTACAGTAACACTATTAGATAGAAAAAATTATCAGGAGCAGAGTGCTATCTTTCACCACCATTAGCTCTGCATTTTCACCAGTGATGACCAAGAGGCTGCAAGCCACAATTGCAAAAATCGCACCAGCAGAGGCGACCCACTGTCACTGTCACCACTGCTGAAACACACCACCCACAGCCTTGCTGTGGTCACATCCATTGTTTGGTCTCCATAAACGTTCACCAAATGCTAATGCAGGTCAGAAAAAAGAGTGCCATTTTTCTGCACAGGGGAGGTCAGTGACACACCTTTGCTACATCCACACTTCAGTGTCAGACACCATTCTGTCAGAGTGCCCCTCTGCTGCCATCTGTCACATGGCAACAACATGCAATGGAATACTGGTGGGAAGGTTTAACCTCTACTGCCATACCACCAACGTCTGTCTCTGACACTGTGGGCCAACATGATAAAATAGGAGGTAATACTCTCAGAGCAGACCTTGTGCTTTTACAGAGATTCAACGCTTGAACTGCTGAAGGCACAGTGAAATAGCCTCATGAGCTGTCTTTTAACTAGATCTTTCATTCTGTGACCTTTTTTTTTTTTTTTTTTTTTTTTTTTCCAGATTCTAATAATTTTCTCCAATTGATTCTTGAAAGGAAGACCTTTTTTCACAAAGAATCAATAGGACTGAACCATACTGGATCGGTAACAAGGCTTTAAGTCCTATCATGCTTTCCAGAGCCAGAGGTTTTTCAGCACTGGCTCTCACCAAGCATATATTCTTTCAGATGCTGAGCACCAAGTGTGCAGCGCCCACTACTTGCACAACTACACCTTCATTCCTCACCAAATGGGATGAGCAATGGTTCCCAGTAAACTCCTACTCTGTTTATATTAAGTAATTTGTGAACTCCTTTATATCTTGAAAAGTAAGAAGAGGGTTTTCTTAGCTGTCAGATCATGTAACCTGTTTAAATGAACTGGAAAGATGTTAAAGTGAGTATTGGAGGCATTTGCTCCAAACCTCATCTTCTTTATTTCCTTTGTGTGTACTTACACAGAAGTGTAATTCTTTTTCCATCTGTGAAATATAATAGTTTTTCTTCTGGCTCTTTTGCCTCGCTGTCCTTTTCTTTGAATACATCACTTGGGTTACACTCAGGCAAGAACTTCTCAGTAGCAGGAGATCCCAAATCAGCTGCTACCTTTGTTTCAATTTCAATTTTGCTGCTGAAATGAAGTCTTTAAGAGTAGGAGCACTTCTCCACAGTTCCCAGTTTTCATGATGCTGGCTGTTTGCACAGTTCATTCAGAAAACATATTATGCACTTTTTATTTCTGGTAACCCACGCACAGTGTTTTACTTCTCTGAAGCTTCTTTGACTGTTGCCCATTGTCTTCTTTGTGAACACATACACTCTTCCCTACTCACTGTACAACATGTAGAGTACCAGATCATTTGGAGAACTCCCTGTATTACAGTCACATTCACATTCAGTCTTCTTTTGTTGTGCTAGTGATTCCTGCTGACACACATTATGCAGAACACTGGCGTTAGTATCTAAGGAAAGTGATTCTCCCTTTTAATGTTCATATGTGTCTGTATTACAAGTGAGCCAGATTTTGGAGTTTAGGTCACAGCTGATGCAGCTAGACAAGACAGCATGACAACAACAGTCCTTGAATCATGTAATCATAGAATGGCCTGGGTTGAAAAGGACCTCGAAGATCATCTAGTTACAACCCCCTGCCATGAGCAGGGTAAGAAGACCTTGGAATGAGTGACAAAGCCCCTTTTGGATTTCCCCATCCCATCAATTTACCAAGCAAGAGAAAGGATTTCCACAGAAATAAATTTCCTAGAAATTCTTGTGACTTTCCTGTGCCCTTTTGCTTCTCACTTATCTCCCAGTGAAAACAGTCAGCACTCCTGAACTCTGTGTCACGGAACCCAACCTCATCCCTTAATGATGGACACCAAGCCTCTTGTCATGTACCAGACAACTTCATCACCATCATAAAGAGTTATACTCTTGGCTGTGAATTCCTGCTGCTGCATGTGCTAGATTCCATGGCAAATGAGTTTTTCCTGTCTGTGCTGTTTTTTATTAAATTCAGGTAACTGAAACATCAGTTATGTTTTCTTTATTAAACTACAATGGCAAGCAGCATGTTCACAACTGTCCTTAAAATCTCACAATGGCAGAAAAATCCTTCCTTCATGGAAGTTTCCTTATTAAGGATTTAAAACCAAATCTCATTATGCTGATCTTTGTACAAAAGCACAATTGTGACTATTAGCTACAGTGGTAACAGTTTAACTCTCGCCTTCTTCTAGCAACAGAGGATCTAGATACATCATTATTGAAAACAACAGTTTAAGCCGGACACTAAAAGAGCAATGGGATGCATCACAGAAAAAAAATAGGCTTTTTTTTTTTGCATTTTGACCAAAGATAAAAGTTATTTGCCACTCATTTCCCATTTTATCCCTTTTTACCAATCCCTTGCTTTCAAGGGGAGAGCACTACTGTGCTAACATGCTTTGCTACATTTATTCTGCTAGGAATAGTTGGTAGAGCTGGCAAAGGGGAGGTTAAATTATTTCTCACTTCCCCTACCCCTGTCTACCCCCCATCCAGAGGAAGGCAGTAGGAAAAAAGGAATTGTTCTTCTCAATTGCACATCCGTCCCCTGTCTCCTCCTGGGAAGAGACAGCTATTTCTTATCTTGGCTGTTTTACATCATTGAAATGTAAAAGCAGAGTATGAAGGAAGGAAATGAGAAAAAGACAGAAAGATCTCTATGCTTTGGAACATTGGAGGGAATTTCTTCCTACGTACCAGAAGAAAGAAGGGCGGGGTGGTGGTAGGGACAGGACTGCTCTAAGTAATGAAGAGCTAGAAAACCTCCACTGACAGAAAAATAAAAAATTCTGGTGAATAGGTGATCTATGATCCGCTACCTGCTCTTCAAGCATTTCAAACTACACTTCAACAAAATTTTCCACATTGTTTCAGCCTTCAAACTTCATTCAATAGTGACTGACCTTAGAGAATATAAAGATGTAGCTGTATGCAGTAATCATGCCTCGAAGATACAAAGGAAAGAAAAACATCCTTTCTGCACTATTCTAAGATACACTGCCCCTGGAAAGGGACTTAAGGCTACAGTTAGTATAAATTGTGCCATTTGGTAAAACTTCAACAAATGACAGCAGGGTTAACTTAGCCTTCCTGCTGAGGATCTTACAGGAGCACATCGGTCTTTTGAGAAGACACAAACAAATGTCAGTTATATGTAGTTCTTTTGGAAGAAGCTCCGTTCAAAGGACAAGGACTCGAAACACGAGGGGAAAACTTCAAAAGATCTGGAGTTAAACACCCAAAAACTCAAGAGTACTTCTCTGAAGCTTATCTGAACTACTTGATGTCCTGTGAAACAGTACCAAAAATGTTGTCCAGGCAGGCTTTCTGTGATAATTCAGCTCTTCCTTTCAGGCTGGACATTTGATCTGTTTGGTAGCAGTTCTTCGCCTCTGCAACACTGAGAGTGTGGCATGAGCAATGGAGCACCAATAACTTAAGAAACTCCCATTACCAATTGCTAATCAAGCACTTCAAAGGTCAGAATTCTGCATTTGAATGCTACCACAGAAGCAATGGGAGCTTAGACAAATATGGTTGACTTTTCCTGTGAAAGAATGTGGTGTGAAGAGCAGCCCTTCCCTCCTGCAGATGAGCAGTGTTCTCCAGAGTCTGCAGGAGGAACCACAGCTGTTGGCATCTGCTAACAAGGAAGGAGAATTACATGAGTTGAAAAAGACTGCATGGTATCAGGCTTATTCAAAAATTTGTTTTCTAGAATTTGGGCCTTTCTGTTAAAAACATCAAAGTTGAAGTATAGAAAATGGCATGTACAAACATGTTTGCAAAAACTTGGGTAAACTCCCTGTGCCTAACGTATCTGGGGTAAATTGTGGTCTGAATAAGCTGTTCTAGTCCTGAGGAGCAGAGAAATGAGTATACATGTGGAAAAAGATTCCAAGAAAATTCTTTCTTTTTTCTTCTTCAGAAAAGAAGACTTAATTCAATGAGAGCATTCTGTGTGGCTGAGACTCTACGTGAATGCTTGCCTCGCTGCACTTTTTGTAAAGGAACAGAAACACCACGGGGCCTGCTGTGAGGTAGGCTGAAAAGACCAGAGCAGGGAGTTGTCAGGAAACTGGCTGCCAGAGCAGTAGTCACAGCTAGCGGCAACTCATGGCAAAGCCAGCAGTGGAACTCAGCCCAGCACATGGCACACAGGAATTAGGTTGGAGTGGGATGGACTGCAGACGGTGCCCACCTGCTGTGACCTGGCACCCTGCTCCCACAGGGCATCAGGACTGAAAGACAAAGTAATTCACCTCACAGCTCCCGGGGACAGCTGGATGCTGCCAGTGTGCTTTGTGATCGCAGTTGTGCTTCCTGCTGTGGATTACTTACGTTTTCCAAAATGACGTATGATTAATTGGGAGGTAGAAAGAACAGGGAAGTGTAAAGATTTATTTATTTAAGCCCTTTCATTTGATTCATTGTTCCTGCGGAGGGAAGCACTGCTCAATAAGAGTGTAATTTAGATTGCCAGATTTCTGGGTGGAGGCTCAAACTGCTGGTGTTTGTTTGGCTCTCCGGTGTTGTTTTTTCTGGTGAGGAGAGTTAAAAATCAATGCTGACCTATATTGCTTCTTGTCAGAGGTGTTCCTCTTATGTTGAGTTCCTTGCTGGGTTAGACATCATCTCTCTTCCTGAATGACGTTGGTTCCAAAGAACCAGTGCAGACAAGCAGGTACCAGATCTAGAAGCATAACTATCTCGTGGATGCAAAGAAGAGCAATTTATCATCAGGACAGTTCAGGCAGGAAAAACTGCTATTACAATTGAATTGCCTAGTCACACTTCTACCAGTGGAAGAAGCTATGAAAATTGAGAAAAGCACAGACTTTGTCTTTTGAGCTTCACCTATACCAGAGGCTTTTGTCAGCGAGAAATAAATTCCAGTGAAAACTGAAATTCCAAAGGAACGTGTTCTTTTTGGAGAGCTAGCTGTGAAATGCTGCAGAATCTTCTACTTTCCCATAATAAAACTTCCTCGACCTCTAACACCAGAACTATCCGTTCCTCCAAGCGCAGAACACACCAATAAAATATTTATCGTCCCAGAAAGACGTTGGCAGTGTTTTTCATACCATGCACATTCTGACTCCAGAAGTTCTCAAGAGCTGATTGAGGATGCCTCCTAGACAGCTGTCAAAAGCTGGGCCAAGAGTGCTTAGCACGCCACAGGAGGCAAAAAGCCTGCTGTAGAACTGCTGCTGACCCACACCATTCATGTCCACTCCACCATCATCCTCCACCTTTGATTAAGATATCCTCCTTATTAGGGCATTAGGAAAAGGGTCTGGACCAGAGGGCAGTGGGCATGGAACAGGCTGCCCAGGGCAGTGGTCACAGCCCAGAGCTGCCAGAGTTCAAGAAGCGTTTGAATATCACTCTTGGACATAGAGTTTGGATTTTGAGTGGTTCTGTGTGGAGCCAGGAGTTCAACTCAGTGGTCTCTGTGGGTCCTTTCCAACTTGGGATATTCTATGATTCTGTAATTCTTTGCCTATGTTTCTCTAGTAGCTCCAAAACCATTAATTGTTTCTAATTTGCAGTCCTGAAATAATCTTACCTTGTTTCATCCTAAAGCACCTCTCCTTTAGTAGGGTAGCACCCCCAGCACACATTTTGTGGTGATTCAGTCCCTTAGCTGAGGATACGTACTTGAATTAGCACTGCTCTCCATAGTGCTCTTGTCCATCTTGACTAAAAAACTCTAGCTGCAATTGTATCATTTGAGGAACTCACTGAAGTTAGTGCCACTGAGCTAACTTCTGTTATGCTGTTTCTTCATAGTATGTTATGCTGCTTCTATTAATTTTTAAGCTGAAATTTCAATATAATGCCTAAAAATGCTTTCTCTTATAGGTTTTCTTTTTTTTTTTTGCCCAAATAGCAGAAATTTTATGTGGTAGGAGACAGCAGCAACATTATCAAAACACCTAGAAGTCTTTGATCAGCCAAGGCAAGGCTTGGAAAGAGTAATTACACTGATGTTATATGTACATATGTATTATTGGTACAAAACTTATACTTTGATTTGAAAGAAGAGATTTCACAACTTTGACTACAAGTTTTAGCTCTATACATCCAAGTAAGTGACATACTTTTCGTATCAAAATGAAGTAAAAATCAACGGTATCAAAATGACAGGTAACTTGAGTTAATCATTTCTCCTTTCTAAACACAAAAATCGTAGAAAGACACCCCTCAGACATTTTTCACTGATTTTCACTACACATTTGAAATATGTCTCATTTTCTTTTACTTTAAAACTAGAAAACACCTTCAGGAAAAAATAATGAAGAAGTTTTTTTGCTTTTTTTTTTTTCCATGCCTCCTTGTTGATGGAAGGTGCCTGTGTTCCATGACATGTCCTCTGTCCCTGGGAGGCACGATGAGCTCAGGAGCCCTGATGAGCCTGCAGGCTGAGGGAACAGAGCTGCAGGCCACGAGGTTTGGCAAAGCTGCTACAGTCTGCAGTGTACAGCTGGAGTCTGGGGACACTGCTGCCTTCTGTGTGAGATGGCTTGCCAAGTGAAGAGGCGTTTCAATGGGTGGGTTTCGTATCCCTTTGCTTTCTAACTTCATTGAGATGTCAGAAAGAAATTTGGCCCTATTTCAACTGAGTTTTTTTTTACTTTTACAAGCCCGACTAAAGGAAACTTGGTCTAAAAGCCCTCTCCAACAGATACAGGTGTCTCCTAACATACATATCACTGTGGATGTGCTTGTGCCCCAGGGCCATGTGGAGCACTTGTGTTAGCTGCCACAAAGGCTGCAATGCCTGGGACAGCACTGCTGCCAAGCACAAATTCCAGATGCTGAGACACAGGATGTAACAGAAGACAAAGGAGGCAGTGATCCCTCCCAAGGAAAGAAGTCATTTCATTAAATCCTTCTCTGCACTGAAGTTCTTTTCTCCTGGTATTCAGTTGCTCCCCTTCTTTAGGACACAGCAGCACCTACCACATTAGGAAACAGCATATCACAGAGTGTTGGGAGCAGGTTCCTGGCTAGTAATGCTGAAAAAATTCAAATGTTTCTCTCTTTCTTGCCCATTTGCAAAAGAAGGAATGCTGCTGAGAGCTCTCAAGACTCTGTTATCTCTGTGACTGGTCCTTGGAGAACGGCCGGCAGCAAAATGAACTTTCCAGGATGGCTGAATATCAAATAAATATGGTTGCCTGGACTAGAGAACAGCACCACTATGTCTTATCTTCGTATGGCAGAACAAATTAGCATATTCTTCATTCCCTACTTGATAAATGTAAGCAGACACAAAGGGTATGTGGGGACATAACATCATATTCTTCTATTTCTTATAATTAGTAAAGCTTAAAGATCTCTGTAATCACAGCATATTCTAAACTAAGAAATACATAGATTGCAGAAAGGTTTCTGGAACTTAGTTTTCTAATTAAATAGTGGGAAAGATAATTCCTTTCATCCTTCCTGTTTTCCTACAATTCTGTCAGCAAGTAAATGGAAACAAATTTGTAGTTAAGAAATACAACTAAATAATATCCAAGCTGTTTTAAAAAAGAAGAAACTACTGAACTGAAAGAGACTGTACTTCAGCATTAAAGTAGTATGACGTAGGGGTTTCCCTGCTTTGCCTGGATGACGGCAACAATGCTTGTCCTCATAAGGGACTGGGTCCTTTGAATTCACATATTTAAACTCACAGATTTAAACCTGCGCAATTATTTCTTCCATCCTTCCACACACATGCTCACACCCACAGCACACAAATCCAGCATCCTTGCCTGGAGCTACAGGTACTCTATAGGCTTCTTTGCAGCATCTCTCTGCAAGAGGTAATGGAAGGAGTGAGTACTTGTGATTTTGCCTACATGTGGACAGTGACTAAAATGGGTAGAACTGGAAGACAACTCCTCCTCAGGGTACATGTATATCACTTTCAAATACATAAAAGGCTACTGAAAACTAAATAGTCTGGGAAAAACACAAGAGACTGAAGTAGGACAAAAATGGGGGTTCTATCCACTTGGTGTGAAAAATAACAGTGCTAAACATTTGGCTTCCTAAGCCTCAGTCATGAAACAGACATCAAACCAGCTGGTTTGTAGGTTGAGCTTTGGTATCAGAGATGAGTTCTGTCATTTGTGTCAGTCCATGAAGGAAAAATGTTTATCAGCACTAGTCCTGAGCCTTGTCTATGGAAAAGCTACAACAATGAAGCAGTTAATTCAGAATATTCATGCCACATAACTGCCCTAAAGAAGAGTTAGTTGTCATGGGAAGGCTGGGTTGGAGGGAAAAGTGGGATGGCTTGCAAAAAGCAGAATGAGGAAATCTAAAATCTCAAAGGACACATTCACAAAAAAAGAATAATTTGATGACTACTCAGTGTTCTGATTGCTCTAAAAAAAGCAGTCACATAAACTAACTTCTGTTGCTCCTTTTCTTTTTTTTTTTTTTTTAAAGCAAAAATATGCAAAGTGGCTTTAAACTTATCTCTTATCTCTATGCTTACTGCATATGGAATTTTCCAGAGGAATTTCTCTAGCAGATGTTTTTAACTAGAGTCTTAGTAGGGGAAATAAATATCAGTGTTGTGACACTACGAACCCAGTTGTCGTTATTAGTGATGGGGAAAGATAACTGCCTGCCCTTAGCAAGAGTGTTCTGGTGGTCTCAATAAAGCCTACAATAGAGGAAAACAAGCTGGACTGAGCAGTCAGGGAAGCACAAGTATTGCCTCATGTGCCTTCAATATACAACAAGCCCCAACTAGTTACTCAACAAGATCTTAGGAACTCTAGCTATGTATCTTGAAAACAAAATATCTGGAAAAGCCAATTGCCTCTCACTCCATCGGAAACCAAGAATGAAAGGCTGGGATCCTCAGATCTTTGGGATGGAAATCATTTATCTTACGGAGGAGTTTCTCACAATTAAGCTACTGAAGATAGTCACAGTGGACACAGAGAGGCAGGGAGGGAGGAGTTGGAGTTGGTATTTTGTGCTAAGCAGGCAGCTTGCTTCTTCAAGTCTGAAGAGGGAAAGTGCCTGGAGGAAGAAATTTAGAGGAAATTCTACTGGGAATTTTGTAATATTTCCTTCCCTCGGTTTTCATATGGAAGCTGACCTGAACTCTAAAAAGTCAAATAAATGCTCTGTGAAGCCTTGTATGAATCAACTTCAAGTCAAAAATCTTGCTCTTCTAAGTGCAACTCTTTAAAGAGTTCCTATGGAACAATTTAATATAATTAGTTCCATGCCATCTGCAGAATGCCTCTACTAACATGCTGCTTTTGCAATACCAGAAGTAAAATTGAGCATGACTGAACTCTTTTCCTGCAATGTCACGTTGCTATACAAATAGCAACCAGCTTCAGGCTATGACACTGTGCTGCCCTTTGGGCCCAGGTTATCCTGCACAGGGTGGCTGCTTTCTTGGGCCCCTTTGCAAAAGCAATGAATGGACACTGTGGGTGGCAGGCTCCTGTGGTGCTAATGGCCACGGGAAAAATGGCAAGGGGAGGAGGAAAAGGAAAGCAAGACCAAGAAGTGGAAAACTATTATATTTCCACAAAGCTCAAAGGGAAAAGATAAACAAAGCACTATTATCCCTGCTGTTGCTTTTTTTTTTTTTTTTTTTTTTTGGTAATTCATTTTCTCAGTGTTTTTTTTAATTTTTTTTCACTGGGTTTCTTTCATCTCTCTGTCTCCTCATCATTCCTTAGCAAAAAAACTACCATGTTGAGACACGCTCAGGCTTAAAAATGATTAAAAGAAGCACACTGTACTTATCCTCACAAGTGGCTCTTTGTGCTGAGACATGTCCCTGCTTTCCTGCTGACCACAAGACATGGTACTTAGCCATGTGGCAAAAGCACTTTTCTTCATCTTATATGTTCCCTTCTCCACTGCACCTGTATGGTTGCAGAGTAGGGGTAGGGGTGCCACATCTTCCTCTGGGAAGCATTTGAGAAGGCAGAAGACATCTCAGCACAGGTAGACAACCACAATGCCACATTGCTGAGTTTTGCCCTGCAAGATCAATACAAATGAAAGCCTACAAAGACAAGTTGAAGCCAGTTTTTTTTTTTTTTTTTTTCTTCCCAAATCTGATTTCTATGAAGCATCTCATGTTGGATATTTACTCTGGGCACTACTTTTTCTACTGTGAAGGGGAGAACCTTGTATTAATGAGTTTATCAGGTTGACAATTTACAGCAAGTTGGCAACAGTGTTGTCAGCTGTTGGCTATCTTTTGTTGGCTTTTCTACGCAACGGGGAAAAATTCTTGGATTACCAGCAAGCAAAAGGAGTGACGGATGTCTGCATACATTCAGATATATGAAAAAAAAATAAAAATGTAAGGGGCTAGTAATGTGTGCCTGATAACATTTCAGCTGATTGGAAAAGGCACGCTTCCTTGCCCTAAACATGGAATGTTTCTTCAATATTTTTCACGAGATACTACTATTACAATATAATATAATAATAAATTAAATTTATAGTACTCAAAGAGCCCTCCTGATGCCTGGGACACCTCCCAGGAGAACCTGGCACTTGAATGCCTGATTCAGTAAATGCTTATTTTTGGTAGTATAACCATCGTTCCAGCAAATGTGTGCTCTCTGGTTATTTTGGTGGAAGAATAAGTTTGGAATTATCTATCTGCATGGGATTTTTTTTAATAGGATGAAAAAAATTACTTCCCTTAAAAAGGAGACTTTGAAAGATACTAAAGTTTGTGAGCTATTAGCATATTAATCAAAGAAGTTCGCAGAAGGGATCATTTCCCACGCAGAATGAATGACATATATTTGACATGTATGTACAGATAGAGAAAACTTTCTTTGACCAATCCATTAACTTTGTTCCGGTCAAGATAACCTTCCAGGAAATACCTTTTCTATACAGAAAGTAGGACCTCAGCCAGATGGTCTAACTTTATGATGGTCTAACTTTATGAAGAGGTTTTAAATAATCAGTAAAGTTGAAACTGTCTAAACTGTCTGTTTCTTTGAATTACAGCAAAGATTTATATGTGCAAATATATGCAAAAATAACCACTTCCAAAGAAACAACTACTTGGTTGCATGTCACTGTTACAAGGTGGAGGTCAACAAAACAATCTCATGATTTTGAAAACTGTATACTCAGAAGAGTAAACAGTCTCCACTCCTCTTGTATCCAGAGACATGGACTTTTCAGCATAACACTTCCTAATGAATTGTAACAGTATTTCCATCTTTTGAAGAACTACTCAAGAACTACTGCACTTTCCACACATACTGCATTTGTTTGTTTCCATTATTTTATCAAGAAAATTCGAGTTAAGTAACATACAAGCTCCTCATTCTATTCCCAGTATCATCCTCAGTAAATACAATTAAAAATTCTAACTCAGGGGCACTGTTTGTAAACTATGGTAAACAATTTCCTTATTGAATGAGATGACCTCTTTTCCTAGGTATTAAGTATCTCAGCTTGAGTTTCTTTCTTCACACTGTGAAGTCTGTATTAGGAAACAACAAAGTAAACAGCAGAAAGAGAAAAAAGCACCAAGCTCTACGCTTGCTCAACTTAAATAACTTAGCTTAACCTTAAAGAAGTTAATTGAAATAGCTTGATAGCTTTCCTGTTTGTCTCCAGAAAATACTGCAGGCTCCCTAGATTACATTGTATGCTGAGCTATGGAGTCTCAAAGCACAGAAAATTTAGTAAGAATGTTCACACACAGATAAATCAACTTTTAGTAGCAGCTCATAACAGAACAATATTCAACTTTTCATCCTGACAAAACTATAAAGAAAATGTAGCAAAAATGTAAAGAGATCTCTGCCTCTTTTCTTGTGGAGCTACAGCCTGCCTTCACGGTGGTCCGCATATTGCTGCACTGTGCTGGGTGGAATAATCTGCTGGTGACATAGGAGTCACTTATTATACCCCCAAAAGGAAAAAAAGACTTGTGAATAGGGGTTAAAATTGTACTTCCCACAATTGTGAATTTGACAGTGATCATAATGGCTAGTTGAACTGGATTTACATTCAGGATTTTGTCACCGTGCAGAGTAAAATTACATGAACTAATTTTAACCTCAAAAAATGTCAAGTTAAACTGCCCACAGTAACAGCCCCTCAGCTGCACTGCAGACAGCAAGTAAGATGATGAAATTAATATCATCAGGGTAAAGTTACACTTGTGGAAATAGGCCAAGTGATGAATGACACATACCTGATTTTCTGGATTTCCCTGTACTTGAAAAAAGTTTCAGCTAAAACATGTCATTAGTATTAGTATAGGACTTTTTTTTATTAAATGTCAAAACACAAGGATCCAGAGCTGAAAAAGATAGGATCATTGGTTAAGTCACCTTAAACTACCATAACTGTCTATGAGAAAGAAAACGAAAAAAAAAATAAAAAAAAAAAAATGGCAGGCATTCATTATACTCTTTAGAGCAGACACACCAAACTTCATTTACTATTTTCAGCCTAGTACATATAATAGGACAAGAGGGCAAAGGTAGAGATTAAAGAAAAACAAATTCCATCCGTCAGGAAGAATTTTTCACATGAGAATCATAAATGTTGGAACGCTCTATCAAGTAAGGTTAATGAGGCTACAAGCTAGCAGCCAAGGAACATAAAATTAGGTGGCATCATGGGTGGATGACAAAAAAGGAAGTAATTTTGTAATTATCCTGAAGGCAAGAATGCTTCTGATGCTCCTTGCATACCAACATATAGAGCCACATTTGCCTTTCAGTAACATCTGCAAAATCTGATTACATTCCTTAGGGGAATTACACAGCATCAGTGACAGGACAGGCTGGGTCCATGGGTTTTATAAAACATATGTAAGAACAGAAAGGCCTACTTTTCTTTAATGCATTGTGATTTAAACATTAGGTTCATTTTTCATTTTCATTTGCTGTACTTTGCATATTTCCTGTATTAACTTACAGCTTTATATAATAAAATAATATCTAAGGAACAAAGAGAAAAATTATTCTTGAAACTTTTTTTTCATAAAGTAATATATAAAAATTTATCTGCACAACTCTTAGACTTGATAATGTGCAATATTCCAATTAGGAATCATGTAAGAAATTACCATGCAACAAAATCAATATAATGTATCTTAGAAAGTTTTGAACTGAATTATTGGTAAGTGTTAAGATGAAATACCAGTTAAATAGATGTCTAGGTTTTGGTGGCATCTCATAATGACTATTTCTTCATGTTCTAGTTATAAGTTTTAAAAGTGACTAGAAAAAAGTATAGAATCTTCACTAACAAAGTGAACTGATGTCACAGAGATGGGGCACTAAACAATATAGAAAATGATAGTCTGGATTATAATTTAGGATGGGAGCAATGAAAGTGTGTATTAGTTCTGTCCACTGTAAATTCTTAATTGTAAACACAGAAACACTGGGCACACAGAGCAAGAAGGACTGTTCTCAGGTTTTATGTTTTTCCTGAAAGAAGAATAGCAATCATCAACTATCATCAGTCCCAGTACCATACCTCGGTGAAAAAGAGATAATACAACATTTACCCCCAAACCTGAATGGAAGAGAGACATGGAAGTTAAGCTGAACTGATAGTAACAATATCCGTGGTCTAGTTGTGACTGACAATTTCAAAAACAAATGCATGAAGACTTAGAGAAGAGCTATGGGCAATGGTCAAAGACCTGAGAAAAAGGCTTCTGTTTAATGACAAATGGGCTAATTTATGTAGCTTCATAAGCAGAAAGTGATAATAATACTTCACAGGAAACAAGCAATGTCACCAACAGCGATGTTGCTGTCACTAACTGGTGGTAGAAGACACCATCACAACCAAGACATTCTTCCAGCTCCATGCTCAACCCTGTAACACTCCAAAACAGGTCAAATGCTCTAAACCATGTATATATACAGATATCTACACAATGAAACTCATAATTCTGTGCTCCTAATGTATATTGCAAAGGTAAAACAAAAGCTTGATGGTGGAATTTAAAGTTAGATAATCTTGGTAGAAATAAGGCTAACCTCTATGCTTATTTATTGTAAGAGTCATTACCTACTGGAACAACTTAGCAAGAGTTGTGGTAGATTCTCTGGCATCGGAATATGAGATGTAATATTTCTCTGAAACCTGTACTGTAACTTAAACATGAACTGAACTCAATAAATTCTCATAGCCTGTATTATAAAAATTAATCTTGTTCTAAAGATTCAGTATTTCTCTTTACAACAATTTGTCACATCAGTCATCTGTACTCTAAAAAACTTGGTATTTTCAACCAATGACAAGCTACAATGGCAAATGAAAGAAAAGAGACCGTGAAGTTTCATACAGTAAGTCTAACATAAAAAGTGCACTGTGGTATAGTGTCATGAGGCTAAAGCAAATAAAATTCTCAGCTGATTGTTGATATAATCATGATTTAAGTCAAATTCCAGACAAAACTTGACTTGATGACAAAAAATGGAGGTCAGAAATTTGGGGATGCATTCTGACTCACTCTTCTAGGATCCTATTCTGAACTTCCAGCTGCTAGAATTAAAATCTGAACACGTTCATAGCAAAAAATTTCTCAGCTCAGAGAGACAAATACTGTCTATTACAAAAAACTGAGAGCCAGAAAATGTATATAATGCTAAGTCACTCATTATTACCTGAGGGAGGTCAGGAAAGCAGGACTTCAGTAACCATTAACATGAAACCACATTGTCAGCGCACACAGGCGGCGTTTCTATTAATTGTTACCCTGAACACTTAAATTCAGTTAATCCTATTGTGTGCTGTTGCATCTCTCAGTAACCAACAAAAAATATTGAAAGCTTACTACTGATCCAACATGTGTTCAACTCCATTGATTCAAAGGGACTTCCTACAAATTAGCCAAGATCTCACTTTAAAAACTGACTGACAACACAGACCACTTGATAGCACCACTTAAAAGAGAATTTTCTGATGAAGTCAGCAAGCTGGTCTATTTAAAAACTGGTGGCATGAAGTGCCTCCCATGAGATTGCAGTTAATTATTACAAAATAGCTAAGCCTAGGAAGTATTGTGTCCTTGAAGTATTTAGACTCAAAGCAATTGGTCACAAGTTCTTAACACAGAATCTATGTGATAATATGCCAAGATCTAACACCACTATGTCTTTAGGTTGAACATGGTATTTAGAAATATGGGACAAGCTGGGGGCATGACTAACGCAGTGCATGACAATACAGCACAGAGATCCAAAAAGCCATTTTCAAAGGGCCAACTTTGGGCAAGGAATCCTAACATTGTGGGTTGTAGTGTGCTCTTTAAAGAAAGCAAAAATAAACCTCTAGAGGAATTCATTAGAAATAAGTTGCAGAAGCACAGAGCTTACTGAAGGTAACTTTCATCATGGCAAACTTGCCAGCTGAGTAGCCCTCAGTGATTGAAATGAGAGGAGAGCAGCATGTTACTGTTGGTATGGAAAGATGTAACATTCCCTCCCCTGTTACTTTTCTGAGTTGAGAGGCATAGTGCAATACAACTGTGGTATGGTTTTATGACCTGAATGTTAAGGAGGAGAAAGTGATTAACACCCTGCCTACAGGCTAACAAGTAGAACAAGGTCCCTCTCCTTCCTTGCTGCACATCTTCTGTGTCACGTAGACTGGGGACTGGCTCACCTGCACTATGATCACAGCAAGACCAACACCACCAGCGTGGACGTGCAGTGAGCCCTGAATTGTTTGAGCTCCCTATTTATCAACCACAGCTTTTGTTTGGGGTGACGTTTTAAGACAGTCTTCTGTGTGGCTCTGATGCTGTGGAGGCTGATGGATGATTTAAAACCCGGGCCGGAAGGAGGGGAACTGTGCGGTCAGCACTTCCAGGACTCCTGCAAATTCAGTCCTGCAGCAGGACTCTTAGGCAGCTGCCCTCTGCTTCTGCTTGTGAAATTCTGAAGCTTTCCCTTTTCACAATTCTCCCAGCTCTCTGGTATTTGCCTTACTGCTTTTGGATGTGCAGAGATTTTGGGAAAAGACTATCAGATCAAAAGTCCAGCAAGCCTTCCTCTGGAGCACAATCTTTGTGTGCATTGCTCATTTGAAAGACACAAGGGACAGCTGATGCTGCTGCTCAGACCTTCTGAACAGGTTAACCAGACCAAATCAGAGTTTAATCTAAAAGAAGCTCATAAATGTCAGAAAAAGAAGAAATCTCTTCAAACTATGGCAAAACTGAGTTGGTCTTTCATTCAGAAAAGAAAGAAAGAAACAAGCAACGCCCTTGTACTTTGATTTAAATTCAGTAGTTTCATGCATACATCTTCTTCTTTCACAGGCAAACAGTACTCCCTTTTGGCCTTCTCTCTGGCTGAAACAACTTCACGGTAATTTGACTGGACGACCAAATGTCCAGTCAGAATGGTCCCAGGCCTGTCTTCTCCACTACTAAGAATAGCATTTTTCTCAAAGATTAAGTTCTTGTTTACAGAGAATCTGTACACAGCGGGACGAGAGTTGAAGAATCTTGGGAAACTCTTCAAATAACAGTTCAAAAATCCCCGATTTCTTATGCGTAAATTGCTTTGGGAAGATGGTATTTCTGTATAGATGAATAGATTACCATGGGATTCCTCATTATCATGATGAGGTACCATAATCACGCTGCAGACTGTGTCTAGAGGGTAAATAGTGGGAATACTTGGCATGTGCATTTTTGTATCTCCTTATCTCCTCAGAAAGATGAACTCATCTCCCATTATGAACCGTGCTATACTATGAGGTTATACGTGTGCTTGTCTTCATGCAATATTTATTTATAAAGGGTTGGTAGGGTCAAGACTAGGAATAAATGGCAGGGTTTGGACTCAGCCTACTTCTCATTTGTAACAAATAATAGCCTTAACTCAGTTCCTTTCTCTCATTTACAAATGTTAACGGTTTTAAGGAAGACAGTGAATGATGACACACAAATAACAGGGAAATTGCATCTACAGAAAATGAAATATCTTGAAGAAATAGTACAAATTACAGCATTATTAAATGGGGATGGTATCCTTCCAGTGGAATAGCTGAAAAATCTGGAGTCCATTTCATGGAAACTGGATTCTCTACGTAAAGCATTTCCCAAATGCCACTAAGGTTTCTCATTTGGTCACAGTAACTCAGTTGTATACCCTTCCTTTGGAGAAACAATAGACTAGGTGGCTCAAAGCATGAAGACCTGCATACCTTCTAAGCAAAACAGGGTCATGTATGTACGTTGCTGTAGGGCTCCTGTGGATTCGTCACTCAGACAAATTCAAGACTACGATCCCAATCTTCAAAATGATTTACAATCCAGCTTCAGGCTACCTTACTAATCACCCATCTACTCAATGGTGACCCAGTGTAATACAGTGCCCTACAGGTCAGTACAAACCTCCAGCAAGAGATTAGAGTTGTGAAAGCAGAGCTAAAATTTTCATGAAGTTCTCCAACATCTTTGACTAGTGAACATAATTTATCAAGAATGGCTCTGATCTTATTTCCACGAAGGCAAGGAATTTGAAGTTCCCCTTCTCACATAGAAAAATAACCAGAAGATAAGAGGAATAACCAGAAGATCAGTATTGGTCAGAGCATGCTTCGGATGGATGGTATAGGATTTTTGGATCTTTATTTAATGTCATAAATTCCTAAAAGGAAATCAACTTAAAGAGAAATCTAATTTTTTCTAGATTATTCCCTAATCCTTCAGCCACATGACTTTATTTGGATAACTACTTTTTGGAAAGGATTCAGATATATTTTGGTGCATGGAAATATTAACATATTCCACTCCTTTGAGACCAATTAATTTATTTAACTCAGAGGAAATTGTACTGATTGCTTTATTCCCTGTGTTACTAAAAGGATGGAATCCCAAGAAGTGCTCCTTGTGATATTCCTTGTGACTGGGGCAAAAGCTAAGCAGACTGTTTTATAGAGGAATGGGTTTTTTTTGTGTGTGTGCATGTTTGTTTTTTTAAAGGTTGTATCAATAGCTACATAGACAAGACAGAAAGGCTGAGATCTGCAAAATAAATCTGAACTATTGTCACAGAAAAGGAATCGAAAAGTAAGAGGCAGATCTAGACTGGAAACTGACACAATGTGACTGACAACTGATAAGCTTCACTTAACAATAAATGAGGACAATGAAACCCCCTGCCTTTGACTTCTCAGTTAGTCATAACTTTATTCTGTAAACAGAAGGTAAAAGAGCACATTTTTCACATTCTCCTCTTCTGACTATTCCTTGTAGATACAAAATCTCTAGGGAGAGGGAGACAGATGGAAGAGATGTGCTGCAGTTCTCATACTTTTCAAGAACAGATCAAAGTGCAGTTGGGAAGTGCAGTCTAAGCCAGAACATGAGCCAAGTGCTGTATCCTCAAGTCACCGTCCTTAGCTTGGGGAGGACCGTGCTCCCTAGCACTCTGACAGAATGAAGATGATTGGTGAACGTTGCAGGTTTTTTTTTTGGATTTCTCTTATTTTGCAATTTTGTTTGTGACCTGTTATTATTTCAGTATATTGACATGCTTATTTTTGTCCATTATTTTACTTACATGACTCAGATAGAGACCAATGGAGTATCACAATGCCATGAAATGTCAAGTAATCTTCAAACGGAACTTTCAGGACAGGATTTTTTTTTCTGTGGCATTAATTTCCTATTCAATCATGTCACATAGCAATACAGTTGCGAAGCAAGCCACAAATATTCAGACTGTTAACTGCTGCCTGCATTTTCTGCATCTCACCATAAAGCAGCTTAGTTCTTCCATCCTGCTCCTATTCAGGTAAAATTACTCAGTACTGAGTTATGCAAGATGTAAGTGGAGTCCTGATTTCCAGAAAATTATTTTGAACTGAAGTGTCATAGTCTGAGGCAAACACATTCTGTATTTACATTAATATACGGCATACTCCTATCCCCTACTGCTTGACCATCTGCATCGTTTAGCTGCTAGCAAAGGTCCCTTGCATGCTTTTCACTTGGGCTAGCAAGCTTTTGCTTGCTTTGCTTCAGCACTCTGTCAAGACATTTCTCACCACCGTTGAGGGACCATGGACAGGCTGTAAGGGGCTACCCAGTTTGAAAACTAAAGAGGCTAATTGCAAGGGTAATGACTACTATGGACATGGACAGTCTGTGCCAACTGGCCACAAGGGCAGAGAATACACCTGAGACTCTGTGGTTTTCTGTAAAGGACACAGCCAGAGAGGAAGCAGCTTGTGAGCTTTGCAGAGTTAAGGGATAACAGATGTGCTGGCTACCTCATGGATGGATACAGCAGACAGAAGATTTGGGCAACGTTATGCCTTCTCTGACCATGCACCTGCAAAAGCACCTGGGAAAAATTCAGCTGCAGTCCCACACTGCAGGGGAAATGCTTAAATTTCCCTGCTTGCTTCCTTCTTCCAGCAAGCGCAACTGAAGGTTTTCCAAGTGTCATGCAGAGCCGCCTGGGCCGTTTCCAGCAAGCTGTTTCTCTGGCTCCCAGCTCAGGGAGATATTCCGGCTTCCCATGCTCCACAGCCCCAGCGGCTATTCCCAGCCCTGTGCGGGAGCAGCATTCCTTTCTGCTCACTCCCTGTGTCATGGCTGAGCCTGGGACGCCCTGGCAGCCCCGGTGGGCAGCTCTACTCTCCTTCCACAGGGACTCCCAGGGGCCTCTACACACATGCGTTTGGAGTGCTGTGAGACCGTGGACCAGGTGGCTGAACATCAGCTGCCCAGGGTTGGCAGGCCTGCTGCCCGAACGTAACACTCCTTCCTTCATCTGCTTGTGGTATGCAGAAGGGGGTTGTGCAGGCAGAGCAAGACTGAGCCTTGCAGAAAAGCAACACAATGGGGAGAGTGAGGCAAGGCGCACGCCAGCAGGACAGAGAACCCTGTTGAGCTCTCCCAGCTTCCCACATCCACCTTAAGAAATGATTTTGCTCCCCACAGCTGCAAGGCTGTGGCTCTGCAAGCACAGGCAGGACCTGAGCACATTATGGGCAGCACATCACTGATTTGTGCAAATGCTTTTTTCTCTCCAAACTTTTTATTTTTTAATTCCCACAGGTTTGTTTCCACCCCCATGTTTCCATAAGTTGGCCATGCAGTGGGAAGGCTTGCGTCCCACTGAGGCAGAGGCTGCAGCCTCCCAAGGATGAAGATGGGCAGAAGAGCACCCATGTGGCTTTGCCTGCTGCAGCCAAAACGTGGGCTCTGGGAACCACATCACACAGAGCACTCAGGTGCTCTACCTTAAAATGGAGCTGCAAGTAGAAGCAGTAACAGCTGTCTGGTTTCTAAAGACCTAAACAGAAAGAAGAGAAAAAACAACAATGAAAGCAAAAAACCTTTTGGCAAAGCATGACACATGGAATGGTTCATGCCGTATCCAAAATACCTCACTCCGCTTGAAACACATTTTTTTTTACACAGACTGATTATATCATCAGAAGGTAATTTTAAACAGCAAAGAACTTTTAAAAGCCTTGTGAAGTAAAAAGGAAAAGTATAGGTGGAATAAAAAGATCATAACATGGCTTCAACAATCAATAATAAAGGGAGGTTTGGGCACGATCTCCATCCAAGTCCTGCCAAAACCAAGCCAAGCCCTATTTATCTGAATGATCTTCACATGCTGACTTCAGAAAGCTACTTCAAAATAAAGGTTGGGATCACTTAGGCATAAATACAACTCCTGAAATATCCAAGCAAGTGTACATCACTGGTAACAGATGTGATCTAAAAATTCTTCAGAACTTGCACATATAAAATGATTTAAAAGAAACCAAGCACCTGCCAATAACAGAAAGGACAACATAACGTGACAGGCAGTTGAGAAGAAATAAAAATGTTGCCATTCATAAAAGTGAGGAAAAAATGTCCATATTCTGGAATATAAAGTACCTTGAAGAATTTTAAAGATAGACTCTCTATGGTGGATGTAGTAACAGCACAAATCTCTCTTTCTCCAATAGCTATTTGCAGAACCTCTTGTGTTACAGAGCAAAGCTCATTTCACAGGATGGCATGAGAGTTTCCTTAGAAAGAAAGCAACTACAAGACAGTCTGATTTCCTGATCTGCAAGGACTCATATGAAAGCATTTTCTTCTTGTTTGTTTAATGTTTATTTATGTTTTAAAACAAATGTCCAACAGTGAAAACTTTAACGGAGATCCTTGTCTTGGACATTAGAATATGGCTTATAATGGTGAAAGAAAGACTCGGTGCTGCTGTGCAGCCTGTGGTGGGAGCAAGCTGTGAGTTGAGCACTGTAGGAAGGAGGCAAGGAGAAGCAGAGCTACCCTCTTGGCTCCTTTGGAGACTGGGTCAAACCCCTTGCCATGGGCAAAGCCCTACTGCCATCAGATAGGCCTCTGCCACAGGCACTCCAGCCCCCACCTGTGGGCTGATGTCTTGGCCTCAGCTCATCCTCATGGCCTTGCCCAGCCATTCCAGGAGCATCTGATTGCAGGGACCACCCCCAGCCTTGCCCACATCCTCACCCTGACTGCCATTTCCTACCCTTACCCTGAAGGGCATCATTTTGTACTTCCCCTAACAAAGAAAGCCTCTACTCCTTCCTGGGCTACACATCTGCAGAGATGGCACAAAAATGTGCATGCTCTAGAAATGTAGCAGTCCAGTGAAAACCATAATGGTGGAAAAGTAGAAACTGGGCTGAAAAAATAAAAACAAAAAATTGAAGAACCAAAGTATGTGTAATTATTCACTCAAGCACCAGTTTGCTCATTAGCTTCTCTGCAAGAGCTTTTCTCTTGCTGCACCTTGTTTCTTGTTTCTACAGGTGGAAACAATGAGATGCCCTTGCACAGTAGTGATCCACACCATCACTTTCTGACACCCAACAGGCACAAGAAGGACACATGAAAATAAAGATTATCTGACCTTAATCACTCAAGAAATGTTTGCATGATAAAAATCCCATTCTTTCACTATGAGCTGAGTCAAATGCTGATGTCAACTACTTGCTGCAATTTGTAAGAAAATAGCTGTTGATAAACACCCAGAATGACTTTGAATTTTACTGTTTTTTGCTTCTCAGGAGCAAGCAAGGTATTGTAAAGAGAGTAACACATAGTTTTCTAAAGGAGAGGGAAAGAAAAGCTGTAGCCTTTGGCAAGCAAAGGCATCATAACTGTAAACTACAAGATCACCTCTGAATCCTCCAAGATCTTGGATCAGTATAATACAATATGAAGAATGTTCCACTCCTTGCCTTGGAAAAACAAAAGCAAAGAACTGATTAAAAATACCCTAGTTTCATGCAAGAAATTAACTAGTGCAAAAACAGAAAGATTCACTTAAAAAGAAAAAAAAAAAAAAAAAGTGCTCTAAACCACTGAATTAAAATGATTATAATACATCTGTCAGTTTATATACATAACAGAATAAAGCCACAATGCTGGTTTACATTTTGGCAAAGTCAATTCTGTTTGGACTTATAAATCATTTGTTTTTTTGCACAAAATCTTAAAAAAATAAATGTTAGGTTTAGAGTCATAATGCATAAAGACTTCCCGTGGTGCAATTACTACACAATAAAAGCCAGATGTGCTACTTTTAAAAGTTCATGGAAAAGCAATGTTAAATGTTTGAAACCACTTTGGTTGCTTCCAGAGAAAGGTGATAAAATAAGATGCTTTTATTACATGACAACGTACCATGACAGGATTCTTGTCCCTCAATGTCAACACTTTAACCCCTGAGAACTCTGGGAAGCTGATAAAACTGCCTCTTCTATCAAATGCGGTGTAGCTTGACTATATCACATTCCATTCATAATAAGTCTAAAAAATAGAATCACACTGAAAATATAATAGCAGACATCCCCTGAGCCTGCCTCTATCTATTCATAAAACAAAACGAGCAAGGGATGTATGTGTGGCTCTCCACTGAGGGGTTACAGAGACATGCACCAGAACTTCTTTCTCACTGTGAACTCTGGGGAGACACTATAGACTGCTTTTGGTGTCTCTAGATCCTGAATGAATAACTTGAACCAGTGTTAGTATATGCCTCTATATAAATAGTTGTCTAATTTAATCTACATAGACATAGTAGTAGTACTTAAATCTGCCTAGGAAGACTGATTAATTTGTAAGAAATCGGGTTGAATACTGGTTTTATAGGCAGGACAGCAAAAAAGAATTTTATGAAAGCAATTGGGAAATAGCAAGGAAACTATCTTATTGGTGAGTGGATGAGCGAAGCAGGTAGCATATGAGAAAGAAAGGACCAGAAGTAAGGAATTTATAGCTATAGAACAAGACTCTGTTTCCATATACATAATACTTGCAGAGGGTGTTAGTCTGCCTGATGTCACACAGATGCCAACAGGTGAAATCCTGCCTCTGATAATGGAAAATGATAAAAATCTCATTTGGGCAGCCATCCTGCTGCCTGTCTGCAACATGACACACACTGACACCCCGGATGGTGACACCACTGCCAGATTCAGGCATGATAGTGCCAGTGGAAGTGAGGGGCTCTGCAGCTGCCTGCATGCCACATCCTTTGCTCAGGGTTCCTCCCAGTGCTTTGGCAGAACTGCCCCTTGTACTCATATTTGTGACTGAACATAGACAGAGTCCTTTCAAACTACCCAGTTACTCTTTGAGTGTCCAAAGCAATGGTGAATAAAGTGATCAGATATACTATGATGACACTCTAAATATCTTTTTCTTCTTCTCCACATATCATTTTTCCGTCCAATTTTCTTAACACCACTGTTACTCAAAGAAAGATGAACCAAACCACTCTGTTAAGCAGACATAAACAAAGCTTGTCTGTAAGCAACAGAACTGTCCGAAATCACCTCGCTGTAGTGCTGAAACGATGCTGTTCTAAAACAGGATTGCTGCATTTCTCTTTGGGAGATCTCCTAGAAGCTATCTCTCAAGTAGTGCATAGGTGCAGAAGTTGATATGTCAGACTAACTTCTCCAGGCATGTCCAACTTGCAGCCCACAGGCCGCACGCAGCCCAGCACAGCTCGCGCTGTGGCCTCCCTCTGCCCCAAGTCATCACAGCGGTGGCTCTGCCCCACGGAGTGGCCCAGCCAGGTCCTTCAGCCGCAATATAGAACATCAGTGCCCTGAAACCAGGGCACAGGAGGCAGTGCAGTGCCAGCTCAAGTGATGGCAAAAAAGTTTATGGATTTTGATACACTGGGTCAACAGAATCCTGTGAACAGTGTATAATATGCAGCTGTGCTTTCTGCTACGATAAAGGAATTTGAGAACAGGCTTCAAGATTGCCAAAAAATTATCAGGTTTTTCATTTATTTGACACTCCATTCTCAGATGACACTGCCCGTGAATTTTCAAATGGAATGTATGGACTTGCAATCAAAAATTTGATCATCTCTCTTAAGCAGACTTCTAAAAGCCCTCTCTTAGCAGAGAGAAATATCCCTCACTTCACAGTCACTCCTTATTCACGTAATCACTTTTTGCAGTACACACATTTGTGAACAGCTGCTCTCAAGGATGAGGTATAGGAAGAATAAAATTTCAGCAAAAATCTCTGATGAACACCTGGAGAGCTCACTGAGACCTGCAACCACTGCCATTGAACCTGACACTGATGTGTCAGCACCACGAAAACATTAGTTTTATGAAAAAGAGAGCAACAAAACCATATGTTCTAATAATAATATTAAAAAATTAAACATTAAAATAAGTTTTGTTACTTTTATATGTTAACTATATTACATATTTTTATGAAGTGAATCTTAGTGCATGCATTCACAGTGAACATGCCCAGAAGGGCAGACTGAGTGCCAGCCTAGTTTCCTTCAGCCTGGAAATCCTGGGTCAACATAAACAGTCCTCCTGCTTCCACCAGACAAAATTTTGAGATGGAAAGAAGCAGAATACACCGGGGAAAACCTGCGTGTACGATAGCTGTAGAGTGCTTAAGTATAATTTAGAACTTGTGCTAGTTATCTCATTTCAATATAAAATCAATAGAAAGATGTACATAATACTATTGGTTCCATCCATTCTTATTAGGGATTGCTGCTTTTCTCTTTTAGATGCCATTTCCCCTAATACATCCCTTTATAATGTCACAGAAGTCAATAGAATCTTATTTCATTCACTACTGACTCGATTTTCTTTCTATATAAATCTCTCTATATATCAATACTTCTTTTTTTATGAACATGACAATTATGATCAGTTACTCATAGTTATTTTTGCATATGTTATTCTAACTTTCCTTGGTCTAAAATTCACTCCTTTTTCTGGGTTTCTATTGCTCTCACCAGGATACAGCTTTAGAAAAAGTAATTTTCATTAGGAGCATTCTGAATAATATACTAATGGAGAACCAATAAGGTAATCAAATAGAATCACAGGATGGCATGGGTTGAAAAGGACCATAACAATCATCTAATCTCAACCCCCAACCATGGTCAGGGTCACCAACCACCAGACCAGGCTGCACAGAGCCACATCCAGCCTGGCCTTGAATGCCTCCAAGGATGGGGCATCCACAGCCTCCTTGGGCAGCCTGTTCCAGTGCATCACCACCCTCTGTGGGAAAAACTTCCTCCTAATATCTAACCTAAACCTCCCCTGTCTCAGTTTAAAACCATTCCTCCTCATCCTATCACTATCCACTCTTGTAAACAGCTGTTCCCCCTCCTGTTTACACGCTCCCTTCAAGTACTAGAAGGCCACAATGAGGTCTCCCCAGAGCCTTCTCTTCTCCAAGCTAAGCTAGCCCATTTCCCTCAACCTTTCCTCATAGGAGAGATGCCCCAGCGTCACTAAGATCGTCTTAGTGGCCTTCCACTAAGTTACAAATGTTAGAAAAATTAAATGTTACAAAACTACTTAAAAAGAAGTATGTTTTGAGAAAGATGACAGTTAAAAAAAATCAGCTTTATCAGAAGGTGTATTCTGTAAGAAGAACAAAAAGAATTATATTTTGAATGTACACATGCAGGGAGAGAAAGGAAGAAGAAATCTGTGAACACAGCTAAATTTGGTGTAGTGAATACAATTTAAGACAGATGATCATTTAAATCTACAATGTAAAAAAGGTCCAAAGTTACTCAAGGCCTTTAACATCACCAGCCAGTGTATGCCAAAGAGTACAAAAGATAACTGGAGCCTTATCCACTCAATTTGGCTACTTCTCCCAGTATTTCCATCCAGGGATTCCTCTTCCTTAGCTCTTTTTGAGCCAGAAGCTGCCATTCCCTCCCCTCACCAAAGCCACCATTTCTTCTGCCTCAGTCCTTAGCTATTCTAAACATCCTCTTTCTTCTCTTCAGAAGCATCCAGCTCCTAGCAGCTACAACAGTCTGCCAGAAAGATGCCCAGTCAAATGCTTTGGGTTCCCCTTTTTATCTGTCCTTCCTTGCTGGCTTTCTCCTTAATCTCACTGCAGTGTCTTCACATATATAATTTCACTCATTCAGCAATGTTTATCCCCAGCAACTGGAACTCATTCACATATGTGGCTATCAAACTCAGCTGCTCTGCTTGTCTCATTACAGGCAGAACAATGTTTTTTAATCTGGTCCTGCAGACTTTAATAATTCATTGCATTTTTATTTATATTTTTTAAACCCAGGGTAATGAAAGTCTTCATAGCATTCACATGTTAATTTGTGTAACAAACTGTAACAGATCAATGTGACAAACATGATGGCAGTATGAAGAGAATAAGGGTTTTCTTGACATACGGAAAACTTGGAATTCAAGCCTTCTCCTCAGTCACAATCCTTATGCACAAAATGAATCCTCCATACAACTGTCAGCCGCCCACCCCCCAATTCCTCAGGTGCTGTTGCTGCTTCCCACGCAAGCCTGCTCCGTCACACTGCAAATACATTTAGCAGGGGTGAAGCTGAAGGAGCAAGGAACCCTTTGTTCTCTCCCCTAACTGCTTCTCTTAGCAGAGCCGGCCCAAGCTAACATGAATGCCTTTGGGGATCTGATTCAAAGTTGGCTCTTCCCACTTTTCTCTTTTTGAGGGCTGGTTACTCTCAACCAGTAACTTGCCAGTTTGGCTCACCATGTGACTACAGAAAGATTTGCACTGGCTAAACAGAGAGAGTGGCACATGAGCAAGAAATTGATAAGTATTTTGGTAGCAATACTGCTCTAATTTCTTATGGATGGATGACCATACTTCATCACTCATATGCACAGCAGAGCTTCATCTTCCACACAGCTGCCATCTTAAGGATGTTAAGTCAGGGAAAATGGATCTCCACACAGGACACACAGCTACCATAAAAGGGAGAATATATTTTGTACAGATTTCAGCAGCAATGGCCAGACTGCATCCACCTACTTGAGGAGGTAGCTCATGTACCTCCTCTGTATCCCTCTATGCTAACCCTGCAGCCTACAAGCCAGAACACGAAGATATATGAGTCTGTGCTATGGCTAAAGCTCAGGTATCACGCCATGCACTCTGCAGCACACCTTCACAAAGAAGAGGCGTACCACAAATAATACCTTGTTAATTCAGCTAATCCCAGTGATTTTGTTCCCCGGCCTAAAATGCTTGCATTGTCATCAGCCTACTCCACATACAACCCCGTGTGGCAATACTGTCATTCACTAACACACAACTCAGCAGAAGGATGATTCCACCAAAAGATCATGGCAAGGAAAATCAGCACGTGACACTCGAGTTCCTCACTCAGTGCCTTTCCTGTGGGACCGTGAGAGCTGCCTGCCAACTTTCCCTTTGCCACAAGGGGAACGATGCACCCCAGTATCCCACCTGACACCAACAGCCCAGTGCAGACCTAAGGGCCAGCTGCAGCTTGCGTGTGAAACCTGTATGGCATGCAATGGCATACAATGATGGCTGCAAAACTCCTAGTATTTCCCAATTCTAAGTGCATTATGCCACAGAATCATAGATTGGGCTAGGTTAGAGGGAACCTTAAAAATGATTTTGTTTCAACTCCAACCCGTTTCATGTAACCACATTAAAAAGGAGTAAAAACTCCAGAGTGGGATTAAAATATAAGTACAATAGCTCTTAAAAAACATAACTGAGGTTCAATTTATCCTAGCATGTGGCCAGGGAGCATCACCCCATTCTAATGGCTGACAGACGTGGCCACAAGCCAAGTCTCTCCGACCTCCTGGCCTGCAGCAGCCAGGCCTGATCCTAAACCTACTCACAATAAGGAAAATCATCCCATTGAACTCACCAAGCACTGGGACAGGCATATGCAAACTTCCCCACTTCTTTCAAACCCTCGTGACAATGACGAAGAGCTAAAATAACTTCTGTTTACATCAACATCTCAAGCAGATACTCCTCATCACCTATTGCAGCATTATTTTTTTTTTAAATTTTATTTTTAGACTTAATAATCATAGAATCATAGAATTGTTTGAAGGGACCATAAAAGGCCATCTAGTTCAACCTCCCTGCAACAAACAGGGACACCTACAGCTCAGTCAGGTTGCTGAGAGTCTTGTCCAGTCTGACCTTGAGTGTCTCCAGGGATGGGGCACCCACCACCTCTCTGGGCAACCTGTGCCAGTGTCTCACTATCCTTAATGTAAAATACTTCTTCCTTATATCCAGTCTAAACGTCCCTTAATTTAAATGACAATTTATTTATAAACGTGCTTCTCACTTGTACAGTGAAGCCGTGTCTTCAAATTCTCAGTCCTCAAATGAGCTCTGTACAGGATTAAACACATTTCACCTGCAGGTTCACTTCCCTCCGCACCCTGGTGTCTGTAGCACTTCATTTCTGTCCCGCCCACCCGCCTCGACGCTTTTCTCAGGAAAATGAAAGCGTCTCGGGGTTTGCTTCTAATCGCTCGCTACGGCTTTAAGAAATTAGCCATCCAGAGCAAAAGTAACCGTGGAATCCCTCGAGCTACCTGACAGCGAAGCCCCGCGTTTCTCTGCTGAACGTCACCTCGCTGAAGGCAGCAACCTGTAAGGCTTGCAGAGATGATTTGCTGGTTGTTTCTTTAAATGGCATGACAGATAAGCCATCTGGCGAAGGGAAACGCGGCTCCCCGCTTGCAGGTACCAGGGAAACCGCCCTCGCCTCCCTTCTCCTCAGTAAAAGCCATCCCCAGTGCGCGGTACTTACGGCATCGACTCTGCCGTCCAACAGCACGACCTCCAGCAGCACCAGCAGAAGCCCCACGTCCCTGCGGGAGAGGTGGACAAACTCAACGCCGGTCAAAGCGAGCACAACACAAGCACGTGATAAATCCCGCAGCAAAAGGTGAATACGACTTTAAAAAAAAAAAGTTGCAGCTACTTACTGACAAACAAAAACACGCGCTCCGGGAAGCGGCGAGAGGTCCATGTCGGCTCCTTCCCAGCCGGGGGGCTCGGCTCAGGGCTCGCTGGCTCCGCGCGGCCGTCCGTGCGAAGCAGAGCAGAGCGCAGCCCGCGTGTAGCCCCGGACTCGGGGAGCGGCCCCTCCCCAGCCACGGGACGGCGGAGCCCGCGCCCCCGGCCCCTCCGCACCCGCTCCGCGCCGCAGCCCGCGGCTCTCCGTGCCCTCCCGGGCGGTCGCGGCGGTGCGGGGCGTGGGAGCGCCGCGCCTCCCCCCGCCCCCCCTCACCCACCCGCGGCGGGAGGAAGAGGAATAGGAATCGCGACCGGCGTAGAGGGAGCGCCGTGGCACCCTCCCAGGGTCCCCGCCCGCCCGCCCGCCCGCGGGGAGGAGGGGGCTGCCGCCGCCCATCGGTTACGGCGCGGCCAGTCGCTCGGCCCCGAGGCATTGCAGGCGCCGCGGCCGGCACGGAGGGGAGAGGCGTGCATGCGGGACCGGCCCCGAGGAGCCCCCACGCCGCGCTGAGCCGCCGGCGCCCCGCCGCCCAGGGACCGACGGAGCAGCGCGGCGCGCGGTAACATGTGGCGTTGGCTGGGCTTCGGGCTGCTGCTGAGCGCCGAGCTCAGCGCCGTGTCTGCCGAGGTGAGTACGCGGGAGCTGCCCCGGGCGGGGGAACACGCGTAGGGAGGGAGCAGCGCGCTCCGGTCCCTCCGCTGCGCCCATGTAAGAGGGGAGCGGGGCTGCCAGGTGGGCTCTGCCTCGCAGCGGAGCCGCGCGTGGGGCTCCGACCGCCCCGCTGGGTCCGGGTCCTCGGGCAGCAACCCCCGCTTGCGAGGGGAGGGAGAGCTGTGCCAGACGGGGCTTTCGGCCGCCAGTGCATCTCCGAGGGAAAGCGAAGCAAAACAAAGCTCCAAGTTAAGCTTTTGTAGGAGGAAAGAAAAAAAAAAAAAAAAAAGTAGAACAAGAAGGGTTTGGCTACGTGAGTTCAAAGCGTCGTGCTCGCTGCCTTTTAAGCCCCGTGATGGGCAGCCGACTGGAGGCCATTGGATTCTGATGTTAATGATTAAGTTCAGCTTTGGCACCTTTCCCGACAGAGAGAAATTCGGCCACGGACACGTAAAATCAAAACTGTGCAGGGAGCCTGAATGTTTCGCTAAGGGAGCTAATTTTATCCGTGAGATACTGGCTACCCACTGTCCTTAATTAAAGGACCGTTTCCTGGTACTCCCGAAGTATTTGTGCAGTTCCTCGGCCCTTCAGTCTCCTAAGCAAAGGCAGTTGACATCGTGGTGTGAACTAGGTCATCTTTCCGTGTCTCTGGTTTCTTGCATTGGGCAGATTGACACTGAAGTAGTGAAATTTAGAGGGGCAGAAAACTTGCCTGGACGAGGGCAGATGGATATTTCTATCACATTTCCTGCCTTAAATGTAAGGTCTGGAACTTTAAGCACTGAAGGATGTACCAGAGAGGATCGTTTTAAACTTTTTCTGCTGAAAGTAAGTTCTATATTGAATTGCTTTCCCTGCATGACCATGGGGATGATATCTGCACCTTGGATCAGCTGAAGTAAGAAGTGCGCTGAACTCCCGTTGCTGATACTATCAAGCTCACTGTAGTGGCAGTAAATCACTTGGTGATGCACCTTTTGGATGACTCACCCCTCTTTTGGTCTGTCATCCTTTTGGGATATCATTCATTTTAATTAATTAAAATGTTTAGAGGTAAGTCATTCATGTTTGAATTCTGAGTTTGGTACTTCTTGAGGTATAAGTGTCTATTAGTGACAGAAGTTCCCACCTTGTGCAGCTCATGAAGTCATTGGATAAACCACGGCTGTCAGAGACAGAGAACTGTAAGGAAGAAACGCACATCAAAAAAAGAAAAGATGGAAACTTTAAAGTCAGTTGTACCACCTCAGGTCTTCACTAGCAGCTCAGAAAATGTTTTTGAATTGTCTCATGTATGCAAGATAAACTGTATTAAATTCAAGAACCCTTAAAGTAACCTGGAGCTGTTAGTTACATTGTGGAGTTAACACACACTTAACTCCTGTTGTTACGCTGGCTGCGGATTGTTCCCTATCATTGCCGCTAACTAAGTACATCAAGGAAGCTGAGCTCCTTGCTGTTCTATTGCCATAGACCAGCTTTCATGCCCAACACAGCTAGTCACTGCCCACCTGACAGATCCTCCTCCTGCTTTCAGAGCGCTGACCCAATCTCATCTTGTTCCCAGGCAAATGTGCTCTTGCTGCTCTCTTGCTTTGTTTGCATGTGAGCAGTGTTCGAGGATGGCTGCATGGTAGGCAGGATTGCATGTGGTGCTGGTTGCGATAGGCTCAGCGAAGCAGCTGTTTTTTTTCCTTACGAAGACATGATGCTTGTTCTTGCCCCCAAACATTTTGTATCAGCTAGATTAAGAAATAATCGTATTTGTGCAACTCCTTTCTTATTACCTGTACTGTGGCCTTTTTCACAGAGTAACTAAGATTGCAGGCACCTTGGAGAACATCTCACCCAACCCCTTGCTCAGAGTAGGCTGCCTGAGGCCACGTCCTGTGAGGCTGTGAGCATCTCCACAAATGTAGACTGCATAACCTCTCTGTCCAGCCTGTCCCAGTGCTTGGTCACCTTCACAGTAGAAATGTTTCTTCATGTGCTCCCATCACAGTGCTGCAGGAGAAGCTGGCTGCTAACTTGTGACTAGCGAGTGACTAGCTGGGACTTGAGGTCTCATCTGTGGAGGCAGACATAACAGAAGCAGCTTGTGCACTGTTATGTGTAGGGGTTCTGCATAGTAACAGGGCCGACAGTAAAAAATTTTTTTTATCACTGACATATTCATGATTAAATACATAGAAGGAGATTTGGAAGGACTGTTCCATGGAGGCATTTGGTGCAGCGTAGAGCTGACTGCTGCCAAGATCACATGCCTAGTGCAGGGCAGGGACCTTGCCAGGGCATTAGATGGCACTATAAAGTGCACCCAGGTGTAGCACTGGAAGCTCATGTATTATACATTGATATTATAATTGAAATATTAATTATAGCCAATTTGAGCTTTTGTACTGTTCTGTATTTTTCTCAGGAGGTTCATTTTCAAATTGTAAGGAGGGAAGGGAAGAAGACGGGGCACGAGATTACAGATTTTCAGGTCAGGCTGAGAGACTGCTCTTATGTAGTGGCTACAGAAGAAAGTTGTTTTGATGGATCTCTGCAGGGGCTCTCATTTCTGACAGTCTTCAAGCTGCCGTTTCCTTTGGAGAAAGTCTGTTTCCTAACATTCATACTGTTTGATTGAGAGATGACAATGCCATGGAAATCCTGCTTTCATGTCTTGATACCTTTTCCACACCACTGCGGGTGCATTCTGCGTGTTTTCCGAAATGAAGCAAAGTCTTCTGGCTGTGTTAAAACACCAGGGCAGATCACCCAGGCCACAAGTGGGCTGGGTGCCAGCAGGAGGCCAGGAGACACTCGACCCCTTGTAGGAGCTGTCTGGTATACATGCCCAGTGTTGGCTGGGCCGGGCCTGCTCTGCTCTATGCCCTCAGCTGTGTGACACGCACCATTCTAGGCCAAAAGCACAAAAATCTAACCAATAAACTTATTGTTCCCAACTAGTCTGGATGATGTTTCTGTTAGAAAATGGTTTATTGAGATGAAGAAATACGGGGCAGGTAAACCAAAGGCAGATAAAAGAAGTGACTGAAGAAGGTTGCATTACTGGCAGAGGTACATGTGGGTGTGCCTTTGCCAGCGAAATCAGCCTAGGCTGGACACCTGCCTTCTGCTGCTTTGTTTTTGCCTAGGGTTGAGACTGTTTTTGGTGCTGAGAAACTCAGTTCACCCATTCCTCTAGGCCATTTGACATCCTTGTTCCTAAATATTCTTAAGGGGTGGTCTTGTCATCTCTATGAGCACATCTAACAAATTTTGACAAATTTTAGTTCAGTGTCTTGTAGGAAGGGGTGTGAGACCTGGGGTGGCTGACTGTGCACTTCAGAGAGACATGAGAGCACGTGTAGGATGCTGGCCATAGGAGGTAGGGATATCTTCTCCCCTTCCCCTGTGATTCCTAGTGTAGCTTATTGCTTTGTGGTGATAGGAGCTGCACTTGCCCCAGAGGTGGGAGAGATGCAGAACCCCTGGTTGCTGCTGTTTGAGCCCTGCCAGCTGAGCAGGCTGTGGCCAAGATTGCCTCCCGTGACTCGTCTTCAATGACCCCATTCCTACAGCCAGCTGCTCATTGTCGGTGTGTGCAAGTGCATTTCTGGACCAGCGTCCCAAATAGCACGGTTCTCGATTCTGTGCTAAATATTTTCAGAAATAGTGCAGGGTTTCATCACTGCTCGTCTGCTTAGCCTATGTAATCCTGGGATGAAGTTAGGTTATATTGCATCTGAGGTTATGCTGGATGTATATACTGTCAGTTGCCATGATCACACAAGGAAATGTAGGATAACTGTTGCAGGCAGCTAAGACAATTGTTTAAAATGTCAGTAACCATCTCTAGGGATATGCTTATGAATATTGTTCTTTTTATAGAACTAGACTAAACAAAGGAAGATTCAACAACCTCAACATGAGAATAAATTGACTTCATCAGTGTTTAACAGCTACGTAGTGCTCCCTTCCCAGAAGTTCTGTTGACTTTCCCGTTACAAAAGCATATAGCACCTTGAAAAATTTGTTCAGAGGGGGAAATTTGAGCATGGGCTATAACCTGACCAGATCATCAACCAGCAAAGATAAGGAACAACTGAACAGATGAAGCACTTCTACAGTTCAGTGGTGTTTGTGGGAAGAAAAATTTTGACTTCTCTGGGTTGTGACTGGCTAGAAATATTCTTGCTAATTTTATACCTCAGAAAATTACGTGGCATTAGCCCTCTAAGAGTCTTTATATAGCAGTGTCTTGGACAATGTGGACATAAAATAGAGACCAAATTAAAACACAGTCAATAAATATCAGTTACTATCATTGTGTCATTGTAATCTGAAGTGACTTGCATTAGAGGAAAAGGAAAAGCTATACTCTATAAAGAATATAAATAGACAATAGAAAAACCCCTCTGCCTGCTGTTGCTCCCTGATATGTATAAACAGATAAAGGACGATGAAAAGATTTGATCAGAAAAAGTAGTGTCAATTTAATCTTTAAGTTTCTATTTAGTATTGAGAAAAATACATGTATACAACTAAACAGTGTTGAGTAAGTATTTCTAGGATGAAAAAGATGACTATTTAAGCTTAATTTATCTCTGAGATAATATCATGCAGGGAGTGGAACTTGGATAAACTTTCTAAAGTGAAAAAAGAGATGCAGAAGTGTGTATTTAAAAGCACCTTTGCTACCAGTCCTTTCTACGTCTGCAATACTCCATTCTGCAGTAGATTCACCTTTTATTGCTTTGATTGATCTAGTATCTCAACTGGTTGTGTCATAGTACACATCTCACAGCCTGTATCCCATCTTATCTGCCTCAATTGCATTTCCAACATGGGCAAAACCCACAGCAAGCCTTAAGGCAGCATTAAATCTTTTGAGACTACGTGGCTCTGTGATGGTGGTAGGAAATACTACTGATTCTGTATATATATATATTTGTAATATTAATGCACTATTACTTGTCCAAGGTGCTGCTGTGTGCAGCAAGCAACAGGTGCTGGGGGAAGCTGGAGACTGGGAATGCACTTGGATGGAGATGGAGATGAGTCAGCCTGGCCTTTACAGCCCACAGAAGTAGTTGCGGTTTATTTATTTATTTATTTTTGTTCAGAGTGCCTTACAAAAATTTAATAGAATGGGCATGACTAAAGATGAAATGAGAGAAGCCAGGAAGAACCAGGAAAGAGATGGATTTTTTTTCTTTTTCTTTTTTTTTCTTTTATTTTTTTTTTACCTTCAATTGTCTTCATGTATATAATATCCTTATAAAGGATCCTGTCTACGCATGCTGTCTGAAATAAACGGCGTAAGATTTTATGACACTGTGAGAAACTAATCCATAGTGAGTGTAGCTGTCTTTTCAAGTTATTCAACTTGTTTTATGGAATGTTATGTAGGTTGGGTTTTTTTGGGTGGGTCTGTCCAAGAGAAGAACTAAACATCCTCTGTTCCCCTCCTTTCCTCTGCCATTTCTCCTTGTGCATGTTCCTGCTGCCTTCAACCTTCAGTGCTGCTTCTGCTGGCAGTCAGCCCCTTGCAGGGTCTGAGGAAGGGTGTGCATTATCAGTAGAACAATGTAGTGCACAAAACACAAAGTGCTGTTAAGTGCGCAGAGTAAACACATTGTGAAGTTGTAATTCATTTTCTTTCATCTTTTTGTGGCTTTCATCTGCTAGTAATGGTGACAGACACAGCATTTTTGAGATGAAGGTGCTCCTGCTTTGGCAGGGGGTTGGACTCAATGATCACTGGAGGTCCCTTTCCACCCCTATGATTCTGTGATTCTGTGAAGATGGCTGAGAAGGAGCTGGCAGAATAAATTATCAAAGTTATGAAATAAATACAATGATTAATTTAATAGACAATTGGGGATATTGGATCAGTGATAATATTTTAATTAAAAGCCTGGTGGGTTAGATCTTTTGTATTTAGAAGAGCTTATAGCCTTTTACAGACAAAGGATGGCACAAAATATCAACTCTTCTATCTGTTAAACAGAATTATTTGAATCTTCTTGAAGAATATTTCAATCTCTACTACTGGGAAGGAGAAATACATTCCTAGGTGAAGTTTTAGGTATTAAGCCACCGCAGTGGAGAGCTCTATCCAGCTGTTAAAGAGATTTGCTGAAAAGCTTGGGTTTTGAGACTCCGTATTTCATCTCTGAGTTGAGATATGATGAAAACTACAAATTAGTTTTGGATATTGAACTTCTTTGAAAGCTGCCTGAAGCCTACTGTTGTTCTCTTGCATTTGCTAAAGGAAAATGGCCTGGGGTGGCTAATGTTGCATCTCCTCTACCATTTCTGAAAAAAAACGAGTGTCTAGCTTTTTCTCTGTCCCTGTTTCTTTCCCAGCTGATGGGGAATTTATAATAATAATCTCTCTGGCTACATGGAAGCTTTGTGGTTTCACCAGCAGAATAGCCTGGCTTCCTAGCCAAGGTATGTCTTGTACATCTTTTTCTATATAAGGATGTTGCATTTTCACTGTGGTATGAACCTGATAGAGCATTTCTGGGTGGTTTAGTGGATCTTCTAATTCAGATGACAGTGAGAATGACTTTTTAAAAATTATTTATTTTGCTGTGTATTTCTTCAAATGATGTTTCACTTGTAGCTAAGGAATAAAACAAATTAGCCCACTTTCACTGAATAGCTATGCGCTGACAGTGTATTCTGAGTCTTTTGGACTTGCTAGTCCAGTTGTGTGTATAGTGGAAGAAAACATCTAGTCTACTGAAGACTTCTGTTGAAATACTTGATAATCTAAAGGCATTTAAACTAATTCTAAGATTGTAATGAAACCCAAATAAGTCTGAAAAAATACACTGACATGGACTTATGGGCCTTAACAAATTAGAACAAAAATATGAAGAAAAAATTAATGGTTTGTATTCATGCTGAACATACTAAGGGAAAAATAAGCTAAGAGAGGTTGACTCAAACATTCCAGGAATTTTCATATTGGGCTTGAAGTTCTGTCCCTTTTATGGCAACGACAAGTCCGTTATCTGCTAGTAGAGTAAAAAAAGAATAATTCTGGCTGCCATAAAGTTCGGAGGCTTCTGCAAGCAGTGTTCAGGACCAAAACTACAAGACATTTTAGCTGTAGATGCTCAAACACATGTTTTTAAGAGTTGGCATGAACAGGCGAGGAAGACTAAAATTATGAAAATACTTTGAGTAATATACCTTTCTTTTTAACTGAAACTACCATCTTTTTTTTTTTTTTCTTTTAGCAGAAGTGTATTAACTGTATATTTGTTAATTACTAATTGATTTTTTTTAAATTAATATGGAAACGTTTAGAGAAAACTGGGGAATTGTGAGAGGTAAAAATGAAAGTGAGAAGAAAATAAAAAGCTTAAATTTATCCCAGGAAGTATGGGATCTTATCCCGTGTTAAAAAAAAACTACAGTAACTGTGAAAAGTTAAGGCTGCATAACTGATCCCAGCGAGCCAGAGAAGAAATCTCCCAGAAGCCAAGAGTCAGAAAAGATTGTCAAAAACTGGAATTAAAACCACACAAAATAGAACGGGGGTGGGGGGGGGAGGGAAGTGCTATAGCCATAGATTTTGTTTTGATCAGGCTGGAGATCAGCTGTGGGAGCAGAGTCTGGCTCCAGGCCTCTGCCACCAGCTGCAGGGTCCCCAGCTGGCTGTCCCCGACTAAATGAAGTTCTTCTGACCATTGCTGGCATATTCCACTGGGAGAAGGGTCATGTGTGGGTTCTGGTGACGTTAATTCTAATATGATGTAATTTTACTGTCTGTGACTGCCTATTGCTATTTTAAAATTTACTTCCCATTATGGACGTTGGTATTATAGTAAATGCTGTACTGATGCCTAACGTCTTTGGGTTAAAGAATGTCTTGGCTTGTAGCCTTGAGAACACCAAACTCATTCAAATCATGCAGCAAAACATATCCATCTTCTGGGGACATGCCTTTGAAAATGTGCTCTGATTCACACTGGTCAGACAAACAATGAATGCTGATTTTGATGCATTTTCCAGGAATGGTGTGTCTGGTTGGGAAAGAGCTTGTGATCTGGAATAGACTGGAAGTTTCATGAGCACAGAAAAGCTCAGAATGGTAACCCATGAGACAGTTGGTAGGTTGGCTGTGATGCTAATGATTTCATCTTCCATTGAATTAATCTTTAGCATAGCTGAAGTTGCTAAGCACGTGGAATACTTTTTTACTTGTGTATCAAGGAGACCAAAGAAGACGGTTTTGGCAGGTCGGTGTGAGCAAGCTGCATAGGTCAAAGATGAGGAAGATTTTATCTGGTCTGTAGAGCCCATAAGTAATTCTTTGCCTTTGTAAATCTGCACTGATGGAACAGGTTGAAGTCTAAAAGTTTATGAGCAAAACGTGAAAAGTGCTGGATGTCCCCCTTTGTGCTTGCTGGGATGTTTTCTGTCGTTGCAATGCTAATGCGCGATTACATGGAACGGGCCTGCACATGGCACAGTGTGTATTTACACTGTCCAAACGAAATGTAGGAAAATGATACGGGGAGGTGCATATGTGGTTATGTCATGTCTTGTATTGTTTGTGATAATGCCCCTACATTTCTAGTAAATGTGGTTCAGCTGTCTAGAGGATTATTTCATGGTTCTAAATCTGAAGATACATAAATCATATCAAATCAGTCATAAAGATAGAAAATTAGTTCTTGGTGAAGTTTCACATGCGTGTAGCATTGTTAAAAAGAGCTAAATAATGTGATGCATTTAAAGCATAAGCATCTTATATGAGCTTTTCTGTGTCTGAAGATGACTAATGAAGTTTTAGAGTTTTATTTAAAATGTAGATCTTGGTTACAGCAAAACTAGTTAAAAATGGACTTGTAATTTATAATTGTCATCTGTTTCTCGTAATTATTATTTTCTGTGTTGGAAAGTGTGAAGTGCAGAATTCCTATTCTTAGATTTATAGTATTAAATTGAAGCTGCCAATGAAGTATTTTTAAAATCTGAATTGTGGTGAATTATGATGTATCTTTATGATTAACCAGTGTCATATTCGTCACTGTGATGACCAGCTCTACATGCTTCTCTCTGACAGCCCAGTGTCAAGTAAGATGGGTGATGGAGCAGTTGTTTGCTCAGGCATGGTACTTCAAAATAGTATATTTGAAGCTTCAACATTTGATTGGCTGCTGGAATTATCTAGTGATCATTTTCTTAAGAGTAGAATTGGGTCTGTCATGAAAAACCTGATCCGTAGAATCTTTAAACTGGCTGCGTGCATGCGTGTATTTGGAGAGGTGAAGGGATGGGCTGTAAGAGTCAAGGCACTGCCCATTGTGGCAAAATGCTGTGATAGCAGCTAGGCAGAGGAATATTTCACAAAGCATTGGCTCATTGAGACCAGTTGCCACCCTGAGTTGTCCACCAGTTGTGCTGTGTCCCCCAGGTGGCTGACATTTTGTCTTCTCCTCACACTGGCCAGGCTGGAAGCATCACCAGTTTTTCCTTTCCTGCTTCCTCCTATGTGCAAAGCCTTGGAGGTGAAGCAACAGCACTATCTGCCTCGTGATGGCCACAGGCAGCTGCATGTTGAAGCAGGAGCGTGACCCAGCTCTGTCACTAGAGTAAAAAGGAGTTCCATCCTTTTGGCTGTTTGAGGATAATTTGGTTTTGGCAGATTTCCTCAGGGGAGAAAAAGAGACTGATCGGGTTGCTTTTACTGTTCCCTTACAGATGGTGTTACTCTGTTCTGTAGACTTCAATTCAATGATTGTATCAGTCACTGTTTTTATTTATTTATTTATTTATTTTCATGTTTATTTAGATGTTGGAATTTACTGTCGATTGGCTGATGCCTCCCTAAAAAATAAATCAGTTAAAATATAGCAAGTGAAAATACATGCTGTGATCTAATATCAGGAAACCATTAAAGATCACTGGATGTGTTGACAGCTGAGAAACTAGCGAAGTAGTGATGAAGATAAATTAGCTCTAGGCTGCATAATCAAAGAGATGTTTTTATTTATTTTTTTAAATAATAAAGACACATCAGTAAAGAGACATCTTCCCAAATATCGTTGACGGTATACAAGGTAACAGCTTTTCTATCGTGTTCATTTTGAGTTAAGTTCATTTCATGTTAAGTGAACAGTGGAAAGGACCACTAGAGCAGATCTTTTAGTCCAGAGCCGTTTTCAAAGAAATGGGAATAAAAATGGGAGGTTGACTGAAACCCATAAAGTTATGTGGCTGTGCCCAGCTGATGTGGTGTTTCTTCTTAAAGAACTATGAGCAGCTAATACAGATTATGTCGTGTAGAACCCCTGTGGAATGCATAAATGCATGTATTTTGGGGAAGAAAATCCTGAAATGCTTCAGAATAAAAGATCCCCTTACTTTTTATAGTTTTGTTTTCTCAGGCCTTATTTAGAAATCCTAGAAAGGAAAATTCATCAGAAAAATTGAGAAGAAACTTATATATTATTCTCAGAATAGACAGTAAAGTAATCGCTATGACAATGGTAAAAATGTTATCACTGTACTTTTTTTGATCGGAATTCTCTCTACAGTTATAAATAGTATGAATAAACAACTTCATTTTGGAACCTGCAATATCAGCCAGGCAGAATGCCTGTGCACTGCAGTCTGTATTAGTCTTGTGCTGCACAGTCACACCTATATGTTGGCATATAATATTACTTGAATAAGATATTTTTCACCAGAAGCATCTCTTTTATTTTTATTACTGTAAACATCATTTTTATTATTGAATAACACTGCATTAGCTGGGCACAGCCTCAAAACTTTATGGGTTTCAGTCAACCTAGTTTTTGAAAGCTTCTTTTTTGTTGTTGTATACAAACAAACTAATGATACTGGTATTTTCTCTTTTTTCATGTATTTTTTTTTCCCCCTAAATATATTTTATACATATATCTTTGATGCTATCGTTGATAGCAGAAGTACCTCTTCACAGAACCCCTTCAATATTTGATACAATAGTCAAAAGTGTTTCATACTTATTTTTGTGCAATCATATCTAGCATGGCTAAATTCTTCTTAAGATTGAGAGAAGTCGTGCTTAGTGTAAACAGGACCTTATTCTATTAAGAAGATATCTGTTGCAGACACTTTTTTTTTTTTTTTAAACAATCACCATCTTAGTTTTGTTCAAGAAAAGTGTGATTTGGAACCTTTAATTGTCATTTCCAATGACAATAAACTCAGTGCATGTAAAAACAAAAACACCACCTTTTTATTTTTGAGGCTAAATTAAGAAATTGCAGGCTGTAGTCTAAGTTCTTATTTTTCTAGTCTGTTCTGCGGCCTCATTAAATCTTTTAAGGTATGAAACTATCTATTCACATTGCATCCTGTCCAAGGGGAGAATGTTCATTTGAGAAATAGGTAGGTGATGTTGCTTCTGGACCATGCCCCACAACTCTAGAGGTCTGTTACTTCTGTCTGATCATTGCCTCCCAGTTATTTGCATACTGTCACAGAGTCCAGTGCTCCCCCAGCTACAAACCCAATTGCCAACAGCTCTAAGTAATCCAGCCTGTCTTGAAGGATCTGCCCAAAGACAACATCATTTTGTTGCTGATGTGAGGAGGATGCTACAGCCAGCATCCAGTATCCATACACCTGTGGCTGTCTTCATACTTTAAAGAACTCCATTCCCTATTATGCCACAGCCTGTTCCTGCTTTCCTGTGTCTCACTTTCCTAAAAGCAAAGAGTGGCAGAACTTGATATTTAGAATAGAACTTGATATTCAGAATAGGATACAAGTCTGCTGTTGGAGGTATTATACAAAGCCTGATAGTGTAGAATAAAATCTAATTTTATCAAGTTTGATGATTAACTTTTCAGTATTATCAGGTTCAGGAATAAAAGTCATGCATACCCCCAAACCTTTCTATTCACACCCATTGCTTACCATGTAACTTAGGGTTTTCTAGCACTTTGCTGCATTGGCCTTTGCTATTCTCATTTTTAGGTATTTCTACAGCAACTGCAAAGACAAAAACTTTATTTAAAGAGATTAAACATATGAATGGGAAAAAAATAGGAGAAGAAGGGGAATTTTAAAAGAGAATTCAAGATACCACACCAGATTAGCTGTGGATTTCCAGCTGAAACTTTATTTTAGCTACTTCTTTGTGATCATCTTTAAGAACAAATTTGTTCCTAACTTAATTGTTTCTGCTTAGGAGCCTAAATCATGAGTCTTTTTTTTTTTTTTCCCCTACAAAAAAAGGGAAGTATTCACAGAATTATTTGGGTGTGTGAAGGCAATAGATTTGAATTTGAATATTCAGTGTAGTGGAAGAAAAAAAAAAAAAGTAATTTAACAGAGTAGCTTTAAGCCTCCATGCCTGATGATATCTGCCAATTTGTCTGAAGAAAAAAAAGCACCTCTTCCCCTGGTTCTAATTGGAAGTAGGAGGGGAGTGATCCAATTCTTTATGATTAATTTTACAGAGTTGGACAAGAGGAAATCTAGGCTGTTCTCAGCTGGACAGCAAACAGTAGAGCTATTCTTTCTGTCCTAAAGCCCTGACCTTGTAGGGAAAAGTGATCCAACTGCTTCCAAAACAGGCACATCTGTAAACTGTAGTACTTTGTCTCTTGGTGATGCTTGATGTACACACCAGCAGCTGACATGACAGGGTTTGTAACATGGGATTGAGAATAATAATACTGACTGGAGTGTACAAGAACTGTGATATATGTCTATATACATATACAGCACTGCCATCAGGGAAGGGAAGGGGTTGTCCTGCTCTGCTCTGTGCATGTGGCCTCACCTCCAGCACTGTGTGTGGGTTTGGGCATAAAGCTATTAGAGAGCATCCAAAGGAGGGCTATGAAGGGAAGGGTCTAGAAAGGAAGGCGTATGAGGAGTGGCTGAGGCCCCTCAGTGTGCTTAGCACAGACCAGAGGAGCTGAGGAGAGGCCTTGAACAGTGTCGGGGTTTGGGTGGTGTGGAGGGTGCTAACTGCAGCCTTGAAGTGTGGTTTCATAGCAGGGCTCAGGCTGCAGGAGAGTTGGAGTGGGCTTTTAGCTGGCTTCCCAAAACTGCAGTCATGCTTCCACTCTTGCCTTTGAGGTTGGAACAGCAGTGGCTGTTAAATATATTTATGTGATGCACAGCCAAATGTAATTCTCTGTTAGTGTTGTCTGTATGCTCACATAATATGAATACATCTTCCTACAGGGAAGATATTTAAAGAATATCCTGTTTTTGCAGTTGAGATCTAAAAAGCTAGCAAGGTTCAGTGCAATCTAAATACAGGCCCTTTCTGCTCATGCTAGCCGGCAGTCAGTTGATTTATTTCCCAGGACTTTATCTTATTCAATGCACAGAACTGTTTGCTCTCATGAATGAATAAAGATGCAAAAAAAAATTTTTTTTTTTTTTTTTTTATTCTTCAATTTTTGGCCGTGCTTCTTACTTGAAATCTGATAATTAAATCACCCTATGAAGATGACATAGCCATCTTCAGGTCTTTGGAGCTTCAGATTGCTTTTATCATGATTGTACCTTAGTATTATCACAAAACTCACACTGATCTCTAGAAAATTACCCTAGACTCAAGGAGGGGTGATGGCATGTAGCTTTAGCCACCTGTTTCTTTCAATTCAGTTTATGTGAGCCAGAGTGCTTGAAACTCTTGGCTAGAGAATTCACAGTTATAAGGAGGAGACAGAATCCTATTCTCCAGTAAACCACTCAACTGCCTTAAGCAGGAAGCATCTTTGCAGTTCTTTTCTTTTGAGAGATGTAGTGTTGCTAGCTTGAATACAGCACGCTGATGTGGAGGACTTGAACTGCTCTGGAGTAATAGTCGATGAAGGAATTTAGCCTGTACAAGGAAACCAAGCAAGCTTTTTGAAAGACAGGAACCTTCTGCTGAGAGGAGGGCTTACATGGAACTTTTCTGCAAGACTGTAACTTTGGATTTCCTAACTCACTTTACCTTGGAAGAAGATTTTAGATCTAAATACTTTGGAAACAATGAAAAGAGCAAGGAGAATTGAATTAACAAAGAAAAATGTCATTATGTTTCTGTTTGGACTATTTCAAGAAAATAAGTCTGTGAAATGTAGCTCCACCTTGGAGATTTGTGATGAGAGGTGTTGGTTCACTGCTACTCTGTTATCCAAGCATTTTCTCTAGAGGGAAGAAGGTGTGGTATTTATAATCCTTTCTCAAAGGCTTCCTAGTTGCTCACTGAAAGCAGTGGTGAAATGAGAATTTTTTTTTTTTTTGCCATTATCTCATCTACACCATTATTTTGCTACAGTAAGGAATCTACACTCTAATTTAGATTATTCTTCTCAGATTCTCAGCCCACAGTCTTTCCTTTGGTTGCCTTGATTATTTTCCTTTTATGTTATCTGTTTGTCAGGGTGATATTTTAGTCTTACCCCTCCCTATTCATGTGAAGCCAATCTATCTTACATATATTGCCAGTGCTACTAATTTTGCTCTAGTAAGAAGGGTGTGTGCAGTAAACGACAGGTTTTGTTGTTAACACTGTAAGTACACAAGTATTTTGCCATTTAACTGCAGATGAGCAAGCAGTTCCTAGTTTACAAGCTGCTTAATCTGTTTGATGCATCCATTCCAACATCAGTGCTCCTCTTTTGGTATTCCTGTCTTTCTGTTGAACTATTGCCAGACGCTGCTTGTATGTCTGAAAACATGGAAAGAATTGATGGAATAATTGTGTTTCTTTTTCCCTGGAAATTGTTCAATCAGTCTTTGCTTCAACGGGCTTCTGTGTTGTTTTTATAGCTGTCCTGTCTGGTGTTTACCATTGCCATGAGGGAAGGGAAAGGTCGGATGCTGCAAGACCTTTTTGTGAACCTGCTTTGCATCTCATGAATATGAAGTTTTCAAACTACCTAAAAGCTTTGTAGAAGCAACTGGAGAATGATAAGATCTGTGAATTCAGATGAAGTAATGGTAGAACTGTAACACTTATTTTTAGGCTTCATTTAGACAGACACAGGTTTTTGTAACCTGTTTTGAATTAGCTGTAGCAGTAGAAGATTATGCATTACCAGTAATGTGTAAAATCTAAGCATGTTTCTAATTATGAAGACTGCTCTGAAAGTAATGCCTCCCATTTTACTATGTTGGCCCATGATGTCAGAGGCCAATGCTGGTGATATAGCAGTAGAGGTTGAACCTTTTCACCAATTTTTCATACCATTTTTTTTGCCATGTGACAGATGGCAGCAGAGGGGCACAGTGGTGTCTGGCACACTGGTGTCTGTCATGGAAGTGTGTATGAAGTAAAGGGCTGTCATTGGATTTCTCCATGTTAATAAAATGGCATTCATTGACATTCATTGGCATTTGATGAACGCTTCTGGAGAGCAAATAGTGAACGTGAGCACAGTGAGATGGGTGGTGTGTTTCAACAGTGGTAACTGACATGAAAGACAAGTCATGTTCTGGATGCACAGCTGTCACACCATAAAGAGCATCTTGATAAGCTCCTCTACACAAATTATCAAATTACAACCAGGTAACTGTCTATGGATCTGAATGTCCATTTCAATGCCTTGGGAAAAAATGGTGGCAACAATCAAATATTGCAAAGTTTGCACCGATTCCCACAGATGCTCACATAGGAATAGAAAGAACACTATGCAAATTTGTCAGTATGTAATGAACCAATTTGAGGCTGAAGGTGACAGTTTCACGAATCACATCATTACTAGTGGTGAGACATCATGTCAACGCCATGAATGAGCCAGAATAGAAGTGAAAACCCAATGGAATGGTGACATGTGAACTTTCCATCAAAGAAAAAGTTCAAGGTGTAGCCTGTAATGGATATGGTGATGTGCACTGTCTTTTAGTATAGGAAATGGTGATGCTTCTGGATTTCCTGGAACCTGGACAAACCATCAACTCTGACCAGTACACCATGACACTGAGTAAGCTGAAGGCTCAAACTCGCAGAGTCAGTCCAGAGTATAAGACAACATTTCTTTTGTAGCACAATAGAACCAGGTCCCATACCAGTTTGAAGACCATGGTGCACACTGCCAATCTTGGCTGGACTGTCCTACCACACTCACCATGTAGTCCAGATTTGACACCTTCTCACTTCCATCATTTTAGGCAGATAAAACATGGACAATATGGAGATGTTTTCCTAGCAATGTCACTGTCATAGCAACTGTGAAACAGTTCTTTGCTGGTATAGATTTTATAAGCATGACATGCAGGCTCTTGTTCATAGCTTGTGAAAATGCAGAGCTAATGGTGGTGACTACTGGCTAATGAAAAGCAGTGTTTTGTAGCTGAGAATTTCCTCTATCAAACGTTGTTATACTCTTTGTATAGCGTGTTACTTTCAGAGAGACTTGTTTACTATTGGTTGACATTTCTGTGGAAATAAATAGAAGGCATTACTTCCAGAGAAATCTATGTAGATAATATCTCTCAGAAGATCTGCATTGGCATCCTGAAACGTTTAAGCATACCGTTCATGTGCTGTTCATAGCAGGTAGCCTCTGCTGTATCCTGGATTAGCTCCTTGAAGCTAATTGCAAAGTTGGTGTGCACTACGGTTGTATTAAAAATGCAAAGTTTATGGTGATTTTTTTTTTTTCAAATCATCTATACCAAATTCAAATTAAAATAGTTGTAGTTGTCTTTGTTGTCCAAAAATATTGTTGTATGCCTTTCCCAAACAAATGATTGGACAATGTCAATCTGGATGAGCAGTGTGATGTAATCCTATTTAGCTCTTAAAACAAAAAGAGTATATAATTTTTAGTCTTTTAATAATGGAAATACAGTTGGAGGGGAAAATCATGAGAGTTGAATATAATATTATGGCAAGTGTTTTACAGTAGTTAGATGGAACAGTTTCAAAACATACGAAGACTGCTAAGTTTCCTGAGATTTAGTGAGTTTTAGGTTTGATCTGATTGGATTTAAAGCTTTGTTAAGACTATGAAATGAAGAGGGAACCCAAAAGAAATCCAGCAATCAGAAGTTCATACTGCACTGGAGTTCTGTGTTCATATTTTGCTAAATTTGACCAGTAAATATTGATGAATAATTACAGGTGGGTATCACAGCACATGCAGACATGTATAGTAATATTGGTGGAAAAAAAAAAAAAGAGGAGTGATGGGTGTGGCTGCTTCGACTACTACCATATGAGGACTGTTTTCTGGTAATTCAAATTGAACAAATACTAGAATTGCATCACATGCCTTTTCAATGTTTATGGGTGTCACGACTTCCATAATGCATAAAACTGCAAGGAAAGAAGTTATGCTTTCTGAACAGCAAGGTTTAAGATTTTCACTGTTGGTATTTCATTGATTTTAGGACTTTTTCTTTTAAAAGAGTTTTGCTTTTAATATAAATGGGTAATTGTCTTACAATTTCAGAAGAATAATAATGACATTGTGTTGCATTCTAGATAGTTCGGAATTCAGGAATGCGACTTTTATTTTAAGGTTGCATGGGATCTCCCAAAGGCATTTCACTTTTGACCTTTAGATGAAATAAATGGATGTTCGCTTTTTTGTAGAATGGACAGAGCCTGCTGGTGGAGTGTAAAGGCATTTCTTATTTAGCACAAAGTCAAGCTTTATGTGGAGAATTAGATATACAGATTAGCAACAGTACTAAAATGAAGTAATGCCAATATAATGGCAATCTTGTTCTCACCCTAAATAAGTTTGCATCCTTGGACTCAAGCTGCAGATCTGCGTTATTAGATCTTTAAGCCTTTAGCTTCTGTGCTTCTAATTTTCTGTTCATAATTTCCTGGCAGTAGAGATGCCTGTTTGTGTATGTATGTGTTAAGGGCTGGGCTTCATTTCTTCAGAAGTCTCGGGTGCCTGCCATGTGCGTCACACACACTTCTGTTAGCAGGTCTATCTCATTTTCACAGTAGAGTGGTTTTAGTTGCAATTAATGGGAAATGGATGCCAAGATTATGACTTCTGTATTACATATACCTCAATCTGTGTCTTCCTAGTACTATGGAATTTGCAACACATGAATACTTCCAGCTGTTTTTCATGAGGCTGTATGCGCTTTTGTGAGGCTTTTAAGTAAAGTCCCCGTGCTATAGATGGATTATCTACCATATTAGAGAAAGCCAAGTAAAAAACCGCTAACCACTGAAGCAGAGGATGGGGAGATTTACTGCAATGCTCTGTGATTCTTGTGGCAACGCATCCCTAGCTGTCACCAAACCTGTTTTTAAGTGCAGCCAGAGAAGATTATGGACTTGCTGTGGGGTTGTCTGGCTTCCTAGCTGTGGTTACACCATAAAGAGGTGGTAAAGGTTGTTTTCATGTTGCTTCAGACTGCACAGCAGACTCTGGTCAGAGCCTGTTCCTGAGGAAAAGCTGTAAGCCCACTAGCACTACCAGGGTCTGTGGCATCACCCTGGCCCATATGGTTGTGCTCGAGCAGTGTGTACCGCAAGGAGGAAGCACCAATTTTGTTTCCAGTTATTTACTGTACATACAAAGTAGGTGTTAGAGCAGCGGTTCAGTTTTCAGGCACTTGTTTTAAGTGTAATAATGACAAAACTCTGCAGCTCTCTTCCTCTTCATCGCCTCCTTTCACTGGACCAACATGGTTTGGGGGAAAAGTCAAGAAAAGTTAGAGAAAGAATCACTGTCCTGTTAATGGCAACTTTGAATCACAGGTGGGATGGGACAGAACATGGCACCTGCACGCAGAAATAGCTATCAATAGTTTCTAGTATTTAAATGGAGCATTGCTCTGATGAAGTCTTTTTATAAACTTGGGTCCAAACTTAATCTTGCATAGGCCTCCTCACATGGAGAAGCAGTATGTTTGGGCCTGCCGGGAAATTGACAGAAGCCAGGTCTTTTGAAGAACAGCTGCTTCTAAACCTCTGAGAAGACTGAGCCCTGAGTGGGCTGAGTTTCGTGCAAATGAGTGCTTTGCTTCGCTGGACCTCCTCACCTCTGTAGCTTGAGCCCCTCTTTGTACTGAGATGAAAGGACTGCAGAGAAAGTTAAAACTTAGAGGCTGCAGCAGTGCCTGTGGGGTTGCTTTCGTAGGTGAGAGATGGCTCCAGCTGATGGGAAGAGAAAATAAGCTGCCTTTGTGCAGGCCTGGGTCTTTGCTGTTTTCCTCAGGCTGTTTTGTAGGTGCACTCAGTGCAGGGGGTTGTCTGTATTGCTCCACCGTTGTGAATGTAAAGGATCCTTAGCAATCTGGCATCATTGATGGTATCAGATGTAGAAACAAGGGGGAGAGGGGCATGTCCTTTCCTCATCTCCTCCTCAGCACTGGAAATGAGAGATGAGGATCACCCAGCATGGCAGCTGTGTCTGCTCAGCAAGCCTGGCTGGGCCCTGCTTCCGTTCTTCCCTGGTAAGGATGCAGAAAGAGGTCTTTGTCCTGTTTATTTGTCCTGTGAGCTTGTACTAGCGTCCATGTTTCCGTCTGACGGCCAGGACGTTTTGATTTTGAAAAGCTGTGAGGATATTTCTGTGCAATTTTTCAGTCTGCTTTTGGCTTATGGGAAAGTAGAAGATGGAATATGCATATGCAAGCAACAAAGTTCTCACCAATCTTTTTAAAAATATTTGGGGAAGTATTTTTACTGTGCTCGAATAACCAGGTGGAAACAGCAGTCACAGATCTTCCTGTTCCCTGCATGCTGGGGGGAGCCAGGGGAACAAACCATGACCTCCCAAAGGTGATGGTGTGAATCAGATGCACCCAAAATACAATTTCCTGTTTGATAGAGGCAGCGAGTTCAGCGACTGCCCTCTGAGTTGGCTGCACAGAAAACATTCCCAAGCTCTTCCGAGTATTTAACCCATTGTCCAGTTACAGCTGTGAAAAATACAAAAAGCTCAGAGTCCATAAAAGGAGATAATTTGAAGTTAATAGAGGCAGTGCTATGTAGCGCATAAATGGAATGTGGGCGGTTGTGTGTTTTACCCTTGTATTCTGCTCTATTAAATTACTCTAATTTGCCAGTTTAATTCCTGTCTGTGCTAAACAAAACTTCACATGACATAACAGAAAAGAGCTTGTGTGTCTGACTTGTTGCCTTGGCTCTTTCATAATACTGCAGCTTTCTGCAAGCCGGATGACAGCAGGATGAGCCTCAGCATGGGCTGAAATGTGGCATATTGAATAGCTGAAACTCAAGGGCTGTATAAAGGGTTGCTAAAATGCCAGTCCTGTCTGCTGTGCTCCCTGATACATATTAACCTAAATTGGTTAAATATACAACTTGATTTATGAAGCACAAAATTGCTTCAACAATGGAAAGCTACCCCAGCCTGTAGATATAGGATATTTCATCACCCTGCTTTTGTTTTTCCTGTTAATAAGTTAGGATGTTAGTCATTGAACTTAATACAGAATGCAGTAAATGAAACTGTCCATCTGAGTATTTCTGATGAGGTGGTAATATCATAATCAAGTGAGTGATGATTATCCCTGTGTTTGAGGTTGATGGATTCTACAGCAGAATACCTCTCATGTGAAAAATAATATCTTGAAAATTTGAAACTGAGAGAAAGCAGCTGTGCACAGGTGGCTGAAGGCTGAGGCATTAGGGTTCCCATCAGAATCTGAAGGTCTTTAGTTCTCTCCTCCCTCCTCTATATTGCTTAGAATTAAGCAAGTGAAAGGCAGTGGGGCACCTGTCTGCTTATTGATAAACCCATTATGTTCGGTTGGCTGCCATATTTCTGATACCAAAAATGAGTGATAGGGAACAGAAGTAAGCCTCTGCCATGCCTTGTTGTCATCTCGGAGAGCTGGTGTGGGGAAGGAGGTGGCAGCTGGAACACAGAGGAAGGAGGGAAGGTGATAGCAATACAGTATATAGTATATTATGTTTTTTTAAAATATAGTATTTCCAGCCTTGTGCTGGTCCACTGTGACTAGTGCTTGAAAGACTAATGGTCAGATGCCATCACTGATCTGTTAATTGAAGATGGCTTTTGCCTTAATCTCCTATATTGCAACATGTTTGAGATGTGCGTCATTGTTTACTGTTGAAGATTACTGAGGTTCTTCCAGACTGCCTGGTGTATGCTCAGCTCTGCAGACTAAGGCACAATCGTTCCACTATGAATTTTAGAAACATATGCTCAGGAATATGTATCTTTCATTGTCCACAAGTGCAGCTGCTAGCAGAAACTTCAGAAACTTGGTACTATCTCTTACTGGAGGGAAAAAGCAAAAAAAAAACCAAAACAACAAAAAACAACAACGTGCTTTATCCATGTATGAGTCATGGTTCATTTATTTTCAATGAGAAATTTTAAATGCTGTATTGCATGACCTTTGTCATCTTTGTGTACCGTGGAAAAAATATACCAAGCCAGGAATATCAGTGAAGATCTTCTCAATAACCAAAAACAGGCAAATATGTTTCCACTGGACTATTTTTTTTTTTTTAACCAAATGGATATTTACTGTGGAACAAATGATGGTGACTGCCTGAGAATTTACAAGCTAAATAAGCTTTGAGATCATACTGTCTCCTTGACTAACCAAAGGAATAAACATCAAAGGAATAAGGCTTTTTTTGGTTGGCAAACTGAGGTTGAAGCAAACATGTCTGGCTTGTGTTTTAAATTGAAAGTACTGTTTATTTTATGTATGCATTATTTGCTGGTATGTATAATGTGCTAATTGTGAGTGGTGGCTTTAGCTATGGCTTGGTGCATTACTAAAACAGTGATAGTTAAGAAAAAATCAGAAAACCTCCTCAGCTAGGCCTGCAGTGCTGCTAGACTATCTGTGATAAGGTGCATCTCCCAGCTTCTTCCCCCTTGTGGTTCAAATAGTGTTACTACCCAGGGAACTGTGTAATGCAACAAGCATTTCTCACCCGCCTCCTTCCCCCCAGAATCTCAGATTCTTTTTTGAGAGTTAATGTTTGGCTTGGTGCTAACCTAGAAGCTTACTGCAGCTTGCTGTGTGGAATCAAACAGATTCGCAAACATGTCCTTAGAATAAGAGTGGTAGTGTGATTGCTGTCCCGTATTATTTCTGGGGGTGATAGAGAAATCAGAATGGACAGTCAATAAAATGCTCTTTCATTCATGCCATATTATTTGTGAAGCTTAATAATATTGTTTTTCTTCAGTGTGTATTTCACAAGTCTGTCTTCTTGTATTAGGGTTTTTTTTTTTTTGGTTTTTTTTTTTTTTTTACTTATTATCTTGGTTATTTAGATACAGTCTATAAAAGTGAGTCCTTACATAAAAATACAGCAATTGCACACTGTAGCATTTGTCATAGTAAAATGGGAAATTCAGAGCAACTTTTTAATCCAAAAAAGGATTAAGCATCAGGGAACTATTTTGGGGGCATTTTTGTCACAGATGTGTCTTTCACCTCTAGGGAGAAACTGGTAAAGAGAATGAAAACGGTGATGAGTTTTGAATTGTGATTAATGATGATTGCAAATTGCAGTTTTCGTAATCTCCTGGAAGGGAAGAAGTAGAAAATAGTTGATAGAATAAATTTAAAGAAGATTCTCTTTCATAGACCCAAGGATGCTTGTATAGCATTATGCTCTATGCAAACTTAAGCAATCGAAGAAAATGTGTGATGCCTTTAAGAAAGAGAACCAGCATGAACTATACAACCTCAGTGGAAAAGAAAACAGAGAGCGTAATAGGAAATTAAAGGTGAGCATCAGTTAAGAGATTGAATGAGTTGAAGTAGTTCCTTAGACAATGTCAGTGAGGGCAAATGACTAAGGATCATTGTTAGTGAGTAGCATGGGCATGTAGAGGCAGACTTAGTAAGGTCAGAATGAGATAAAATGAACAGGGGGCATTACCAGAGAAATGACTACAATATGCTTGCAAACAGTAAGAAAAAAAACACAATCGGGAAGTAGCCTGTTAGTAATTGGAGATGAAAACCCCCTGTTGAGTGAGGCATATATATTCAGGTGGTTAACCCATCACTAGGAATCTGAACTATCCTAGGGAAGGAGCAGGCTGGAAGCTACCTAAATTAGATGGATATTTTAATATTATTCTTCCCTCATGACTCAGGCTTATAGCAATGTGCAGTTATATTTTTAGGCTGCAGTGCCATTAGACGAAGCTGTCTTGCTTTCTCCTGCCCCAGCCCAACCTCAAGAGCTTACTCCCACTCTTGAACTCTGCTCGTTCCTTTGCTACCATGGGAATTCATCCAGTTACATGGTAGGGCAGTGGTTGGCTCAATAATTGTGAAGTTTTAAAAATCCTTTGCTATGTTACTTTTTAGAAAATGAGTTGCACCAGCCTGCAGTCTGCCGCTGAGGCTGATGTGAGAGGATAAGTGGTACGTCTGCTTTTGGTGGCTGCGCTGACATCAAGAGTTGCTGTACCTACAGCCTCATGAACTTAGAGCTGGACTTAGAGCTTGTAAGAAGCACCAAGGGGTAGTTTTCTCTGAGATGAATGAGAAAAGGCACAGGTTTTGGTGTACACCAAAAGTTGTTGAGACATGATAAGAAATTTGCTCTATTCTGTAGGAAAGAGGAATCCTTTAATTGCTAGGAGGAATCAGGTTGGTCATTAAATGAATAAGTTTTCAGACAAGGACCGAGGAGCAGATATAGCTGATCCTTCCTTACGACAGCAGCCTTAAGAGCTTCTTGGGTTTTCTTTTCAGGTATTATTTCCAGTTTTTTGTTTAGCTTACAGAGGAAATGTGATGCTTAACTGCTAAAGCCCAGCAGCAGAAATTCTGCATGTAGACACATGATATTCTCAGAGAAGCTTTATTTGGCTTCAGAGGAAGTGAAGAACTGCTAGGCACAGTGTCTTGTCCTACAGTTGTATCAAACACTGGCAATCAAACTCAATTACAGTGTGTATCAGTGAGCACTTGGAAAACGAATCAAATCTATTCAGATGTTATATTCATATGTTTTTTGCTTCCCATCTCTCCCTCTGTAGGATGCAAGAAGGAAGTTCTTTTCAAAAATTCCTTTTTACTTTTACCTTTTTATTTTTTTACCCTAAGATGACAGCTTTTGGAGATGGTTTTAAGTGATTTGGGGTGAGATTTCGCATTCAAGAAACAATTTTCTCTCACTTCAGATCCTGTTTAATTTCATTTGGTCTTGTTTTGGAGTAATGATACTCAGGGAAATAGAAGAACATCTTCGTTTGAGCATACCTCAAACTGAGTGAAAAATACGTGTGCAGAAAATTTAGAGGATCCTTAGTTCTTTATTTTAGGGTTGTGGACCAGATGTAGGGCCAGCTGCCTGTTCTTCCTGACCCTTACTTTACTTTTTTTGTTTTGTTTTGTTTTAATCTCATGAAAGAAAAGCACGCACACACAGTCTAATTAAGGAAGAACCATTAGCGAGGATTTGCTTTCATCGGGGAATCTGGAATTTTTTAAAAAGGGCTTCACAGAAAGACCCTACCTCTGTATGATGCTATTCTTTTTTTGAAGCTTATTATACCATTCTCCCAGTTTCTCCATATTGCCTGAAATGGAGTTAATAATTGTTTTGAGAGTTAATGTGCATGGGAATTATGAGGAAGTTGTTAAAGATTTCAGTGAGTTCCACTGAGCTGTGTGAGCACCTGCTCTGGAACACATTGGAGCTAGACAGCCCTTGAGAGATGTGTGAGGTTTCAATGTTTCTTAGAATCATGGTATCATAGAATCACTCAGGTTGGGAAAGACCTTAAAGATCATCAAGTCCATCCACAACCTCACCATACTACCCTAACTCTAACAGCCTCTGCTAAATCATGTCCCTGAGCACCACATCCCAGTGGTTTTTAAACACCTCCAGGGATGGTGACTCAACCACCTCCCTGGGGAGCCTATTCCAGTGCTTAACAGCCCTTTCTGTAAAGCAGTGTGTCCTGATATCCAACCTAAACTTACCCTGGCACAACTTGAGGCCATTTCCCCTCGTCCTGTCACCTGTCACCAGTGAGAAGAGACCAACCCCGCTCTCACTTTAGGCACCTTTCATATTGGAAGAGAGCAGTAAGGTCTCCCCTCGGCCTCCTTTTCCCTTTTTAAGGAAAAGGATGTGTAGTTATGTGGTGTTAGCATACTGATCAGTGTATAAGAAAACTCCAGTGTCTTCTTTTAAATGGCTCTTCCTTCACCCTCTTGTCTGCCCTCCCACATGAAAGTTTCTCAGAGCAGCTCTTTTTATTATTATTATTTATATATAAAACATATGTCTTGGGGCAGTCAGTGAAAAGGATAGAGCCAATATAGTGTTCTCTTAATTTACTTAGCATATGACCTTGCACATATCTGTGGCTTACATTAAATTGCATAAGCCATGGATTTAGTATTTCTGGGCATTTTTTAGGCAATGTATTTTTATAAAGATAAGGCTTTCACTAGTGGGAAAAGGAAGGCCTTATTGTTACAGCGACATGTCTTTGTAACTTGAGATGATTTATTTCTATTCAGAGCCTAGGCTTTATGTGTGTAATTAGAATAGTAAAAAAAAAAACACAGATCTTTGATACTCTAAGCTGCAGGTAAACACAGTTCAGTAGAGGAATGAAAACACTTATTTCATTTTTAGTGGCTTCTCTTATTAAGAATAAAAAGAAAAAAGATGAAATGTGATCTGATATTCCTCCTTACTTATGATTTACAAAAATCTGAGGTGCTGATTCATGAATGTACATCAGCCTGAGAAGGGCTTTGGATAGAAAAAGAAAGTCAACAACTGAGGGTTAGATTTGAGTGGCAGCCCTGTGCATGTACACGTAGCCAGACTAGAAGATTCTGAGATGAGAAGAGAGACTTCCCTACAGTATGCCCTTGCCTTGTAGTCCATTGACTGAAGTAATTTCAGTTCCATGCTGGAACATCTCCTGCTCATGGCTTTTTCTCAGTGAATCATATTCCTTCACATTCCCCATTTCCCCATGTCTGGTCTCAAACCTCTCTGCAGCCTCTGCAATACTACAGGCACTCCTGGCTCCCTTGCTGGGACCTTTGTTGCTCCATCTACACTGGTCTTCACCTTCCCCTAGGTCCCATAGGATAATGCTTCTGTCCTGATGGCCTTTTTAGTCCATCTCCTTATCTGGCTCTTTTTTTTTTGGTGGAGAAAATCTGTTTCCCTTTGGCTTTGTGCATCTTATGTCCTCCTGGTCTCCCAGCATGGGAAACCTACCCAGTTTTCTGGTTGCTGCCACTCTTCTCCTCCAGTTGTCAGCCACTGATGCCACCTGTGTGCACGTCCCCCTTCCCACTCCATTTTGCCTTTCCCCCAGCCAAAATAGTTTCTGGCATCTGGTCCTGCATCCTCAAATCCCAAACCAAGGCACTAGCTGATATTCTTGGAGGAGTTAAAACTCCAAAGGAAAACAGGAATCAACACCTTCAACTCACAGCTTCTCCTAGTGCTAAGTACAATCGCTCATGAATTACTCATGTGGGAAGTGAGGTTTATTGTCTGGGCATTGGCCACCTTCCTTCTATGTTAACTCTCCCCTTTGTCACATGAAACATCCCTCTGGGGGCACATTCACTATGCTGGACCAATATGTATAATGAAGATTCACACAAGTACAAACTTTTGCCTAAAATTAAATCCTTCATTAGCTTGAACATCTTGCTGGTCAAACAAAATCCTAGCCTCCTGAATAAAGAGGACTTGAGTAATTACTTTTCTAACCTTGATTTCTAAATTTGTTATTGTTATCCCTTCAGTAATGAAATAAAAATGTGCCATGGCTTGGATGGATGATATGTATCTGCTCTTGTGTGGCATAACCTGGTGATGACCTCAGTGTAAACAGTGTTTCTCTCACAGCCCTCCTAGGAGTCAAGTCAAAAAGCTATGTAGGGAAATGGTGACTGACTATGCTTAAGAAAATTTCACAGTGCCATTTGAACCAATGGTTAGTACTGTGTCAGAGTTTACAACATTTCCTGTTTTCAGTGCTTTGTAATTGTAATCTAATCTCTTCTGGTTTGGACGGGAGATTAAATCATAGCCAGGGACTAAATATTGAAAATTGAAAGTACATGAAAAGTCAGCTGGTTTTGCTTGAAAGTGAAAATATAAATTGAAGTAGAATAGGCTCCTTATTTGAAGTGAAATTATACTGACAAATACTGCATTATTCAGTGCAGTCATTTAAGAACATTTATTTAACACACACATCTAAAACATTCTTTGCTCCTAGATAAGGACGAAGACTGTAGACAATCAATTTCTGTAGTAACCCATTTCTATAATTCACTTCTCAAATACAATTAATACTGCTTTATAAATCATAGATCTTTCAAGAATTCTTACACTAGTGCATGGCCTGCATTTATTTTTCTACACCCATTTTATTATGAGATATGCGCTTCTAGGAGTTAATATAGACAAAATAAGATATTTGATACCCAAACATCTAGTGTAGCCACCACTTATGAAAAACAAACAGATAATGTTTACAATTAAGTATGATAATCCTTCATTAAATAGGATGTGACTCTCCTTAAGCTTGCACAAAGCCGCTCTTCTAACTTGTCCTTACTTTGCTTTAGACACCTCTATCATATTCCTATCCAAGGTTGCCTTTTCCATATTTGATAGATGCTGGAAATCAATTTACTACATCTTGGAGTGTAAAGGTGGCTAATCTTGAAGGATAAGTTCAAAATCCTGCTCTTGAGAAAGCCAGCCTGGGAAGGAACTTTGTAGTCAGTCTCAGGGACTCCTTCTGCTCTACCTTCCCTCTCATGTTGATTCTCTAGCCATGCAGGTGTTTATTGCTCATAGGGTATACCAACAAAATGAACAATGAAATAATACCTACATGCAGTGCACGGAGTTACAGAGCAGTTTCTGTATCTGCTTGCAGTGGCTGCCTGCAGGAGGGCACTGCTTTCTGCGCTGGCTGAAGCCATGCAGGGTTTCCACACAAGGATCATAGAACCATAGAATGGCCTGGGTTGAAAAGGACCACAATGATCATCAAGTTTCAACCCCTCTGCAATGCTCAGGGTCACCAACCAGCAGACCAGGCTGCCCAGAGCCACATCCAGCCTGGCCTTGCATGCCTCCAGGGATGGGGCATCCACAACCTCCTTGGACAACCTGTTCAGTGTGTCAATCACCATGCTCTGTGTGAAATACTTCCTTCCAATATCTAACCTAAACCTCCCCTGTCTAAGTTTAAAGCCATCCCCCCTTGTTCTATCACAATCCACCCTCATAAACAGCTGCTCCCCCTCCTATTTATATACTCCCTTCAAATACTGGAAGACCACAATGAGGTCTCCCCAGAGCCTTCTGCAGTCAGAGGTTGAGAATTGGAGGATCTTTCTCCACTTCTTCTGAAAGGCAATTTTTGAACCTGGAGCTTATCATTCAACAGTCTGCTGCAGTAACTCTGCTATCTGAAACCTTAGGAGTTTGCAGCTAACCCACTGATTTGTAAATCACATCTATTAAATGCATTTATATGTTATACTGCAAATTGTTTTAAGAATGAGCAAGCAATCTAAAGTATGTTTGAGAATTCCCTATGCATTATCCAGAAGAATCAACATATTGAGCTCAAATAATCTAATCTGTTGACTCTTCAGAGAAGAGCAGCTTAAACTATTGTCTGACAGCTTGGTTGCTCCTTTAACTTTCCTTTGCCAACAGCACCTTTAGGTCAGCTTGCTACTGCTAGTCTGTCTTCTGGTCAGAGAAGATCAAAAGCTTCCTGTGCCTTTGCACGTTTTTATTAGAGCTCATTTGAAGTTTGCTTGTGGTTCAAGTGTTTGAGAACTTTCAGAGCAGACTGGGCATATATTAGAAGTAGCACTGGAAACGGAAAAGGCCAAAAAATTTACAAGGAGGGAAAAAACATTTAAGCCAAGGTTCCCTCTGACTTATTCAGTAGAATGAACGCTTTCATGCAGTATTTGAAGTTAGTCACCATTGTTAAGAAGAATACACATTTTTTTTGGATAAGAATTAAATATTACAATACCTATAATTTTTTTTTTTTTTTTTTTCTGGTGTGTGTTTCATTACTCCTCCACAATGCCTTAAAAATTCTGGAAAAATACAGAAAGAACATTTAGAGGTTTTGCAACACTAAGATTCACATGCTTTCTTTTTTTTACAATATGGTGACACATAGTCATCTAAAAGGAAGGAAGGATGTGAAAAATAAGACCAAAGGAAGAAAGGCTGCTGTCTAATGAGTATAACAGAATCTTGGTACTAATTCCCTAATGTTTCCATCTTCCTACGGAAGCTATTTTTGTATAGAGTTTTTCCATGGGATGAAATGGTGATTCCATGATCTAAAAAGTGATATGGCTTACATTACGCCTTGATTTGGGAAGTACAAATAATAAGTGGCCATTTCAGTGCACTTTGTAGAGCTAAAAACAATTTTTTAATATATTTTTTTTTCCACTTGATATTACTGTCTTTACCCTAGTTAGTCTTAAGTTTGGTTGTGGAATTTTGGATATCCAAATCTGAATGAATAACAAGATTTATCAGAGTTGCTGATCATGTTGCTAGTCATGCTGCGGGTGCAGAAGTCCGTAGAAAGAATCTGCTGCAAGGATTTGGATCTGTGCTACAGTTTTCAGAATGATGAAGCTTTGTGCCTCTGTATTTGTCAGTCAGAGCTCCTGATCCCCCATCTCAGCAGCTCTTCCTCTTCTTTCTCTGCTCCTAGAGTGCTCTCTGTTGTGCCAGTCTAGGATGATGCTCAAGAGATCACGCAGGAGAAAGAAACAAGGGGAGAGTTGGCCCCACGATTGGGTCCTGTAGCTGAGAGCTGTTTTGCTCCACACATTTCCTGGGCTCTCAGTTTTGTTCATGAGTGATGACAGGGCTGTAAAGTTCAATTTCTGATGATTCTGAGAACTACTGCAAGCTCCAGAGCTTCATTATTAAAATTCTTTTCAATAAAGTCACTTTTTTTCTATTGCTATATACAACTTAGATGAATCTTTATCTTAATAGGGTACTTTTCAAGCCTGAATTATTTTACTTGAAGATCAAATAAACTGTTAGAGATATGGAACAATAAATACTGTAAAATCATAATATAAATAAATACCTCCTTCAAAGCAAACACCAGTGAAATTAAGAGACTAAATCCCGTGTAAAATTTGTGCTTACATTAACTTTTGTTAAAATGACTTTATCAAACATACCAAATCTGCCCTAAGAGCTTCAATTCTTTCACATTTGTTTCAACTGCTGAATTTCATCAGTGAGATAAATGATCCATAAGCAAATCTGATAGAAGTTACCATTATCCACATGCAAGAAATGCAAGCTGGGCCCAAAGCAAGTGTGATTTTACTTTAAAAAGAATGTTTGTTTATTTGTTTTTTAATAATTATCCTCTGGTTTCTTTGAAATGATCTGCAGGTTGCAGATTTACAACCTATAAGGCAGTCAAAGGGGAATGACAGTTTTTAATTATAAAATAATAATAATAATAATAATAATAATAATAATAATAATAATAATAA